>JADLSH010000197.1:0-600000 GCA_016169945.1 Trachythela sp. YZ-2020 | reverse complement strand
ATTAAGAAGCAAGAAGTTCCTGCTATTTAATTAGCTGACGAAGTATTATTATTATTATTATTAATTAAATCAATTAAATAAAATAAAATTTAGCTCCGGTAACGTCGCCAAGTCAAAAGTGGGAATGGCGGAATGCTGTATTATGCATTGGCTTTATACATTCTTTACTGTTAAACCGCGAGCGGTAATCGAAGCCGGGTCTGTCGTGAATCGCCAACGTACTTTTCTCACTCAAAGTCAAAGGATTTATTTACATTTTTGGATTGGATTGATATTTTTTCTGCTGAGAAGAATGCTTCCCTCTGTTAACTAAACAAGTGGAAACACTCGTGTCTGCACCAATCAACGCGTTAGGGATGTATCACGTGTTATAGTAATTTGATTCTATATTCACATCATGCGCCAAATTCGATATTTTTAATATTTTGCTACAAAAGTTCAAGGAGAGGAGAGTTTTACCCAAATTTTCTTTTATATATATTCACGAAAACCGGACAAATTACACGGACTTTGTTGCGAAGGTATGTTTATTGTTATTTGCTATTTTGTGTACGATTATTTACTCGATAGGTGGTTATATTTTCTATTGAAGACTGTATACAAATCACTTCGACGCACTGAGGTCAAAATGAAATCGTCTTGAGTTGTATACAGTAAATTTTCGAGTAATTTCTTCTAGCAGAAGTATATAACTTAGTTTATTGTTTCCCAAATTTTGATTTAGGCAATTGACGGTCTGATTGAGGAGTGCTGCCGCTGCTGTGTAAAGACAAACGCGGTTAAAGTGCCTGAAGGTAAGACGAATATTCCCATGTTTTGTTGCCATTTTAATTTGTATATAAGATTTAGTATTCGTATGGCGAATAGTTAGGTATTCAAATTGTTTTATAACCAGTGATCTACTGGGACTAATCTGTATATGTAATAATTTTTAATAGTAGATGATTTTTGCATAAAATTGAAGTTAATTCATTATATATTTGAGAATATTTTTGTAATAACATGACCTTGCTTTATACATGGAGATAGGATTTCCTTTAGCAGGGTTAGTGACCAAGAGAGTCATAGAAAGCAAGGGTTTACATGATTTAGGGTGATGCTACTGACACAGTTATGTTACCTCGGTTAAGGAAAACACTGCATGGTCACGAAGCATGCTGTATTTGAAAATGACACGGCTTAGGTGATATTGCTTAAAATATTCACCAGGTTGATATGCATACCATATTGACATTCATACCAAATATAATATATGAATTGAAGGGTTTTGTAGATGGAAAATTATTGAGTGTAAAGTATATACATTTATTAGACCTAACCAGGAACAGCTGCGAAAAATGCAACTATAGATCCCTGGCAGGAATTGAATCTGCGGCCCTGCGATTCCGGTGCAGCGCTCTAACCAACTGAGCTACAGAGGCCAGTTGTCGAGCTCTAACCACAAGTTCATGTATATATACTAGGGTACTGCCATGTTAAGTTGTGGGTAAATATCTAGATTTGTTGGCATCTCACTCGATAGAATAATAATTGAAGGGTTTTGTAGATGGAAAATTATTGAGTGTAAATTATATACATTTATTAGACCTAACCAGGAACAGCTGCAAAAAAATGCAACTATAGGTCCCTGGCAGGAATTGAACATGCGGACCTGCGATTCTGGTGCAGCTCTCTAACCAACTGAGCTACAGAGTCCAGTTGTCCATTGTATATAATTTACACTCAATAATTTTCCATCTACAAAACCCTTCAATTATTATTCTATCGGGTGAGATGCCAACAAAATCTAGATATTTACCCACAACTTAACATGGCAGTACCCTAGTATATATACATGAACTTGTGGTTAGAGCTTGACAACTGGACTCTGTAGCTCAGTTGGTTAGAGCGCTGCACCGGAATCACAGGGCCAGATTCAATTCCTGCCAGGGACCTATAGTTGCATCATTGAAATCATTGATGTCGGAAACTTATGTGAGGCTTAATCTTCGCAGCTGCCTTACCCTGTAAAGCAAGCCCTCATTGAAGCTGAAAGAGTAAACATGAAAGCCGGGTATTACAGGAGACCCTCTTCCTCTTTCTGCTCCAAGATGGTCTGCTATGCACGCTACAGCTGGCTCGGCCACTAGATGTCATATGAACTATATGCAGTATCCGGCCGGATAATCAGGTCAGATCTGTTTCAACTATTCGGTGCATCCCTATTGTCAAAGCCCATGTGTCAGTATAGTTTGTTTAATAAATGTTTGCTGATTCATTAGCTCACAAATCAATATAAGTGCTTGAGATTTTTCAAATTATTTGTGGCTAACCAATAATCTTCTGCTGCTGTTTTATAAACCTTATATTTTTTCTTAGGGATTGTTTTAATGAATTCATACAGTAATATCCTGATGCTGAAGTTGATTGAAGTTTAATACTACCACTATAATCAAGTCAATATCATGGCATCCTAGTATCCTACTTCATTGTCAATATTGGAAATGTTATTCATTTGTTGGAGAACATAATATATGGAATACCAAGCAAAGCAAGGAGATGAGTGGCCAACTAGTGGTATACAACTTGTTTAGTACTAAAATTCTACCAATTGACCCACATAACATTATGATAATGCTGTGAACACTACAAGCATGTTATAACCATGATATCATTCGAAGAATGATGTCGAGCCTAACAATGTAAATAACTAGAGCAAATTGCATGCCTGTTGTGTATATCATATTTTGCTGAGAAAATATATTATTTTGACCTTAAAATGTTTTTATTGATTTCTAACCTTAATTAAGAGCCCTTCCTTACTCTAATCTATAGGAGTTATTTTGACTCCCAAATTGGAGTAAAGGGAAAAGGTACAGAATGACTCCTTTTGTGGAGTAAACTTTACTCCAGTTTTTTAACTCCATTTCTGGAGTAATTTTTACTCCATTCTTAGAGTAGTTTTTACTCCTACTGGAGTAAATTTCACTCCACTTATGGAGTACAATTTACTCCAAAATTGGAGTTAAAAAACTGGAGTAAAATTTACTCCAGAAAAGGAGTCATTCTGTACCTTTTTTTTTTACTCCACTTTTGGAGTTAAAATAACTCCTTGAAATTAACAGTGTGTATACAGTGTATTTCATGGGCATATGGAGCCAAGGGCAATGGTTATGGTAGAACTACGTACTATAGAACATGAAAGAAGATTGTAACATTACTGCCATAGCTTCAGCCCTGTGCTGTACATAAGACATAAGATCCGTTAGCTTTGACAGAATACCCCTCACACGGTGAATTAGACCACAAAACTTGCATCATCCGCAGAGAACATTTGCAAAGACATTGCAGGTTCATATGCTTCCTTACGCTGATGTGCATAAGCAATTAAATATTTTTGGCTCTAAAAACACTTCTCAAGACCACAAAGTTTACATTATCTAGCTAAATATATAAGTTTTGTAACTCTATTTCTGAACACATCAGGTACCTGTAAGATAGTGTTGGCTTCTGGATAGAACCGTATAGCATCCAAGCGCAAGCTTCTACTTCCTTTCTGGTGGATTGCACGCGCTCGTGTCAGTTTGTTTTTGCTATACTCAGGAAGTCTAATAGCTTGTTGTAAAGCCGCGCAGACTATACGTGGGGGTCACATGCACATCATTCGGGCATAACACACTCAAGTGCCTCGTCAATATCGTACTAACGGTTGGAAGTAGATGAAGCCCGTTTTAGACAATAGACACCGTATTTGCACACAAAGTATCTCTTCAAAGACGCTATCTTTGCATTGCAAGTCACGCGTGCAATGTTTTTTTGGCATGGTCTTGAAAATAAATACAAAATTTATCCGTATACCATACCATTATACCATATCAGTTACACATTGTTTGGGTGAGGCAAGGTAAAACTGAAACCGATTCATGTATAGTAAATTTTATTGCACAACCCAGACGGAAAAACATTCAACCCAGATTTGATATCGGGTTTGTTTTAAGCACTACTGAAATCCTTTATAAGTACAAGTCGAATATGGATATTGAATACGTTAACGTGAAGTGCAAGAGTTATAATAGTAATCAGTGTGTTTTTGTAATACATGGTAATATTTTTGTTAGTGCATGGCCTTTCCTATCTCTACCACCGAAAGAAGAATGCCTTTTGGGTGCGGTAAAAACAAAACAAATAAGTTCTATATTCAACAATATAAGTATTATACTTGTTTTAAAGTACTGAAAAGTATTGTAGTTCAAATAGATTGAATTAACAAAGTATGATTCAATAAGCTCTGTAACTTGGTTTAATATTTTTTCATGAAAAAGAGTAATTAACATTAATTGGGGAAATAATGTTGTAACTTTACGCGATAGGTACAATATACGATACAATATATAGAATATTACTATCAATTTCGTTAGAAACTTAGAGTATCACAGTTGTTTTCAGTACTGGATTTAACAAACTATATATGTCTATATGAGTAACTTTTAAAGTGAAAAATAGCAATTATGGAGATTATGTTTTAACTCAGTTTAAGATAGGTATTATACAATATACGATTGTACATTAAGGCTTAAGAAATATTGCAAGCACTGCCAATCGACACGCCAGTGACCATTCTGAATATATTTGTACGTGTATCATATTGGGCCTAGACGAAATACAGAGCAATATATTCTTACAGACTTAGGAATAGCAGACTTAGGAATATGGACTGAAGATTTTTACACCATGTACAAAACATTTATAATGCACGTGTTTCTTATATTTTGACATATTTGGTGTATAGTGATCGAATGCCCAAGCAACAGATATAATGCACAACCTGCAGTTATTAAATGTCTTAATACTGTGCCCAATATATTGTTAAGGACATTTTTCTTGAATGTTGATCTTATAGTTAAACAATAAATCATTCAGCGTACCATGAAACAAACGTTGATACAAGCCTGCTTACGAAGATAACCCATTAATGATACCAGTCAGTTATTGAAAGCTGAAACAACCTTTTTGTAAGATTGCTAAGGTCTGTGACACCTCGCTTGTGTGTTTTACATGTATGGATTATATCCTGCTTGAATTCACATATAAGTTTTATCCACTATGGGAATCGCATCCCAGAGTTTAATATGATCACAAACTTTTCATTTTTTCCGCTTTTCGTCTTTGTGGAAAATAGTCAATAGACATCACTCATGTACGTCATTTGTTCTGGCCATGCATACTACGTCTGCATATACGTGCACCCATCATAACAATTAATTCAATAAATCCGACAAGTCTGAAGTTATAGTGCATGTGTAAAGAAAGATCGCTCCTAAGAACGTAAAATATACTAGGGTACCTGCAAGGTAGGGAATGCTACGGGACTGTTATTATTCTTTAGCTTCTTGAAACAAACATGCAAACAAATATGCAACACAAATTATATTCAGTAGACGGTAATTATTGAATATTGGCATGTAGACGTAGTAGATCTGTGCAATCTGTGCATTCAGTAGATGCTGAATCAGCATACCCCAGCATAGTTTGCAGGATGAGACAAGCTAAATATATCACGAAACATGAAAGACATCAAATTTTGTAATATCTATTTCAAAATATCAATATTTTCCATGTATTGTTCTTCCACATGGAATTCCCACATGAAACCCATGTTTACTGCGATGAGTAATTTGACACTGCCACGCAAGGAAATTTGCATATTTTTGTTGTGTATAAAAGCGTTAAAAATATATACATGTGCGCAAAATAATTGAGGCATACATGAAACATCACTTGATGCAAAATATGGAAATCAGCAAGAGAAAGCAAACGCGAATGGATAGAAAAACCTTTTAAAGACATCTCTATGTAAGACTTCCATGCTTTACAGCACTAACAGCTCAAGCACAGTCGATAGCAGAGTTTGACTAATAGTCGAGGGTCGAGGGTAATAGGTCGAGGGCGAGGGTAATAGGTCGAGGGCGAGGGTATAATAGATCGAGGGCGAGGGTATAATAGGTCGAGGGCGAGGGTATAATAGGTCGAGGGTAGAATGTCGAGGGTCGAATATAGAAAAATATGGCGAGAGAAGTTCAAGAAATTGAAGAAATCTCTCTATCTTTTTTATGAAAGAGGGGGCAAAATTTCTATATCTTTCTAGATCTTTATGAAAGAGGGGGCACATTTTAGATACTTTTCTTTAGTACATATACGTATAACAATACTGATGCGAGATTTTCGCGCAGTTTCAATTTGGACACTGGACATGGACAATGCGAAATAAATATTATACATGCATGTCCTATAGAATAAATTCTAATTAGATTCCTAACTATCAATATTTTGTGTCACCGTGGCAAACATTCACACACAGATTATCTTTCGCGCATGTTACGGCAGTAAACGTTTTTCGCACGGTCTGCGTGAATTCTAATACTGCGCGACGTTTTAAATACAAGTAACCATATTTTAGCTAATTTATCTATCTGCATTCTATAGAGGGCTGGGTAATATAAACCCAGTTCAAACCTTTATCCAGACATTTTGCCGACAAGTATGTGTGATAATCAATACCACACGGCAAAATGATATACCCGCAAAATGATATATACTCATTCGCTCGAGTCGAATTACACCGTGGCTGCATCACTTTTTTCGACTCTCTGGATTTTTAACATTTTCTCGCCTTTAAATTATAAGTTTCGGATAAACTACATTCCAAATTGTTCCTAATTTCTCGCTGATCCTACTGATACAAAATTGGAGTTGTCTCGTAACGTACTTCTCGAGATATTTCGCGCGAAATTTCAGACCACAGCCTAATGGCGGCTAGTCAGGAAATTTTGAACTCCGCATGTTCGATAAATTCGAACTCAAATTCTCTTCATCGAAGCGATCAAGTTGATAGTTCGACTTTCAAAAATAATCTGCTTGTACTTCGTGGCTCGCAGCTTTTATGGCAAGGGAATTCAAGCGAATTAAAGCACTTCGCCAACACAGTTTTGCATTTGACGAAGGTTAAATCACCCGGTGGCGACGTGAAAATTCATTCCAATTTCAACGAGGAATTGGTTTTCAAGTGGCATGGACCAAAGACAAAGAAAATATCGATAATGAAAGACAAAAAAGACGAACTAAGTAATCTCTTCTTGAAATATGCCCACAACGAAACCGAGACAAGCGACAACAACACGAAGCACGTGGACGCTGCCTTATTATTGCCCCTTCCTTCGCCAACATTTGATGAGCTAGAAATCGACCAAACCACGATTCAAGACAAGTTTGAGATGTATGTAACTCGTCTTCATCGACTAGAGGAAAGACTAAAACACGACGAGGAAAACTCATTGAATAGAGCTTCTGAATTCGATGCTACCATTGAGTCATTAAAACTTAAAAATAACAAAATGGTCGATGAACTTGTGAAGCAACAAAACACTCTTCACCAGTTAACTGAGGACAATCATCTTATGAAGCAACTCCTTGAAATCAAGCAGCACGAGTGGGTTACTGTCGAGACGAAGAGTACCTCCAACATGCCAGTTTCTGACTCTCCAGTACATGGACCCTCCATTTCTAATCGTTTTGATGCGTTGACTGTTGAAGATGACAACATACCTGACAATACTTCAGACAGTGGCTCAGACAGTGGCTTTCAAGGGCAGATTAACGAATACCGTAGTACGCAGACATCCAAATTTGTCAAAAAATCCCGAAAAACAAAGCAAAATATGTCAAGTGTTGCTAGTCATAGTGAAGGTCCCACAAATAAACAGTCACCATCAGAGCAGAAAAAAGTACTCATCATTGGTGACTCCATGGTCAAGAACATTGACAATTTAAAAATATCCAGAGCGGCCAAAACTGAATCGACCCGGTGTCACTCTTATAGTGGAGCAAGAATACAGCATCTTGAAGAAAAGATCAAGGAACATTGGTCAGAAGATCGTCAAAATTATGAAGCAGTAATTATCCATGCGGGGACCAATAACTTAGTCAACGAAAGTCCACAACAAGTTGCTCAACGTATGGAAAGTTTCATACAAGTGGTAAAAGTCCATTCAAGTGATGTCGCGGTGTCAAGTGTGGTAAAAAGGTATGATAGTAAAGTATCCCACCAAAAAGTTCAAGAAACAAACAACCTATTACTCAGCTTGTGTCAGAGGTATGAAGTAGCATTTTTAGACAACAGTGAGATAGATCAATCCCATCTCAATAGATCCAACCTCCATTTGAACAGAAATGGAGACAAATTGTTGGGCAAGCAATTTTGCTCTTACTTAAAGTTAGTTAAAATTAGTCGCAATGCTGTTGATCATTCATCAAAGCTGCATGGCAAAAATAAGCCTTTTTTCGGCTTGCACTGGGCCATCGAATGAAGGAATGGTCAGATCAGCTGAAGCTAGTAACCGATATAATGAAGAAATAAATACTATTAATAGTTGCTCTCCAGCCCAAAACATGAGCAGCAATTTTTTCAATGAAATTAATTCAATTCCTAATGAAAGAGGCTTTAAAATGGCCTTTTTAAATATTGTTAGCTTGCCAAAACGATATGATGAAATTTGCTTTTCCTTGTCAAACAAATTCATCGATTTAATCGCATTTAATGAAACAAGGCTTGATTCATCAATATCAGATAATCAAATGTATATTGATGGGTATGATATTATTCGAAAAGATAGATCAAGAAATGGAGGTGGTGTTTGTATGTATTTGCGTAGCTCCATTAATTATCGTATTAGGCATGATCTAGTGCCTAATAATCTTGAGGCTGTTTGTATTGAAATCATTAAGCCTCAAAGTCAGCCATTTGTCGTAGTAACAGCTTATATAGAACTCCAAATTCGTCATCCGAATTTTTTGTTGATTTAGAAAATCTTGTGAAAAAAAATAGATGATGAAAACAAAGAAATTCACATTCTTGGTGATTTAAACTGTGATTTACTTAAAACAAATCCAGACCAATTAACTAAAAAACTCAAATCCATATATGAACTATATCAATTGTCACAAATGATTGACGAAGCTACGCGCATAACATCAACAACATCCACCCTTATTGATCATTTTATTACAAATAGACCAGAGAACATTTCTGACTCTGGGGTAATACATACTGGAATTAGTGATCATAGTATGATTTTCGCAATAAGAAAAATCAATTTTTCAGTAAAACGTCATGAAAATATTGTTGAAATTAGAAACATGAAGAAATTCTATGATCAAAAATTTCTTAAGGATTTGCAGAATCAGCTCTGGGATCATATCTATTATTTTCCTGATAATCCAAATAGTATGTGGGAGATGTGGAAAAAAAATCTTTTTAGTGGTCCTGGATAAGCATGCACCACTTCAAAACAAAAAGGTAAAATCAAAAAATGTCCCTTGGATTACAAGCAAAATTAAAATGCTCATAACCGAAAGAGATAAATTGAAAAGAAAAGCAATTATTACAAAACAAGAATCTGATTGGCTCAATTATAAAAAAGCCAGAAATCAAACAAATACCGAAATAAGAAAAGCCAAAACAGACTATTATTCTAAAAAGATTGCTAACCAAAAGTGCAACCCAAAACAGGCTTGGAAAACTATAAATAGTTTGATTGGAAAGGGAAAGAAACCCACAATTTTAAATGAACTAATTATCAATGAATCTAAATTAACAAATCCTACAGACATTGCAGAAGGATTAAATGAATTCTTTGCAAATGTTGGACCAAACTTAGCAAGCAATTTGGATGAACCCAGCTGTGATTTTCAGAATTATACTAAAAGTTCTGAATCCGAGTTCACTGCATTTACACCAATTGCGGTCAACAAAATTTCTGATCTTTTAAGAGGGCTGTCTTGTAACAAAGCATGTGGTGTTGACAAAATTTCCAGTAAAATTCTTAAATTAGCATCACCAGCTATTTCTACTACACTTACATATATTTTTAATCAAAGTATTACTCTTTGCAGTTTTCCAGATGAATGGAAAGTAGCTAGAGTTTTACCTCTTTATAAAAGTGGTCATCGTAATATTCCTGGTAATTACAGGCCAATATTGATACTACCAGTCATAAGCAAAATCATGGAAAGAATACTGTACGACCAGCTTTATGAATATTTAACTAAAAACGAAATTCTTTCTGATAACCAGTTTGGCTTTCGTAAGTTTCACTCCACCGCTACGTCCCTATTAGATTCAACAAATAGTTGGTACGTTAACATGGATAGAAAAATGTTTAACTTAGTAGTTTTTATAGATCTGAAAAAAGCATTTGACACCGTAGATCATCAAATTCTACTTGAGAAGATGAGAATTTATGGTATTAAGGATAAGGCACATTCGTTGTTGAGATCATATCTTACTGATCGCACCCAAAAATGCCAAGTAAATGGTGTCGTCTCGTCTGAACACAAAGTTAAATGTGGTGTTCCTCAAGGCTCCATTTTAGGTCCTTTATTTTTCCTAATATACATAAATGATTTATCTGAATGCCTAAATAGGACAAAGCCAAGACTTTTTGCAGATGACACAAACCTAACTGCTTCTGGTGGATCAATAAATGATGTTGAAAATGCAATGAACTCTGATTTGGAAAACCTCAGAATGTGGCTAAACGCAAACAAACTGAGCCTAAACATTGCTAAAACTGAATTTATGCTTATTGGAACAAGATCTCTAGTGCATACTGTTTCAGATTCACATTTAAACATAATGATTGAAAACAAACCAATTAAACAAGTGCAGGAATATAAGACACTAGGAGTAATAGTTGATCAGCATCTATCTTGGAAAAGCAACACTGAGAGTATCTGTAAGAAAATCACATCAGGCATTTCTGTTATTAGAAAACTAAAAGAATTTGTTGACCGTGATACACTTGTTTCTATATTTAATGCAATTGTACAACCATACTTTACTTATTGTTGTGAAGTGTGGGACATTTTTGGTGAAACTCAATCACAACGATTACAAAAGCTCCAAAATAGATGCGCTCGAATTATTATGGACATGGGAAATGAGGTTAATGCTCAAATTGCATTAAATTCGTTAGGTTGGGAGACACTAAAAGTACAGAGAACTAAAGCCAAGGCAAAATTAATGTTCAAAATTTTAAATAAGTCTGGGCCAAAAAGCCTAACAGACCTTTTTAGCTACAAGAATGAGAATACACATTACTGTCTACGTGACAATGAAACAACACTCGTTTTGCCACAGCCTCGCACAAATAGCATGAAAAAGAGTTTCCAGTTTGATGGGGCAAAAATATGGAACTCAGTCCATAAAGAAATCAGAGGGATTGGGTCCCAGTCTCTATTTGAAAGAAAAATTGCTGCTCATGTTGCTAAATAATATATTTATATAATTATATAAATCCTTTATTGTAAATAGTTAACTATATGTTTTGTTAGTTGTCTATATTGTCAATTTTGTCAATTGGAACAGTTACATTATTTCTATAATAACTTTAGAACACACGCCCTTCGTGGAAATCAATATTCTTAATTGACGTAGTTAGCGTGTCAAAATAAAATTTTCTATCTATCTATCTACCCGTAACACTGAAGTGTCGCGCCGGATGTCGGGATTTGCATATTTAGTCCTGGATTAAAACTTGCGAAAAATTTTAATTCGAGCCCCTTACTTGCGATCGAGTTCTGGCTGACGCAGTATACATTGAGTACGCACAAAGTTTCTGTAAAAATATTCAGTTGCCGCATCCTTGTAGTTATTAAAACTAGCAAAAATTGAAGTACTTCAAAGCAGAATAGAAGAGGCTGGTCTTAGAATTTCGTATGATCCTCCCGGCGATGGGCTATGTTTTTATTCGGCTGCTTGTTTTCAGTTGGGATTGTCGCCTATGACCGTGCAGAATATGGTGTTCGAGTACTTGGAAAGTAATCGTTATGATGTAAGTGTAAGTGTAAGTGTAAGTGTATTTTGTTTATACGTTGTTAGCGATCGGTACCAGTATTATGTAAATAATTCATTAGTTAAATCCTCTTATTTTAGATATAATTATAAATATTAAATATATACTTATATTGTACAATTTTTTGGTTAATAATAATAATAGTAATAAAAGTCTTTATTGTAAAATATAGCATCACAACATACGTGTGGCTTTACAAGATTGTCAATAAGAAAGGCAAGAAGATTACAATTCTATTGTACCTACAAACTAATTAGTTTCAAGATAGTAATTGACTCTAAATTATTTTATAATAAGTTAAAAATAGATAAAAATTAGAGCATTAGGTTAACCTACATACTACATCAATACCTAGTTATTAAAAATAATTGAATAAACATCTATTAAAAAAAGACCGTTTAAAACGTTCAGTTTTAACTTTAGGAAGAGTAAATGGGTGTTCTCGTTCTCTTAAAATCCTGTGTCTCTTCTCCGGGAGTAGATCATATAAGACATGATCAGGATCATTCACAATTTTATTAAATAACGTTTTGTCACGCTCTTCTATCAGTTCAGGCATTTTATATTCTTTTAAAACGTATCCGTATCGGTAGGCTCGTCTGAAAAATTTATCAATACGCTCTAGATATTTCTTCAACAAGGCGGAACCCCAGACTTCAATCCCGTAGGCTAAAATATAGTTACTTGTATTTAAAACGTCGCGCAGTATTAGAGAATTCACGCATGGTTCATTCTGTCAAGATATTGTATATTTGTATCTCAATGATTAATGAGGAACTTCTCGAATTTTCTGGATGAGAATGAAAACTACCTATTTACAATGCCAAGGGCCTATTTTTCATTGTATTTCGCTTCAACTTGGCTTCACAGATCCGATAGTCTCAAAGTATGCGAGTTTTTATAATTGTGGAATAGGTTGACGGGCATTTAGCCTAACAACGTCACATCTGTCACTAGGATGATAACGTGAGTGTCATAATCTGTTCCCAGTGCTAGCCGAAGACTAAGGATTAATTAATGAGATTAAAAGCATCTTATAGATTTGAGCTATCAATAATTTCAAAATTTGAATACTTAATAGATATTACCGTTTATCGTGTTTCTCGTTGTTAATTCAAATCTTGCGAGCACATGACGCTTCTGTTCGGAGTATGTTTTGTTTTATAATGCATTAATGCCATGTCAATGACAAAGTAGCGACTTCTGATGCATGCAGCGATCAAAATTTGGTATGCAGGGTATGGTTTAGAACATATAGAACATTAATATTTCCTTTTGTTCAGACTTCACTTGCGTAGCACATATACTCAACGGGCGCGGACGCCACACTTCAGTTTACGGGTATATCATTTTGCTTCGATTTTATTGTATTGATTATCACACATAGTTGTCGGCAAAATGTCTGGATAAAGGTTTGAACTGGGTTTATATTACGCAGCCCTCTATAGAATGCAGATAGATAAATTAGCTAAAATATAGTTACTTGTATTTAAAACGTCGCGCAGTATTAGAGAATTCACGCAGACCGTGCGAAAAACGTTTACTGCCGTAACACGCGCGAAAGATAATCTGTGTGTGAATGTTTGCCACGGTGACACAAAATATTGATAGTTAGGAATCTAATTAGAATTTATTCTATAGGACATGCATGTATAATATTTATTTCGCATTGTCCATGTCCAGTGTCCAAATTGAAACTGCGCGAAAATCTCGCATCAGTATTGTTATACGTATATGTACTAAAGAAAAGTATCTAAAATTTGCCCTCTCTTTCTTAAAGATCTAGAAAGATATAAAAATTTTGCCCCCTCTTTCATAAAAAAGATATAGAGATTTCTTCAATTTCTTGAACTTCTCTGGCCATATTTTTCTATATTCGACCCTCGACATTCTACCCTCGCCCTCGACCTATTATACCCTCGCCCTCGACCTATTATACCCTCGCCCTCGACCTCTTACCCTCGACCCTCGACTATTAGTCAAACTCTCGATAGCACATTAGCAGAATATATAGTTTATATATAAACAGACACTGAATCTAGCTGCGATCGATTGTGTGCTTTCAGCGTTTCATAGATATATAAATTGAGATTGCCAACTTTCCAAAAAGGAGTAAACAAATGTAAACGTAACATATAAACAAAAGACAAAATATCCTACCTTGAATGGTCAAAATAGACTTGAAAAAGCTTTAGAAATTCGATAAAAATTCGAAGACTCCGTCCGTCAAAATCGAAAACCACATGGAACTGAGCCGGCGATTTTAAAATTTGTGTTCTGCGCATAGCAAGCGCGCACGACCACAATTCCATGCGCTAAATAAAATTTACTTCAAAACTCCCTCGCTGCTGCTACGCTCGCTCGCTTCAGGCTCGCTCGCTCCGCAGCAATAACTGATCAATATGAGAAATCCGGTAATATAGAGTTTAATTATTTATCACCTGGTTATTACTCTTCAATATAAACTGATTAGGACGTAATATAGAATTACGCGTATAACTATACAAGAATATATCAAACTATCAATTTACTAATAAATCCGACAGGCGATTGGAAGGATTATAGTCTAATAATAGATATAAACAATACCATTCGTAAGTTCCTGTCGTAAAATTTACGTAAAATGATGATAAATATAGGCCATGGTCGAACATGGTCAAACTTTATGGCCGAGAAGAAATTTCGAGTTTGTGCTTTCCCCATGCAAATATATGATTAAACCACCTTACGGATCTGCAAATATCAAACTGATAAGGCTGTCTAGAATTCTGAGAATCTTATTAACTTATAATCATTGTAACCTAGTCATAACTGTCCTAAAAATTTACATTGCAACAGTGTAAGGCACTCTGTTACTAAATTGCCATTGTCACTGTCAATGGTCTGATCCTGCATGTGATCTGTCGAATTACTGGAAAGTAATTAAGTAGGTTTTTCGTACGTGCATTTATGTGTGTTGTTTGTTGGTAACTTTAGCAAGCATGGGTAGTGAGTACGATAAATATCCATGCCAAAATTATCTCACACGACCTATATAATATTGTGGTAGCCTATATAATATGTCAAGTATATTGGTATAAAACACTGATAAATCGTATCTTCGGTGATTGTATTACATTCTGATTTCACCCCGCGCACGTAATTCAAATAGAATATATATATGAAATGAATATATATGCATCATGTAACAATTTATAGTTATCTTTTATTTGTTTTCCTAGACAGAACATAATCAGAGCGTAAAGGTTTTTAGTTTAACTGAGTTTGCAATCTTTGCCATATAGGCTACCGTTTGTCCGAAATCTCAAATACACGGCCACCATCTATACACAGACCAATATACCACATTCATATAGCACATGTATTTCATGGGCATAACGAGCCAAGTGCAATGGTTATGGTAAAACTACGTACTATAGAACATGAAAGAAGATTGTGCCATTACTGCCATAGCTTCATTGGCATTGCGCTGTGGTGTGCATATAAGACATGATAAGATCCGTTAGCTTTGACAGAATACCCCTCAAACGGTCAATAAGACCACAAAATTCACACCATCAGCAAAGAACATTTGCGAAGACATTGGTCATTGCATGTTCATATGATTAATTACGCTGATGTGCATAAGCAATGAAATTATTTTGGCTTCAAAAACACTTCTCAAGACCACAAAGTTTATATTTAAATATAAGTTTTGTTAACTCTATTTCTGAACATAAGTACCTGTAAGATAGTGTTGGCTTCTGGATAGAACCTCCCCTTTTAAATAGATCTCATTTTTTTCCAAGCGCAAGCTTCTATTCCTTTCAGATCAGTCGTGCTTTCGATCGGACATAACACACTCAAGTGCTTCGTCAATATCGTACTGACGGTTGGAAGTAGATGAAGTCCGTTTGAGACAATAGATATTGTATTTGCACACAAAGTATCTCTTCAAAGACGCTATCTTTGCTTTTCAAGTGGGTTTTTTTTGGCATGGTCTTGAAAATAAATACAAAATGTATCCGTACCATACCATTATACCATATCAGTTACACCTTGTTTAAGTGAGACAAGGTAAAACCGATTCGTGTATAGTAAATTTTATTGCACAAACCAGACGGAAAAACATTCAATCCAGATTTGATATATGCGGGAGTTTTTGAAGAGTTTGTTTTAAGCACTACTGAAATCCTTTATAATTATAAGTATATGAGTCGAATATGGATATTGAATATATGTTAACGTAAAGTGCAAGATTTATAATAGTATAATGAGTGCGTTTTTGTAATACATGGTAACCAAAAGCGTTGAAATTTAATTAGCAATAAGTAGGGTATCAATGGGAAAAGAAAGATTCAAGAAAAGTAAAAATTAATATTTTCTTTGTATATTTGAGCCCAAAAATGTTGTCGATATAGTACATACCCAGTGAATTCGGTAGCGCAGATAGGAAGACCAGCAAACTATAGTACATAATAAGTATTACTAGATACCACGACGTTTTCAGAGAGTGGAGAAAGTATAGTAATGATCAACGGAAAAATAGTTAGCTATGAAAATGTCTCAATCACGAAAACGAGGCTCTATAGCCAAGGCTAAGTACTTTTCGGAAGAGTATCTCTCATTTTTTTCCATGCGCAAGCTTCTACTTCCTTTCTGGTGGATTCCACGCGCTCGTGTCAGTTTGTTTTTGCTATACTCAGGAAGTCTAATAGCTTGTTATAAAGCCGCGCAGACTACGGAAGTCACATGCAGATCGTTCGGACATAACACACTCAAGTACCTCGTCAATATCGTGCTAACGTTTGGAAGAAGATTTATAGACAATAGACACCATACTTGAACACAAAGTATCTCTTCAAAGACGCTATCTTTGCATTGCAAGTCACGCGTGCAATGTTTTTTTGGCATGGTCTTGAAAATAAATACAAAATTTATCCGTACCATACCATTATATACCATATCAGTTACACCTTGTTTGAGTGAGGCAAGGTAAAACTAAAACCGATTCATGTGTAGTAAATTTTATTGCACAACCCAGACGGATAAACATTCAATCCAGATTTGATATCGGGGAAGTTTGTGAAGGGTTTGTTTTAAGCACTACTGAAATCCTTTATAAGTATGAGTCGAATATGGATATTGAATACGTTAACGTGAACTGCAAGAGTTATAATAGTAATCAGTGTGTTTTTGTAATACATCAGTGGCGGACACTAGGGGGGGCGAAGGGGGGCGGTGGCCCCCCCAATAATTTCTCAAAACCTTTGAGTGATAGCTGATTAACTGTTTAACAAAGTTGCATAAATGATTTTACGACCACGAAAGCCTAGATAGGCTATAATTTAAGTAAATTTGCATGAAATGTAAGCCAAAAAGGTTTTAAGAATTGAGATTTTCAGCAACAAAAGGGTGATTATATGTTGTCAATCTAAGTTCGCACCCCCAATATTTCGCGAAGTGTCCGCCACTGTAATACATGGTGACCAAAAGTATTGAAATTTAATTAAAGCTCTTAAAGCTCTTAGTGCATGGCCTTTCCTGTCTCTATCACCGAAAGAAGAATGCCTTTTGGGTGCGGTAAAAACAAAACAAATAAGTTTTATACTCAACAATATAAGTATTATACTTGTTTCATTACTGAAAAGTATTGTAGTTCAAATAGATTGAATTAACAAAGTATGATTCAATATGCGTAACTTGGTTTAATATTTTTTCATGAAAAAGAGTAATTAACATTAATTGGGGAAATAATGTTGTAACTTTACGCGATAGGTACAATATACGATACAATATATAGAATAATATTACTTATAGTTTCAATTTCGTTAGAAACTTAGAGTATCACAGTTGTTTTCAGTACTGGATTTAACAAACTATATGTCTATCATGAGTAAGTGAAAAATAGCAATTATGGAGATTATGTTTTAACTCAGTTTAAGATAGGTATACAATATACGATTGTATTAAGGCTTAAGCAATATTGCAAGCACTGCCAATCGACACGCCAGTGACCATTCTGAATATATTTGTACGTGTATCATGTTGGGCCTAGACGAAATACAGAGCAATATATTCTTTTAGACTTAGGAATAGCAAAGCCTAAGCTAGATATTTGGCAGTTTGTAAAAGTCTAACTAAAATTATAACATATACGCATGGACTGAAGATTTTTACACCATGTACAATGAAACATTTATAATGCATGTGTTTCTTATATTTTGACATATTTGGTGTATAGTGATCGAATGCCCAAGCAACAGATATATAATGTATACAAGCTGCAGTTACAGTAAATGTCTTAATATACTGAGCCCAATATTGTTAAGGACATTTTTCTTGAATGTTGATCTTATAGTTAAAGTTAAACATTAAGCGTACCAGCGTACCATGAAAACAAACGTTGATATGTGCTTCGTTTACGAAGATAACCTAATAATGATAAATTAGCTTATTGAAAAAAACAAACTTTTGTAAGATTAGGTCTGTGACACCTCACTGGCTGTGTGTTTTACATGCATGATTATACGCTGCTTTGAATCTGGCACACATAGAGTTTTATCGGCTATAGGAATCGCATAAATCATTCAGCGTACTATTGAAAAACGTTGATACAAGCCTGTTTACGAAGATAACCCATTAATGATGAAAGTTATTGAAAGTTGAAACAAACTTTGTAAGATTGCTAAGGTCTTACACGACACCTCGTGTTATATGTATGGATTATACGCTGCTTGAATTCATGCACATAGAAGTTTTATCGACTATGGGAATCGCATCCCAGAGTTTAATATGCTCACAAACTTTTCGTTTTTTTCCGCTTTTCGTCTTTGTGGACACTAATAGTCAATAGACATCACTCATGTACGTCATTTGTTCTGGCCATGCATGCATACTACCAGTGCCAGTGGCGTAACTACTAAGGGCTCAGACCGGGCGAACCCGGGGGCCCCCAAGCCTAAGGGGGCCCCTGGCCAGAATGCAGAAAATGATTGATGTAAGTCAGTATTCACTACGGTAGTTACATGCACCTAAACATTTTGATAAAAATATATCCCTCAAAACCGCAGTTAAACAGTTTATCTTTAAAGAAAAGTTTTGGGGGCATAACTGATGCGTTCCTTTAGAATATAGAATTGGTTATGGGGGGGCCTTTTAATTATTTTTTACCGAGGGCCCCCAGATGTGGCGTTACGCCACTGCATACTACGTTTGCATATACGTGCACCCATCATAACTATCAATTCAATAAATCCGACAAGTCTGAAGTTATAGTGCATGTGTAAAGAAACGTATAACTGATCAATATGAGAAATCCGGTAATATAGAGTTTAATTATTTATCACCTGGTTATTACTCTTCAATATAAACTGATTAGGACGTAATATAGAATTACGCGTATAACTATACAAGAATATATCAAACTATCAATTTACTAATAAATCCGACAGGCGATTGGAAGGATTATAGTCTAATAATAGATATAAACAATACCATTCGTAAGTCCCTGTCGTAAAATTTACGTAAAGTGATGATAAATATAGGCCATGGTCGAACATGGTCAAACTTTATGGCCGAGAAGAAATTTCGAGTTTGTGCTTTCCCCATAGTGCAAATATATGATTAAACCACCTTACGGATCTGCAAATATCAAACTGATAAGGCTGTCTAGAATTCTGAGAATCTTATTAACTTATAATCATTGTAACCTAGTCATAACTGTCCTAAAAATTTACATTGCAACAGTGTAAGGCACTCTGTTACTAAATTGCCATTGTCACTGTCAATGGTCTGATCCTGCATGTGATCTGTCGAATTACTGGAAAGTAATTAAGTAGGTTTTTCGTACGTGCATTTATGTGTGTTGTTTGTTGGTAACTTTAGCAAGCATGGGTAGTGAGTACGATAAATATCCATGCCAAAATTATCTCACACGACCTATATAATATTGTGGTAGCCTATATAATATGTCAAGTATATTGGTATAAAACACTGATAAATCGTATCTTCGGTGATTGTATTACATTCTGATTTCACCCCGCGCACGTAATTCAAATAGAATATATATATGAAATGAATATATATGCATCATGTAACAATTTATAGTTATCTTTTATTTGTTTTCCTAGACAGAACATAATCAGAGCGTAAAGGTTTTTAGTTTAACTGAGTTTGCAATCTTTGCCATATAGGCTACCGTTTGTCCGAAATCTCAAATACACGGCCACCATCTATACACAGACCAATATACCACATTCATATAGCACATGTATTTCATGGGCATAACGAGCCAAGTGCAATGGTTATGGTAAAACTACGTACTATAGAACATGAAAGAAGATTGTGCCATTACTGCCATAGCTTCATTGGCATTGCGCTGTGGTGTGCATATAAGACATGATAAGATCCGTTAGCTTTGACAGAATACCCCTCAAACGGTCAATAAGACCACAAAATTCACACCATCAGCAAAGAACATTTGCAAAGACATTGGTCATTGCATGTTCATATGATTAATTACGCTGATGTGCATAAGCAATGAAATTATTTTGGCTTCAAAAACACTTCTCAAGACCACAAAGTTTATATTTAAATATAAGTTTTGTTAACTCTATTTCTGAACATAAGTACCTGTAAGATAGTGTTGGCTTCTGGATAGAACCTCCCCTTTTAAATAGATCTCAATTTTTTCCAAGCGCAAGCTTCTATTCCTTTCAGATCAGTCGTGCTTTCGATCGGACATAACACACTCAAGTGCCTCGTCAATATCGTACTGACGGTTGGAAGTAGATGAAGTCCGTTTGAGACAATAGATATTGTATTTGCACACAAAGTATCTCTTCAAAGACGCTATCTTTGCTTTTCAAGTGGGTTTTTTTTGGCATGGTCTTGAAAATAAATACAAAATGTATCCGTACCATACCATTATACCATATCAGTTACACCTTGTTTAAGTGAGACAAGGTAAAACCGATTCGTGTATAGTAAATTTTATTGCACAAACCAGACGGAAAAACATTCAATCCAGATTTGATATATGCGGGAGTTTGTGAAGAGTTTGTTTTAAGCACTACTGAAATCCTTTATAATTATAAGTATATGAGTCGAATATGGATATTGAATATATGTTAACGTAAAGTGCAAGATTTATAATAGTAATGAGTGTGTTTTTGTAATACATGGTGACCAAAAGTATTGAAATTTAATTAGCAATAAGTACGGTATCGATGGGAAAAGAAAGATTCAACAAAAAGTAAGAATTAATATTTTCTTTGTATATTTGAGCCCAAACATTTTGTCGATATAGTACATACCCATGCAGTGAATTCGGTAGCGCAGATAGGAAGACCAGCAAACTATAGTACATAATAAGCATTACTAGATACCACGACGTTTTCAGAGAGTGGAGAAAGTATAGTAATGATCAACGGAAAAATAGTTAGCTATGAAAATGTCTCAATCACGAAAACGAGGCTCTATAGCCAAGGCTAAGTACTTTTCGGAAGAGTATCTCTCATTTTTTTCCATGCGCAAGCTTCTACTTCCTTTCTGGTGGATTCCACGCGCTCGTGTCAGTTTGTTTTTGCTATACTCAGGAAGTCTAATAGCTTGTTATAAAGCCGCGCAGACTACGGAAGTCACATGCAGATCGTTCGGACATAACACACTCAAGTACCTCGTCAATATCGTGCTAACGTTTGGAAGAAGATTTATAGACAATAGACACCATACTTGAACACAAAGTATCTCTTCAAAGACGCTATCTTTGCATTGCAAGTCACGCGTGCAATGTTTTTTTGGCATGGTCTTGAAAATAAATACAAAATTTATCCGTACCATACCATTATATACCATATCAGTTACACCTTGTTTGAGTGAGGCAAGGTAAAACTAAAACCGATTCATGTGTAGTAAATTTTATTGCACAACCCAGACGGATAAACATTCAATCCAGATTTGATATCGGGGAAGTTTGTGAAGGGTTTGTTTTAAGCACTACTGAAATCCTTTATAAGTATGAGTCGAATATGGATATTGAATACGTTAACGTGAACTGCAAGAGTTATAATAGTAATCAGTGTGTTTTTGTAATACATCAGTGGCGGACACTAGGGGGGGCGAAGGGGGGCGGTGGCCCCCCCAATAATTTCTCAAAACCTTTGAGTGATAGCTGATTAACTGTTTAACAAAGTTGCATAAATGATTTTACGACCACGAAAGCCTAGATAGGCTATAATTTAAGTAAATTTGCATGAAATGTAAGCCAAAAAGGTTTTAAGAATTGAGATTTTCAGCAACAAAAGGGTGATTATATGTTGTCAATCTAAGTTCGCACCCCCAATATTTCGCGAAGTGTCCGCCACTGTAATACATGGTGACCAAAAGTATTGAAATTTAATTAAAGCTCTTAAAGCGCTTAGTGCATGGCCTTTCCTGTCTCTACCACCGAAAGAAGAATGCCTTTTGGGTGCGGTAAAAACAAAACAAATAAGTTCTATACTCAACAATATAAGTATTATACTTGTTTCATTACTGAAAAGTATTGTAGTTCAAATAGATTGAATTAACAAAGTATGATTCAATATGCGTAACTTGGTTTAATATTTTTTCATGAAAAAGAGTAATTAACATTAATTGGGGAAATAATGTTGTAACTTGACGCGATAAGTACAATATACGATACAATATATAGAATAATATTACTTATAGTTTCAATTTCGTTAGAAACTTAGAGTATCACAGTTGTTTTCAGTACTGGATTTAACAAACTATATGTCTATGAGTAATTTTTAAAGTGAAAAATAGCAATTATGGAGATTATGTTTTAACTCAGTTTAAGGTATACAATATACGATTGTTCATTAAGGCTTAAGCAATATTGCAAGCACTGCCAATCGACACGCCAGTGACCATTCTGAATATATTTGTACGTGTATCATATTGGGCCTAGACGAAATACAGAGCAATATATTATTTTAGACTTAGGAATAGCAAAGCCTAAGCTAGATATTTGGCAGTTTGTAAAAGTCTAACTAAAATTATAACATATATGGACTGAAGATTTTTACACCATGTACAAAACATTTATAATGCATGTGTTTCTTATATTTTGACATATTTGGTGTATAGTGATCGAATGCCCAAGCAACAGATATATAATGTATACAACCTGCAGTTACTTAAATGTCTTAATACTGTGCCCAATATTGTTAAGGACATTTTTCTTGAATGTTGATCTTATAGTTAAAGTTAAACAATAAATCATTCAGCGTACCATGAAACAAACGTTGATACAAGCCTGTTTACGAAGATAACCCATTAATGATACCAGCTTATTGAAAGTTGAAACAAACTTTTTGTAAGATTGCTAAGGTCTGTGACACCTCGCTTGTGTGTTTTACATGTATGGATTATACGCTGCTTGAATTCATGCACATAGAAGTTTTATCGACTATGGGAATCGCATCCCAGAGTTTAATATGCTCACAAACTTTTCGTTTTTTTCCGCTTTTCGTCTTTGTGGACACTAATAGTCAATAGACATCACTCATGTACGTCATTTGTTCTGGCCATGCATGCATACTACCAGTGCCAGTGGCGTAACTACTAAGGGCTCAGACCGGGCGAACCCGGGGGCCCCCAAGCCTAAGGGGGCCCCTGGCCAGAATGCAGAAAATGATTGATGTTGTAAGAATTCGAGTGACGTATGACACATTATTATTATTATTATTCAAATTATGTTAATTTATGTGAGTTTATGTTTTTTGGAGCGAACACGTTGCGGGGTAAAAAGTCTGTTAAAGAAGCTATATGTAAAGTAATTGTAATAAAGTTAATGTTGTTTTTGTAAAGAAAGTGGTTTGTGTGTGAGTTATTCAGTGTCTCTGGGATATTCCCCACACTGAAAGTGGCGATCCTGCCAGGACAACAAAGAAATTTATATCGGGAACTATGATGGGAGACGCGTATCGGCGATCAATACGGGCAAATTCGTTCGATAATACAACAAAGACAAACAGGTTGGTGGTCTATAGCGAAGGGGATAATTCTTAAAGACATTTTGACAGCATTGGGTGTAATCACTTTTAAAACTATCGGGAAACAAGGCAAAAAGAAACCAAATATACTTGAAATAAACACGGGATTTGGCATTTACGCTAGACAATAACGAGTTAAAATTGCGCTAGACGGTTGCGGCATTAATTTCAAGTGCGCTAGACGGTAACGAACATTTACATTGCGCTAGACAGTATTTAAAAGCAAAACATTGAATTTATCGAGGACAACAAATAAATTGGGTGGTTTCTACAAGTAAAACCATGGATTGCGAAGTGAAACATGAGAAATGTGTGACTTTAGAAAAGATGAAACTGGAAGAGGCTCAAGAACTTGTTGAGACTAATAATGAGGATGATGTATCCTTAGCTTATGAAAAAATTAGTGAATCTATAAAGCGATTGGAATTGTCAAAGGATAGCACCCTTCAAAGTTTAGTTGACAATAATAAGGATATAGAATATATGAAAGAGTGGTCAGCAAAACAAAAGGATTGCATTGCACAATTCCGCAAGCAGAGAGATCGTTGTAAGCAACAGTTAGATGAATTGAAAAACAAGGGACGAGAGGAAAGGTTACAAAGGGACATTGAAGATCGAAGGAGAGTGAATTTGGAACAATCAAAGTTTCGAGAGCAGCAGCAAAGAGAAATGGAGGAAGCGATGATACGGCAACAAAAAACTGAGGAGGAATGGTTTATGAGAAAGATGGAGTTACAAAAGCAAAGTGTGGAAACCGGTGGCACCGAGAATGCTTCATCCAACAAGTCACAACCAACGGTAAAGTTGCAAAGGTACACTATTACACCATTTACGGGGGATTATCAAGATTGGCTCCGGTTCTGGAACCAATTCACCGTGGAAGTTGACGGATCGGCCTTGTCAGAGATCAGTAAGTTTCATTACCTATTGGAATTGGTGAAGGACAAACCTAGAGATGACATCATGGGGTTGCCGCATTCAATTGAAGGTTACAAAGAAGCGAAGCATATACTACAAGAAAATTATGGAAAGGATAGCAAGGTCCACAGAGCATTGATAAAAGATCTAGAAAGCCTCCATAGTGTTACAAGCATCCACAAACTTGAGTCCATTCACGACTTTTACAACAAGCTATCTAGAATTGTCAGAACGCTAGCCACAATGGATAAATTAGCATCAGCACAATCAACTGTTTATACCCTTATGGACAAGTTAGGACCAGTTCGAGAAGTTTTAGTCCAAAAAGATGATGATTGGGAAGAATGGGATCTTAAGCAGCTTGTGGATAACTTGAGGAAATATGTTGATCGACATCCGTTACGTGTGGAGGAGAAGGAAGGCAAGGATGATCGAAATGGGAGCAAACCTAATTGGCGCAATCGGGACAAACTCTTGTTCGGTAATGGGGGAGAAGGACACAGGCGACCTAAATGCATCTATTGCGATTCCCCTGAGCATTCTGCTGTAACGTGCACCAAGGTCCTGAGTGTGGCTGATCGTCGGGTCATATTGAGGCGAAAGAAAGCTTGCTTCAACTGTGCTTTACCAGGACATCTTGCATCAACCTGTCGGGCTCGAGGGTGCCATAAATGTGGGTTGAAGCACCATACCTCAATATGTCAACAACAGGACAAATCGTCAACAGATGGTATGAATAACAGTTGGAATGAAAAGGGTATGAGTACTACCCTTCAGAACACTTCTGCAATTCACCCAACCTTACTAGCAAAAGTCGGAGGAGAACAAGTGCGGCTGATGATTGACACAGGAGCGAGCAGTTCATATGTATGTACTGATCTTATTACAAAGTTAGGATTGCAACCAGTCAGGAAAGAAAGACGGTGCATTGAACAGATGTATGGAACAATGACCAAAATTATTGAGGTTTACAATGTAACTGTCAACTCAACTATCGGGAACGAATTCAAGATTGCACTGGAGTGCATCAATGCAGAGAAAGCCATCCTAACCCATTTGCCGAATCCTAACGTCGGGCTAGTGAAGAGAAACAACCACGACTGCGTCGTCTAAATATTAGCGAAGAGAAGTCAACCGGAGACAACTTGCCTGTTCACATTATGCTGGGAGTTGCTGATTATCAACGCATCAAGTCTAGTGAGCCACCGATATTGGGTAACCAACCAGAGAAGGATCCAGGAGCCGAATTCACGATGTTGGGGTGGACACTGTACGGAGGCGTTCGAGCAAGTGAAGAGCCAGATAAACAGTTCCTACTTAGTACCGGGCAAGACGAGTTCGAGCGATTATGCAGTGGAGACGTACTTGGGGTGACTGACCCTGTCGATATGTCATCATTTGAACACGAACTGTTTAAGAAACAGCTTGTGCAAAACCAGGACGGATTGTATGAAACGAGATTACCATGGAAGGTCGGACATGTGCCTTTGCCAGACAACAAGAATCAGTCAACTGCTAGATTGTACAGCGTGACCCGAAAACTTGAGAGGATTGGAAAGTTAAAGGAATATGATGACGTCATGCAAGATCACTTGAAGAAAGGTGTGATTGAGCCAGTCCCAGTACAACCAACGGGAGAGATTGTGCACTATGTTCCACATCAACCAGTTATCAGAGAGCAGGCAGAGTCGACGAAAATGCGCATTGTTTATGACTGTTCGTCCAAACCAGATGCCACTACCCCATCTTTGAATGACTGCTTGGAGACCGGGCCTTCCCTGCAGCCTCTTTTATTCGATATCCTTCTTCGCAACCGTTTTCGAAGATATTGCATCACAGGAGATATGGTGAAGGCGTTTCTTCAAATCATGCTTCAAGAATGTGATCGTGATGCCCAACGGATTCTCTGGTATGATGATTTGAGTAACCGGAACGTACTCGAGTACAGATTCACACGTGTTATCTTTGGAGCAACACCAAGTCCATACATCTTGGGTGCGACCTTGGAAAAGCATTTGGAAGGTTATGAAAGTGCCTATCCAGAAACGGTTCAGATACTGAGAGATGATACCTACGTGGACGATATACAAGGTGGTGGTGATTCCAAGAAGGATGTGGTACAATTTCGAGAAGAAGCAACAACGATTCTGGCCAGTGCTGGGTTCCAGTTACACAAGTGGCATAGCAACGTGACATCAGTCAACACGAACAGTAATGAGAAGGAGGAGGGACGAACCTATGCCAAGACGGTAGTCGGAAATCCTAAAACAAATCAGACAAAGATTTTGGGGATTCCATGGGACAAGTTGAACGACTGCATGATGGTGTCATTCGAACCTTGCCTTAACCTTAAGCCACCTATGACGAAGCGAAAGATGGTGGCAGCAATTAACAGTGTCTATGACATCCTTGGATGGTCCTCCCCAGTGATGATAATCGTGAAGTTGATGTTCAGCGATGTTTGTTTACTGAAGTTGCATTGGGATGAAATCCTACCACCGGACATTGAACAATCATGGTGGTGCTGGATCAACGGATTGCGACGACAAAGCTTCATCACTTTGCCTCGGAGCATAGCGACACAAGGTGGCAGCGAATTTGAAATTCATGGATTTTCAGATGCGAGCAAGAAGGCTGTATGTGCTGTCATTTACACAGTGGAGTATCAGGGATCGACACCGGTCAATCAATCACTTCTTGTGGCGAAATCAAGAGTTGCACCAAAGGATACAAGTATCCCCAGATTGGAGTTGATTGCTGCTATGACCCTGGCGAAGCTACAGAGTAACGTGCTTAGAGCATTGGAAATGCAGCCGATTCGATCCATACACAACTGGGTGGATAGCGTGACGGTTCTCTATTGGCTCGCAGACAAGGGTACCTGGTCAGCATTCGTGAGAAATCGGGTCAAGAAGATAAAGGAGCTTGGAGATGCAGAGTGGCTTTTTGTTCCGACTAGCGACAACGCAAGCGATCTAGGCACAAGAGGTGCAGCGCCAGACAAGATCGGAGATCTATGGTACAAAGGTCCGAATTGGCTGCCAAATCATAACCAGTGGCCAGAGCAACCAGAAATCAATGAAACAACGGATGCTACGCAGGAGGTTGCCGCAAAGAGAACACTGGTTAGAGAAGCGGTCGAGCGTGATTTAGAGATGATTAACAACATGTTGTCGAAGTTTACTTATCACAAGCTTCTGCGAGTAACAGCATTCATGCTACGGTTCGTTAGAAACGCGAGGAAAGAGAAATTACATGGTCCATTAACCACCGATGAAGTCGAAAGGGCAGAGCACATATGGTTGAAGATCGGTCAGGAAACATTGAAAGATAGTGGAGGCCATACCCTCTGCAAAGACGAGAATGGGATTTTGAGAATGGACGGACGAGTTCCTGGATACAATCCAATTTTCATCCCGAGAAATTGCACCTTAGACCGGCTGATAGTGCGTGATATGCACAAAGGAATCGGTCACGGGGGAGTGAGCTTAACGATCGCCAAAACGCGAGAGAGGTTCTGGATACCAAGACTGCGAAAATTAACGAAGAGTATCGTAAATGGTTGCAATACTTGCAAGAAAGCTCGACCAAAGGGAATGAATCCACCAACTACTGCACCATTGCCAACATTCCGAACTGAGATGACAGAGCCTTTCGCTGTGACAGGGGTGGACTTCGCAGGTCCTCTACTTTACCGAGCAAGTAAGAAGTCTACACACAAGGCATACGTAGCACTCTACACGTGTGCAACGACAAGAGCAGTTCATCTGAAGCTGAGTAAAAGCATGGATGCGGACGAGTTTAAGAGAGGGTTGAAAGAGTTCGTCGCCAGACGAGGAACACCAGACAAGATTGTAAGCGACAATGCGCAGACATTCAAGGCCACCAGGAAGTGGCTCGAATTGCTCATCAAGGACACGGACTTGTTTAACTACCTAACAACTCAACGGATTACTTGGCAATTCAATTTATCTAGAGCCCCGTGGTGGGGTGGCTTCTTCGAGAGGCTAGTTGGTGTCATGAAGTCGAGCCTGTCAAAAGTAATCGGTCGGGCCTTACTGACGTTCCCAGAGCTTGAAGAGGTTTTGCTGGATGTCGAGTGCTTTATGAACAACCGGCCCCTGTGCTATCAAGGAGAGGAGTTCGAGGAACCTGTCATTACCCCAAATCTTCTGCTCAGAGGTCAACCAGCAAATTTCTTGCAGGAAGATGTTGAAGCGATGGACGAGAAGATGGCTGCTACGAAACGAATGAAATACCTTAAGGTGTGTCGTGATCACCTTAAGAAACGCTGGCTAACAGAGTATGTTCACGCGTTAGAAGAAAGGCATCGCAAGGTATTTAGCGATGGAAAAGGGTTGCCTAAAATTGGTTCGATCGTGCAAATCACGGATACTAGCAAAATCAAGACCAAATGGCGTATCGGACGTATTGTCGGGGTCATTCGCGGTCGCGACGAAGTCGTAAGAGGATACAAAATCAAGACCGGAACGGGTTACATCATCGAAAGGCCTCTTCAGTTGGTGTGTGATCTGGAGATAAGCGGGGCTACGAATGAACCAGTTGTCAGAGAAAAAGTCGATAATTCAGGAAATGCCGAAGATCGAGAACGACCTTCGAGGAAAGCAAAAACAGAGGCGATG
This sequence comes from Trachythela sp. YZ-2020, assembly GCA_016169945.1. Taxonomy (NCBI): domain Eukaryota; kingdom Metazoa; phylum Cnidaria; class Anthozoa; order Malacalcyonacea; family Clavulariidae; genus Trachythela; species Trachythela sp. YZ-2020. The sequence goes on along the minus strand of JADLSH010000197.1, from coordinate 570,531 downwards.
GACAAAATAGTCGGACTTACGTTGAACGAAGAAGAAGATGAGTAAACGGACGACATTAGCGGCTAGTTATCGCTAATGGGGGGAGAGTGTAAGAATTCGAGTGACGTATGACACATTATTATTATTATTATTCAAATTATGTTAATTTATGTGAGTTTATGTTTTTTGGAGCGAACACGTTGCGGGGTAAAAAGTCTGTTAAAGAAGCTATATGTAAAGTAATTGTAATAAAGTTAATGTTGTTTTTGTAAAGAAAGTGGTTTGTGTGTGAGTTATTCAGTGTCTCTGGGATATTCCCCACAATGTAAGTCAGTATTCACTACGGTAGTTACATGCACCTAAACATTTTGATAAAAATATATCCCTCAAAACCGCAGTTAAACAGTTTATCTTTAAAGAAAAGTTTTGGGGGCATAACTGATGCGTTCCTTTAGAATATAGAATTGGTTATGGGGGGGCCTTTTAATTATTTTTTACCGAGGGCCCCCAGATGTGGCGTTACGCCACTGCATACTACGTTTGCATATACGTGCACCCATCATAACTATCAATTCAATAAATCCGACAAGTCTGAAGTTATAGTGCATGTGTAAAGAAACGTATAACTGATCAATATGAGAAATCCGGTAATATAGAGTTTAATTATTTATCACCTGGTTATTACTCTTCAATATAAACTGATTAGGACGTAATATAGAATTACGCGTATAACTATACAAGAATATATCAAACTATCAATTTACTAATAAATCCGACAGGCGATTGGAAGGATTATAGTCTAATAATAGATATAAACAATACCATTCGTAAGTCCCTGTCGTAAAATTTACGTAAAGTGATGATAAATATAGGCCATGGTCGAACATGGTCAAACTTTATGGCCGAGAAGAAATTTCGAGTTTGTGCTTTCCCCATAGTGCAAATATATGATTAAACCACCTTACGGATCTGCAAATATCAAACTGATAAGGCTGTCTAGAATTCTGAGAATCTTATTAACTTATAATCATTGTAACCTAGTCATAACTGTCCTAAAAATTTACATTGCAACAGTGTAAGGCATTGTTACTAAATTGCCATTGTCACTGCCAATGTTCTGATCCTGCATGCGATCTGTCGAATTACGCAATTAAGTAGGTTTTTCGTATGTGCATTTATGTGTGTTGTTTGTTGGTAACTTTAGCAAGCATGGGTAGTGAGTACGATAAATATGCATGCCAAAATTATCTCACACGACCTATATAATATAGTGGTATATAATATGTCAAGTATATTGGTATAAAAGACTGATAAATCGTATCTCCGGTGATTGTATTACATTCTGATTTCACCCCGCGCACGTAATTCAAATAGAATATATATATGAAATGAATATATATGCATCATGGTACAAGTCCTGGTTAGGTCTAATAAATGTATATAATTTACACTCAATAATTTTCCATCTACAAAACCCTTCAATTAGTGCTCGACAAAAGATGTGTTTCATTACATATGTCTATATTCTGTTTACTATGATACTATATATTGCTCTTAAAAGCTAAACTAATTTTTTTGCATTAGGTTTGGGAAAAAACATAGCTTTTAACGGCATTTGAAAATAATGCTGATTTCAGCAATAAGAATTATTCAAACATTCCTAACTCGCGAGAGAATAATTGTATCGACTTGAAATTTGTTATGAATACTTGTTATAATGACATACAAAACATATTGAACTTTATAGGTTGCGTGTGAAAGAGTTTAGAATTTTGTCACGTGACGGTGCAACCCTTCATTGCATAAGCCGAGAATACATTGTATATAGACACAAGAGTTAAAATAGTTTATACTTACTAGACAACACGAGCTCTTTTGTGAAAGTTAGTCAACACAATTTTGAATCTTGAAAACCTACAAGATAAACATATTATTTCTGAGTTCGGTCATTGCGACAAAGTGAAACAACACCCAAAATTCCGACACTCTACATGAAGAGGCTTACGACAATCGTTTGGCCAAAATTCTTCACTTAATTTCCAATTTTTACTTTTTCAAAACTAAAAATTTCAGTTTTACAAACTTTTTTGACTAGTTAAGATTTCAAACGCAACAGTTTAGCGCTATCTGGCTAAAAGATAGAATTTGTTGAGAACCATTTTAGAGGCGCGTGGGATATTCCTTCTGTCGTTTGCACCAACGAGTGAACAGTTGCATCTAAAAAGACAGTTGAAACACTACTAACGAGCACTCTATGAAGTATGAAAGGAGAATCAGATCTCGATTTTATTTTACTTAAAATCTTTATTATTTAAACCTTTAAACAACGGACACCATTCTGATTACAAACAAACTAAATATATGCAAGTAAAAACAGCCTCTATATAACGGACAGTTCGTATAGAAATACGTGCATAAAAAACAAATTACGAACTATCAACATTATCCCAGCCGCCTCTACAGAGGTCATACGTGAATATATAGACGTGAATACGTATTGAAATTTTAAAACAGATACTCAAAAATATAGCAAAACATATGGCTATATCCAGTGGCGTACAGAGAACGTTTTCACTGGGGAGTGTTCATTCCAAAATTTACCGACGACGCAGGCCGTAAAAAAGCGATGTTAGTTACCAAGCCTCAGCGAGCGCACAACATTACTAGTCCTCGTGCATTTTGGTTCAGCAAATTGTTATTGGGGGCGTAACCTAGGGGGTCTAGGCGCATGCTCTCACAGGAAAATTTTGTATTTTTGAAGCCTCAGAAGTGCATTTTCCGCGCATGCTGAGAGGATACTTAACAAAAAATTGTGAAGTTTTTACACCTAAAAATTCAAGATTTTTAATGCACTTTTAACTTTTTACAACGTATGCCTAAATTTTGAAATAATATTTGCTCCGTATACAATTACAAGCGTCAGTGAATTGCATTTTTCTTTTGATATATACCGGTACACAATGTGAAAGTAAGGACAAACTATTAGAGACGAGTTGATTGTAGTTGGCTTTGCAAGAAATAGCTAGAGTATAAACAAAAGTACAATCCTGAAGGGTAATAACAGGTCCTTAATGTGGCCACGGCACGGGACACGGCGACTAAAAACTGAGCAGAATAGCTTTTTCGTCTCAAAACAGCTTTAATTTGCATTTTTTAATATCGACGAACAATAATCTGTCATGGATTATAGCATCCAGACCGACCAGACAAAGGGCCTTAGCTCGAAACATCGAAGGTCTCGTTATATATTTCACTGGTAGTTTGATCGGCTACAATCCCTCACGATTATTACTTTGTCAGTTCTATTTTACCTTTGCCTACGACGGTGGCCCGTACACTGTTATTTTCAGGGAGTTATTTAAACTCCCCTACTACTCCTTTTTGGTGGAGTATTTTGAGTTAAAATAACTTGTTGCAGGAGTTACGCGTATTTGGCGAACTAATTAGTATGCGCGATTAACTCTCTTGCTGGAGTTACTCAAATTTAACTCCATTTTTGGAGTTATTTGTTGTTGGAAGAAGCAAAATGGCATCGTATTTTCGGGAACTTTGACAATTTCAACTCGCTCGGATAGCGTTCTTTAGACTTGTACACAAGAAAAGAACGTGCCTATAGTTGCACAAAAAGTAGAAAGGGACTGCACTATTTATGTTTACTTGTTTTATTTTCAATAATTGGTTAAAAAATGTAGTAAGTGTTTTGAAATATGTAAAATATTTTAAAATCATGTTTTCCTAGACGTAATGCGATAGATACCGACGTCAACACCTCAAAGTTTTTTTGAATTCCGGAAATACCTTGTCATAACAAAACCCACGTTACTTTGATGAGCTTCTAAGGTTCAAGGACATATTGAATTCCGCAAATACCTTGTCATAACAAAACCCACGTTACTTTGACAAGGTTCTAAGACTAAGGTTCAAGGACACATCGTGATAAAATTTGTATTTAGTGCAGAGGTTTTTTGTCATGTTAACATGGAGCACAACAGCAATACATAGATAGACTCCTTGTAGACTCTTTCTAGATTCCTTGCCGACGAGTATCTCGTATCTTTCTAACTAACTGTTGTTTGCCTTGGCGCAGCGCACATTTGCATTGTCATAATGTGTGGCAAATCCGCAAATCATTTGCATTTTATGGATCATTATCCAGAATGCAATGCAGTATGGGAAAGCTGCGTGATTACCTACCTATATGATCTATATTCCATACCTTGCATGTACCCTAGTTAATAAATCTAAATACACACTTCGAAGGTATAAATATATAAATTACGTATTTATATACTGTATTCATCTACCAAATATCTATTTCCTAATCCCAATAACTAAATAATGCGGTCGCAGGCTAAAACCGACTATTTAAACAAACATTAACTGTAAACAGTCAGGTTACGGGCTACTGAGACGTGACTAAAATTTAACAACACATTATTATCAAATAATCAAACACAGACCTCAATTTTCTCTCAAAAACTTCATTTTCGACAACCAGGAATTTGTAGAAATGTTCTATTTCCCACGGTGTTACATAGTTGAGAATAAGTTAAAATAATGTCCAAAATACGTATCTTACTTTTAAAACGAAACTAACTTTAGGGAGTTCTCATTTGTTATTTGATATACTGTAATGACAGTTTGATATTCCATTATATAGTTTCATGTCTATGCAGAATTTTTTGTGCGATTACATTTTTGGATTGGGCTATTCCATTTGAAATCCGTACTCCCCCTGTTGGAGACTGACAGATCAAGTGACATTTAATTGGGTTTAGTATAAAAATAGTAACGTAATATGGGCGAGGTAATGTATTACGTGTATGTTTGTAATGTGTCAATCACTTGTCAATAGTCTTAGGTATAGTCGGATAGTGTGACAATAACAGAGAGTGAGCGAGAATGTGAGATAGCACGGTGATTTATATAGCTAAATGTATAATATTATTAAACTTTTATTATTTTAATTTGTGACTTGTCGTGGACTACTGTTTTCGGAGGCAAACATTCTCAACACCCATATCGAGAACAGGGCCGGGGTTTTTCTATAACCCTGAAGAATTCCTGACTTACAGCTATTACCCCTGAAGAAATTGACTGCTACCCCCTGAAGAATGGATTTTTTACTCAACCCCTGAAGAATTCCAAGCCTAAATAGCCACACCCCTGAAGAATTCAAAGGCAAAATAGCCTTTTACCCCTGAAGAATTCCAGGTTCTCGATAGGGGGGGGGGGTACGGATATTAAATGGAACCGAAAATTATATCACACTGCTGGCTTGACATAATAATTTTACAACTGGCTTGCCTACACAGATTGAATGTTAATGCTTTATTTACGTGAGTATCATGTTGTGAAAGATATTTTCCCGGAAAATTTCGATCATGAATAACTCCGAAACTTGCTCACGAAATGCCATTTTGTGTTCATTGGAAAATATATTATTGCGCTGCAGAGGCATTTAAGTTTTTGGGTATTGTAACCGTCTATGTGTCTATAGACTAGCCTATGCCAAGCCCGTCTGATTTTTTACATATTCCTAAGTATATTAATCACATCACACAGAATCATGTGGAAAATTGCGATGCTTGCATCTTACTCTGAATATAAAAAGTCAATAGAACTTTGGTGTTTTTAATATATTAGGTAATACTTACGATTTTAAAGAAGCCTTCAATATGGATATTTAAAGTTACTTATCAATTATAGTTGTTATGTTCTAGTTTATATGATTACAGAATAGATCATTATTAGTATAATCATTTATAAATATACAATACTATTAATTTTAATGTAATCGTTTATGTAATGCGCATTTCATCATATACTAAATATATAGCATGTAAATTTGGGCAGTATATATAAATATCAAATATTATTATTATCACTATAAATTTGACAAAAAGGTTTTACACTAAGCTTGAAATCTCAGTAAATACAAACAAACTCCTTGTATAGAGACACTTGTATATTTGTTAAATTCTGCATGCATTTCTTCTCACTTCCACTAACTTCCAGACGAAGGGCCTTATTGTATTTTTCAGGTAGTTTTACACAACAGTCAACCGCCATATAATAAGTCTACATTGATTATGCGCAATTTTTGCAAAATAGTCTTATAATAATAGGAATCATAATTTTTATTGGCATAAATATAATCTCATAGCAAAGGGTATTGAATATTGACTACCGTGATTTAGGGTCACATATAGACGCGGTCATGAATCACATGCACGTCAATTTGGTTACAAACCCTGAATAAGTTCTTCTGCTTAACTAAATATATATAAATGTAAATATTTTATTATAAAGTTTAGAATAACAGAAAATTGATATTTACGCGAGTAACATAATAGTTCACAGACAAAGCGTAAGACATAATCTTAACAGTTTTGAAGGGTAGAAGTCTTGCGCATATTTCTCCGTTTTGTACGAGCTTGAATAGGTAAAGAAGTTAAATATTATGTGGGAAAGAAAGAGACAAGAACCAACAATGAATCAAGATTTGCGAGGAGCGAAGTCCACCGAGAATTCAAAGTTTACTGAAATTGCAGCCATGACTCATACAAAGAAACGTATATAAATTACGTATCTATATGTTATTCATGTACCAGATATCTATTTTCTAATCCCAGTAACTAATTCATATGGTCACAGGTTTAACCGATTTTAAAACATTAACTGTAAAACATTCTATGTCTGGTCACATGCATATTGAGACGTGACTAAAATTGAACAACACAATATCAAATACAAACCTCAATTTCCCTTCAAATACTTCATTTTAGACAACCAGGACGTTTATAGAAATGTTCTATTCCCCAAGATGTTCACATGATTGAAAATATGTTTAAATAATCATCAAAATTTCAGATGTTTACTGCGAATCGATGTGCATGATCTACGTTTATACTTTCAAAACGAAACGAATTTTAGGGAGTTCCTATTTGTTATTTGATATCGTATTTTGATATGTATTACGTCTGCACTATATAACAAACTATCACAGTTTGATACCCCGTAGGGTAGTGAATGATGCCTGTACAGAATTTGTTGTGTAACCTTTTAGATTTCAAAATAAGATGGAAAATGTTATGTGTAACCAACTCACGGTTGGCTTGACATAATAATTTTTGCAACGAGTGTCGTATGATAGATTTTTGTTTCTGTAAAATCGTCCGCTGCGCCGCATGGATATAATATCGCACATGTGCAAAAACACATTATAGCGTAAAGGTCTACTATGAAATATAATATTGTTTTACACATCTGCAATGCAACTGATACTATGACACGAGTACAATTAATTAATGTGCCTGACATGCGATTTATCCATTTATGGTAAAAATCTGCAGAGACTTCGGATTAACTTTGCCTATTAATTATAAGCAATTTTCTTACTGCCACCCCTCGAAACGTTATTAAAATTTCGCCTGTATGGCTGCCTTTCAACATGGCGGCCAAAAAGCAAATGCTCGAGAAAAGATTTGTTTCATTACATATGTCTATATTCTGCTTTAGTGTAGGACCTGTAAAGGAGTTTGTATGCATTTCATTTAGGACAGATTATCTCAACTGTTTTAGGGTAAAATGACCATGGCGGTCAACATGGAATATGTGCCAAAACCCGAATCCGGAGCGACAGTCCTGAAAATGATCACGTCCAGAAACGGCACTGTTGACATAGCTCTAAGTCCTGAACCGCCAAAGCTACAGGCTTTCTGAATTGCTTATAGTGGTTAGAATGGTTGCTTTTAGGAGTGGTCACTGGAGGGTGAAATTTGTCTAGGTATCATATTTTACAAGAAAATGACTATGCACCATCCCAGGTGAATGAGTAATTTGATGCATAATTAGCCCTTGACAAAGTCTATGTTTTCTTATTTCCTAAAAATTTTTGTCATAGGATGAAAAAATATGCTTATATTAATATAATGATTATAAATTTCATAAGGAATGATATTGTTTTGTTGAGATATAACACATTTCATTTCAGTTACAGCCTCGCAAGTATCATCCAAATGTTGTACTTTAACACAATGCTAGTTGACTAAAGAATAATTCAACCAAGTTTTGTCGGGTTTTGGAGTAGTGCCATGTATTTTATCTTCGATTTTGTGTCCTTCAACATTTCCTCAATTATGTCGCCATTGCAATGTCTCGCCACTTCTCTGCCCGATAAATGCCACTTCTTTGTCCACATCTGTGTTTATATTACAGTATCCAAAAATAATTGATTGTAGAATAGTCCCAATTGGGAGTGAAAAACCTCCCCTCGTTCATCAAGAATGAGAATCAAAAACAAAAGGTCTCGCACAATCTTCACGAAAACTCCTTGTGGGCAACATTACAGAGGGGGTGAACATTTATCATTTATAGACCCGGAGCGAGGGGGATTCGGCGAAATATTACCCGAAGTGATGATTACCTGAAGAGTAAATAAAACTGAGGTCTGAAACGTAGAGGCGTGTACACAGAGCAGCCTTAAAAGGATGGTGCAAAAAGATGCGTAAGTCTCTGGTTTCTTTTTTATAGCTAGTAGTATAGAAAGGCCGGTTCTGGCTCATTTTGAATTACGTCATGAAATCCTTGAAAAAAATCCCACCAACCATGCGCGCGCATGATACAAAATCCCCCACCCCGCTTCGCGGGCGCGGCATTTAAAAATCTTCCAACACTCAACCAACTGGCGACGTAAAATATTCACACATGGCAAATTATCCACCTGCAGCGGCGCAGGCATTTTTAAATTATATACCAGGTATTTTTGTACTATATTTTTAAAGTATAAAGTTTTTATAAAATATTTTACTTTTTATAATTTATATTTTTATATATCCATACGCTGATGTATTTATTCCATCCTCACTAATTATCCTCTTATCATCATTTGCTGACAACGCTATTTTCACAATCCTCTCTGTGTAAATATCATGCTTCCTACTTCTAAAAGTATTCATACCCCTCCATTGTTTCTGACCACTGAAAAGACACTTTTTAAAGTCATCGAAACTAATGTTCTTTTTAATAACACACTTTTTCACACCCTTACATTTTTTCTCCTCATCACCATCATCCATCTTGTACGCATATAACTTTGACCTAAGTCCCACAAACTCCGATATTTGTTTCCCACCAGTTTCACCTTCATCATACCCAACACTTTTTTATTCATACCAACGGGAATATCCGATGGATGATCCTTATCGTAGTTACTGGTGTCAAACTTATCATACACATCATTGGATATATCCTTGTAAAAGTCTTTTGTCCTAATCTCATAGCACAGCGAGTCTGTGTCTGTGAATAAAAGGCTTGCATTCTCACCATACTTTTTTTTAATATAATTATAGTGAAAGTCATACATTAATGTCTTACTAAGATCTAAGATGCTCATACCCAAATATATAGGCTTGCATAGTCTTATATTTGTCTTACCCATATGAACGGCCACCAAATCCTCTGAATATTGTGGTACTTTTAAAGTTAGACTTTTTCACCAGTTTATTTAGTTTGTCCTTATTATTCACCAGCTTCACATTAACCCTATTCCTAACATTCTCCATAGTTTTACCGAACACAGAGTTCATTAACTTGAAAAAGTTCTTTTCAAAGTCCGTCGTACCCTTCTTTCTTAGTTCCGTGTTCAACATAGCAAAGCTATTGTTCTTTATTTGTGTTACGTTTTTTTGTGCAATTCATAATAGTTTTCATGTTTTAAGCAAAAGTGTTAATGCATGCGTGGTATTTTTTTATGTTTTAGTTAGAAAACTTAGGCTATTTTTAGTTGTTTTTAAGCATTATAGCACACAATAAGTTGTCAGAAGACAGCTAAGATATCGTGTCTTCACCATTTATCGTTAGTTTTGCTTTCGGTGTGTTTTTATCAAAGTATTCTGTGAAAACTTAACTCACTCGTAAAATCACAGAAATGACAGAATATCTGAAACATGTCGATCTACCCATAATCCAACGCGCGGCGCTATCTTTTTTATTATGGCGAATTAGCAACCAACAATAAAGACCCAAAATATATAAACCTACATGAAATGCTTGTAACAAACACTGAAGTTTCACGTGAAAATAGACAATGTTTATATATATCTGAGCTACTGTGACTGTCGTTCATTCTTAGATACAAATGACGGTAGCCTACCATAAAGACATTGTCCTGTGATTTTATTGATTGTTATGTAATCTGTGGCGGTATGTGGGATAGAAAGCTAACAGACAATGGGTGCAAGAATTGTCACACCGTGCTGATAAATGACAATTGGAAAGGCCACGCAGTGAGGAGAGTTTGTTTATGTGGAAACACCCAACCTCGTTCCCAGGGCTTTCTAGGGGAGGAGCAGAAGAAAGTTCTGATTTGCACACACTGCACACTATATCATTTATTGAGCTAAATTGGCTAATATCAAGTCGTTTTTCATGCTCTCAGTGTCTAGTTTATCTGAGAGAATTATGCAAATCTTCGTGGCTATAGTTTTCTTCAAAACACGTCTCAGAATAAAGAAATTGTGTTTTTTACTCTGAAAATGCGAATGGACATTGTTGACTAAAATTCTAAATTTTTCGGGGATGGCCCTCGGTGGAGCAGAATCGTGATGATGGCTTCATTTTGTGGCTAATTGTAACACATTGGCAAGAACATAGTAGGAGATACATACAACTTCCTAATATTTTTCTAGAGCTAGCATTACCCCACTACCCTGGGGCCGGTGACTGACTCTAGTCGGCATTGATCCCACTGTTCAATAAATGTATTGTGTGTATGTATATGTGTGTTGGGGAGTGTACCTCTACCGGATTGACTGAACAAGGCATTTGTTGTACACGTTGCTCTTCAGCAATCTGAAACGGTCAAAACGAACACTCTTCATGGCGACAATCATGACGCCGCTAAAATATTATCGGCCTTGTCCTTGAGCATAAAATACGAGTCGACGAAGTTGGGAGCAAAGTTTGAAACATATAAAAATAAATAACTCGTACGTTCCTGCCTAGCCTCGCATCTCAATGACGGTAACTGTGTCTGAGGGGCAAATACTCCAAAAATGTGTACGAAACTTTTGGACTCAGGGCTTTTTTGACTATGGAATCGGATCCCCCCCACGGGCCCCGCCACATAAATTCTGCCCCCAGACGAGTGCACGCGATTTTGAGTGTATATTATCTGGGGATCAGAGTCATGGTCTCACAATGCACGAAATAGCCTGTCAGAACCCTCATATTTTCAAAATTTCAACATCATGGCTATCACTCTGATTATGAATATGGACAGCGAAAATGAGACCTCACAGTTATAAAAAATCTCCCCTCCATCTCACCTCGACCAAATCTCGACGGCCCAACTTTTTCTGTTTTGACAAAAAATGTTTACTTTTGCAGCCACCCCTCACACCAGTAAAAATTCCTTAAAAAGGCACTGTTTGGCCTTTCAAAAGTCTGGGTAAATTTTATAGATGCACTTGTCAGACTTTTTCGGACTATTCGTACGAAATAAAATAAAATAATATTTTATGGTTTTCACTGAATTTTCTGGTGAACCTATGCAGCAAAACGCAATTATATCCGCTTCACCAGAATATTTGATAAACAGAATACAAAAAAAATACTCAGTGGCGTAGCCAGGGTGGTGATTTTTGGGGAGGGGCAAAACATTCATAGATTCAAAACACGAGCGCCAATGGCGCGAGATTGCTAGAAAGCGCCTGGGGACGAGGCAGCCCCTCGACTGTACCTAGATCTAGTCCTTCATCCGCTACATAATTTATCCACTCTGGTGCGTCCGCTTGCAGGTATCAGCTATTAGCGACATTAAAATATGCTAAATCTACGACGCGACGTGACGAAAAACAGTTCACTCTACACGGGTAAAAAGTAAGGACACCAGTTGAAAACAAAGTCAGAGACGCGAGAAAAACAAATTAAATCTGGTTTCCAAACATTATCGACAGACCTGGAAAAAGTGTTCAATGTTCCTCGCATCCTAAATTTGCTTTTTCTTAAATGTTCCTCAAATTCGGCTCAAAAGTGCGTAAGAACAATGAAAAAGTTGACCGTGCGTTACGTGTGCAATAATAAAGTTGTGATAGTTTCCATAATATACACAATTATACACAGACGAAAGCCAGGGAAGTTCATGTATAATAAGGAACTGAACATTCCTCAATCCTCAGTGGAGAAGCACTTTCCAAACAAAACAGTCAGGCTCTGTACGATTGCATGTTATTTATGTAATACACTGTCACACTGATAACCAGTAGAAAGATTCCTCAGAGAATATTTCAACTGAGGAAGTAAGTTCGGCAGAAGGAACTATTTCCAGCCATTTACAACACTCGAAATCAGAAATAAAGTCTAAGAAAACAGACGTTCTTTCGCTCATCGACTCCGCGAAACTCTGACAGTTTTTCCAAGCTACCAGAAATATGCCAGATAAAATGAAAATATCTCGAACGTGCGGTACAAGTGTAGGTAGAGACGTACAGTCTTCACGAAGATTTGGCGGTTGCGTATAGGATCAATAGGGTCGTCGCGAAGAGGTATAAGCAGGGGGCGTGAGTATCTCATTTGCCGACAAAAGGGCGTGGTCACTGGATGTGGTCATTCCTAGTTGACTACTCATTAATCGTAATTTTTGGAATCCGGCATATCTTTACGTTCACGAGGATTTTGTTGGACAACGCCTTAATGCAATAGGAATAACGGGCCAGGAGAAAGATCTGACCGTGGCAAAAGGGTCCAAGCATGTTTCCCCGCGAAAATTTTGAAATTTAAAGGCCAGAAATACCATTTCCTGCATTCTGAGCTGCGGATTTACTATCAAACGTTCTTCTAAACATGCATATTTTATGAAAAGGACGCAGAAATAACAAAATGGTTTTGTCAACTTATAATACCGAGTTTAAATGATCCTAAAACACAATATTTTGGTTCATGTTGTAACAGCAGCACAACAGCAGTCGAGATTGTAAATCATTTGTTTAATCATATTTAAAATGCCGCATTCTAAATTTTCCCCCTAAAGACTTCGTGTGCTGACGGACAGATAACGCAGCAATATGCATCATTTCACCACACACTTTGACGACGTTGCCGACCAGATGAGAGTTACAGACAAATTATTTCTTTTGCCAACAACTTTTTTCAGAGGGTGTCTCACCCCCCACCCTCCTTCGCGACGGGCCTGAGGATAAATCCAGCTGAAAAATACAATAAGAACTTCGACGTTTCGAGCGAAGGCCCTTCGTCTGGAAGTTAGGCTTATTGTTGTTTTTTTCAGGTAGAATGATATCCTACTCAACCGCCGAATCCAGATAAAATGAAAGCATGCACAAACTTTAAAATGCCTGAAAAAATGTGGTTAGCATCATCAAAGTGGACACAGTACGAACGACAAAACATATTTTTATTCGATACAAAACACCTAATAATTACAATTAATAGTAAATTGTATGACCAAAACTAAATCTGTAAGTTCAAAAAGTTCAAAATGTCATTATAAAAATAACTATTTCTACATTCTTCTGCTCCTATCTTTTTCTACAAATTAGGAAGCACTATTGATAAGATTAACATTCAAATATTTCTCATGCAAATTACTATATACATACATTTAGCAAGGGACGTCGCGAAGCTGGGTGTGTGCGTTGCCAAGCTGGGTGTGCGCGTTGCCAAGCTGGGTGTGTGTGTATTACAGTTCCTTCTCTTATAAGCCCCCCTTCATAATACCTGGTTCATACGTCAGATTAAAAACTCCGACGAATTCGCTATTAAATTCTTCAACCGGTCGAGCAAGGCTCTATTTCATTTCAAACGCGAAAGAATCATTATTTAAATTGCCTTCCTAGACATAGGTTTCATGTCTTAAACAGAAACAAACGTTAATACAGAACACATTTGATTCGACTGGACGAACAATACGATGTCGTATGAAACGAAGACGCACAATAGACATTTCTCTCAAACAAATAGTTTTATCTTTTGTAGTGAAAATATTCAAAAAATTCTACATGAATTTTTATTTAAATTTTACTTGAAAAGTTAAAATTTCGCCTAATTTCATGTAACTGTCCACAGAGAAGCGCTATACATCCCATGCTCGCTACGTCCCTGCTTTTGGCAAAAATTATACCACTCAATTTACTGTAATACATTTAAAGATGCGGTACAGTCCGCTCGTACTTGTCAGCTTTTTTTACATTTTTGTATCCAAATAATGAACTTTATGAACTAAGTGGTGACAACTATATATATTTTCTGGCTTCCAGTGTGAAATATATTTTTAAGATAGCATGCGTGATCAGGCTTTGAAAGAACATAGAACCTATAGTTAAACTGTTTGTATCACAAACTGGAAACTCCAATGTACGCATGTGCAGAACGGACTGTACCGCATCTTTAATTCATACACTATTTTCAACTCAGTCAATACATTTTATTAGTACGCGGACTTTGACTGAAGTAGTGGGTTTGTTAACAACGTGTATAGGATCAAGTTCTCAACTCCCAGCTTATGTTATAGAAGTTTAAAGTGCCTATCAACCATAAGTCAATAATTTCTGAACAAATATCAGGCAAATAAACTAATGCTTAAATATTTCTTAACTTGATCGACAAATTCCTGAGAGTTTTGTAACTTCAATATGTTAATGAGACGACGTAACAGGAGGAATTTCAATGAACTTGTCGTAACTATTGTCCGCAACTTGAAAACAAATTCAGACTTGCATTGACCATAATTACGACTCATGGATTGTTAAGAAATGTTCTTGTGGCGGCATATGTACGGTTTGCATATTAATTAATATAGCGATGCCTCCTGTGACGTCATACAGTAACATGATGCAATCATAAATTCAGTTAATCTTTAAACAAAATCGCTCAAATAAAATATTTTACTATTTGACTAACACATCATATATGCAATTAAAACCGAGTATAAACCATTTCCGGTGATAGGCACTTTAAGAAACCCAGCCTATTAAACATATAGTTCACAACTTTTACCTTTTAAAGCTTCCCTAAGATATTCAGCACCTTGATCTGTTATTTCATTACCACCGAGGTACAATTCAATAAGTTTACAATTTTCACTCTTTAAAGCTTTACTAAGATATTCAGCACCTTGATCTCTTATTTTATTACCACCGAGGTACAATTTAAAAAGTTTACAATTTTCACTTTTTAAAGCTTCACTAAGATATTCAACACCTTGTCCTTGATCTGTTATTTCATTACGATGGAGGTTCAATTCAATAAGTTTACAATTTTCACTCTTTAAAGCTTCACTAAGATGTTCAAGACCTTGATCTGTTATTTGATTACCAGCGAGGTTCAAGTGAATAAGTTTACAATTTTCACTTTTTAAAGCTTCACTAAGACATTCAACACCTTGATCTGTTATTTCACCACCACGGAGGTGCAATTGAATAAGTTTACAATTTTCACTTTTTAAAGCTTCACTAAGATATTTCACACCTTGATCTGTTATTACATTGCCAGGGCTGGACATAGTAATAAGTGTACCATTTTCACGTTTTACATTGTCAGGGCTGGACATAATAAGTGTACCATTTTCACGTTTTAAAGCTTCACTACGATATTTAACACCTCGATTAACTGTTATGTCACCTTCATTGAGACTCAATTCAATAAGTTTACAATTTTCACTTTTTAAAGCTTCACTAAGATATTTAACACCTTGATCTGTTATTGAATTAGAAGAGAGGCCCAAGTGAATAAGTTTACAATTTTCACTTTTCAAAGCTTCACTAAGATCTTCAGCATTTTGATCTGTTATTGTACAACCATTGAGACTCAATTCAATAAATTTACAATTTCCACTTTTTAATGCATCAATAAGAGATTCACTGAGCGAGGCAAACATTCCCAAATTATAAATGAGGACCAATTTAGTAAGTTTACAATGTTTACTTGCCAAAACTTGAGTAAAAATTAGATCAGATGCACCAATATCTACATTCCATATAAAGGAGGTAATAGCGTTACCTTCAGCAAATAACGATTTCTCCATTTTACCGTAACTGTATTCGCCCTGTATTGCGCACCCATCAAATTCAATTTCTTTTAGATTCTTGCAACTGCCCAAAAATCCAAACAATGCTTCAGAATCAACTGGTGTAATAATACCTAGGCCATCCAAATTCAACTCTCCATCTCCTTCAGCCAAAAATTTACCGGAAGCTGATTTCATATCAATATCTTGCAATTCATACAAACACTTTATTCCAAGTAAAGCAATTTTGTCTTTGGCACTTCCACCAGTTCCTAATAGAAAGGCCCACTCTTCAAGTCTAAACAGAGAAAAACACCATAATCATAACTGTGTGAACAATAACTATATGCCATCCATGATAGTTGAATTTGAGTAAACCTGTATAATTTCAAGTTATAAATCCATGAGAGCTGAATTTGATATACCTATATATTCATTCATGATAGTTGAATTTGATATACCTAATATTTTAAGTTATATTTAATTGAGAGGGAACAGGATTTAGCAGCTACTTACAATCTTTGTCAAAAGTGGTAGACATGTCCAAGGGAACTGAGTGTATGGTTATGTAAGTGGTGCAAGTGGTAGCAGCTGCTAGCAGGCTCTTACCATATGTAAATTATGGCAGCAATTAGGAAGTAAACTTGCAGCCTAGATCTACGCCTTCTATTTCTATTTCAGCGTATTTCTCATAGGAAGACTGGGGCCAGAAAGGGCAACTACCTCGTGACGTCATAAAATCGATTAACCTGGAAATCAAGCGCCACCTGCCAAGTAAGGGCCCTAGGTCTAGGCTGCAGTAAACTTGTATAAAGGGTATAAGTCAGTTCGTAGTATCAAATGCGCATCCAAACGACGCGTTCTGCGTCGAGATAAAACTGCAGCTGAATCATAACATGTGAGCTAAATCTGCAAGATTTAAATTCTGCCAAAACTAATTGTTCTTCGAGCAACGTTTTACATATTCAAACACTTCGCAGTAAGTTATATTGTGGCTATTTGTAAAACAAAAATAATGATTGAACAATTCAATACTTTGATATGCATATTTTAAAGATTCAGTCTCACCTACATGTTACGATTCAACCGTAATTTTATCCCGACGCAGAACGCGTCATTTGGATGCGCAGTCGACACTACAAAATGGTCTATTAGTGCCTAATAATATGTAAACTGACAGAACACGTCATTTGGATGCGCAGTCGACACTACGAAATGGTCTATTAGTGTCTAATAGTATGTAAACTGACAGAACCCGTCATTCGGATGCGCAGTCGACACTACAAAATGGTCTATTAGTGTCAAATAATATGTAAACTGACAGAACGCGTCATTTGGATGCGCAGTCGACACTACGAAATGGTCTATTAGTGCCTAATAATATGTAAACTGACAGAACACGTCATTTGGATGCGCAGTCGACACTACGAAATGGTCTATTAGTGTCAAATAATATGTAAACTGACAGAACGCGTCATTTGGATGCGCAGTCGACACTACAAAATGGTCTATTAGTGTCAAATAATATGTAAACTGACAGAACGCGTCATTTGGATGCGCAGTCGACACTACGAAATGGTCTATTAGTGCCTAATAATATGTAAACTGACAGAACACGTCATTTGGATGCGCAGTCGACACTACGAAATGGTCTATTAGTGTCAAATAATATGTAAACTGACAGAACGCGTCATTTGGATGCGCAGTCGACACTACAAAATGGTCTATTAGTGCCTAATAGTATGTAAACTGACAGAACGCGTCATTTGGATGCGCAGTCGACACTACAAAATGGTCTATTAGTGCCTAATAGTATGTAAACTGACAGAACCCGTCATTCGGATGCGCAGTCGACACTACAAAATGGTCTATTAGTGTCAAATAATATGTAAACTGACAGAACGCGTCATTTGGATGCGCAGTCGACACTACAAAATGGTCTATTAGTGCCTAATAATATGTAAACTGACAGAACGCGTCATTTGGATGCGCAGTCGACACTACGAAATGGTCTATTAGTGCCTAATAATATGTAAACTGACAGAACACGTCATTTGGATGCGCAGTCGACACTACGAAATGGTCTATTAGTGTCAAATAATATGTAAACTGACAGAACGCGTCATTTGGATGCGCAGTCGACACTACAAAATGGTCTATTAGTGCCTAATAGTATGTAAACTGACAGAACGCGTCATTTGGATGCGCAGTCGACACTACAAAATGGTCTATTAGTGCCTAATAGTATGTAAACTGACAGAACCCGTCATTCGGATGCGCAGTCGACACTACAAAATGGTCTATTAGTGTCTAATAATATGTAAACTGACAGAACGCGTCATTTGGATGCGCAGTCGACACTACGAAATGGTCTATTAGTGCCTAATAATATGTAAACTGACAGAACACGTCATTTGGATGCGCAGTCGACACTACGAAATGGTCTATTAGTGTCTAATAATATGTAAACTGACAGAACGCGTCATTTGGATGCGCAGTCGACACTACAAAATGGTCTATTAGTGCCTAATAATATGTAAACTGACAGAACGCGTCATTTGGATGCGCAGTCGACACTACGAAATGGTCTATTAGTGCCTAATAATATGTAAACTGACAGAACACGTCATTTGGATGCGCAGTCGACACTACGAAATGGTCTATTAGTGCCTAATAATATGTAAACTGACAGAACGCGTCATTTGGATGCGCAGTCGACACTACAAAATGGTCTATTAGTGCCTAATAATATGTAAACTGACAGAACACGTCATTTGGATGCGCAGTCAACACTACGAAATGGTCTATTAGTGCCTAATAATATGTAAACTGACAGAACGCGTCATTTGGATGCGCAGTCGACACTACAAAATGGTCTATTAGTGTCAAATAATATGTAAACTGACAGAACGCGTCATTTGGATGCGCAGTCGACACTACGAAATGGTCTATTAGTGCCTAATAATATGTAAACTGACAGAACGCGTCATTTGGATGCCCAGTCGACACTACAAAATGGTCTATTAGTGCCTAATAATATGTAAACTGACAGAACACGTCATTTGGATGCGCAGTCAACACTACGAAATGGTCTATTAGTGCCTAATAATATGTAAACTGACAGAACGCGTCATTTGGATGCGCAGTCGACACTACAAAATGGTCTATTAGTGTCAAATAATATGTAAACTGACAGAACGCGTCATTTGGATGCGCAGTCGACACTACGAAATGGTCTATTAGTGCCTAATAATATGTAAACTGACAGAACACGTCATTTGGATGCGCAGTCGACACTACGAAATGGTCTATTAGTGCCTAATAATATGTAAACTGACAGAACGCGTCATTTGGATGCGCAGTCGACACTACAAAATGGTCTATTAGTGCCTAATAATATGTAAACTGACAGAACACGTCATTTGGATGCGCAGTCGACACTACGAAATGGTCTATTAGTGCCTAATAATATGTAAACTGACAGAACGCGTCATTTGGATGCGCAGTCGACACTACAAAATGGTCTATTAGTGCCTAATAATATGTAAACTGACAGAACACGTCATTTGGATGCGCAGTCAACACTACGAAATGGTCTATTAGTGTCTAATAGTATGTAAACTGACAGAACGCGTCATTTGGATGCGCAGTCGACACTACAAAATGGTCTATTAGTGTCAAATAATATGTAAACTGACAGAACGCGTCATTTGGATGCGCAGTCGACACTACGAAATGGTCTATTAGTGCCTAATAATATGTAAACTGACAGAACACGTAATTTGGATGCGCAGTCGACACTACGAAATGGTCTATTAATGCCTAATAGTATGTAAACTGACAGAACGCGTCATTTGGATGCGCAGTCGACACTACGAAATGGTCTATTAATGCCTAATAGTATGTAAACTGGCAGAACGCGTCATTTGGATGCGCAGTAGACACTACGAAATGGTCTATTAATGTCTAATAGTATGTAAACTGGCAGAACGCGTCATTTGGATGCGCAGTAGACACTACGAAATGGTCTATTAGTGTCTAATAATATGTAAACTGACAGAACGCGTCATTTGGATGCGCAGTCGACACTACAAAATGGTCTATTAGTGTCTAATAGTATGTAAACTGACAGAACGCGTCATTTGGATGCGCAGTCGACACTACAAAATGGTCTATTAGTGTCTAATAATATGTAAACTGACAGAACGCGTCATTTGGATGCGCAGTCGACACTACAAAATGGTCTATTAGTGCCTAATAGTATGTAAACTGGCAGAACGCGTCATTTGGATGCGCAGTAGACACTACAAAATGGTCTATTAGTGCCTAATAGTATGTAAACTGACAGAACGAGTCATTTGGATGCGCAGTCGACACTACGAAATGGTCTATTAGTTCCTAATAATATGTAAACTGGCAGAACGCGTCATTTGGATGTGCAGTCGACACTACGAAATGGTCTATTAGTGTCTAATAATATGTAAACTGACAGAACGCGTCTTTGGATGCGCAGTCGACACTACGAAATGGTCTATTAGTGTCTAATAATATGTAAACTGGCAGAACGCTTCATTTGGATGCGCAGTCGACACTACAAAATGGTCTATTAGTGTCTAATAATATGCAAACTGACAGAACGCGTCATTTGGATGCGCAGTCGACACTACAAAATGGTCTATTAGTGTCTAATAATATGTAAACTGACAGAACGCGTCATTTGGATGCGCAGTCGACACTACAAAATGGTCTATTAGTGTCTAATAATATGTAAACTGACAGAACGCGTCATTTGGATGCGCAGTCGACACTACAAAATGGTCTATTAGTGTCTAATAATATGTAAACTGACAGAACGCGTCATTTGGATGCGCAGTCGACACTACAAAATGGTCTATTAGTGTCTAATAATATGTAAACTGACAGAACGCGTCATTTGGATGCGCAGTCGACACTACAAAATGGTCTATTAGTGTCTAATAATATGTAAACTGACAGAACGCGTCATTTGGATGCGCAGTCGACACTACGAAATGGTCTATTAGTGTCTAATAATATGCAAACTGACAGAACGCGTCATTTGGATGCGCAGTCGACACTACGAAATGGTCTATTAGTTCCTAATAATATGTAAACTGACAGAACGCGTCATTTGGATGCGCAGTCGACACTACAAAATGGTCTATTAGTGTCTAATAATATGCAAACTGACAGAACGCGTCATTTGGATGCGCAGTCGACACTACAAAATGGTCTATTAGTGTCTAATAATATGTAAACTGACAGAACGCGTCATTTGGATGCGCAGTCGACACTACAAAATGGTCTATTAGTGTCTAATAATATGTAAACTGACAGAACGCGTCATTTGGATGCGCAGTCGACACTACAAAATGGTCTATTAGTGTCTAATAATATGTAAACTGACAGAACGCGTCATTTGGATGCGCAGTCGACACTACAAAATGGTCTATTAGTGTCTAATAATATGTAAACTGACAGAACGCGTCATTTGGATGCGCAGTCGACACTACAAAATGGTCTATTAGTGTCTAATAATATGTAAACTGACAGAACGCGTCATTTGGATGCGCAGTCGACACTACGAAATGGTCTATTAGTTCCTAATAATATGTAAACTGACAGAACGCGTCATTTGGATGCGCAGTCGACACTACAAAATGGTCTATTAGTGTCTAATAATATGTAAACTGACAGAACGCGTCATTTGGATACGCAGTCGACACTACGAAATGGTCTATTAGTTCCTAATAATATGTAAACTGACAGAACGCGTCATTTGGATGCGCAGTCGACACTACAAAATGGTCTATTAGTGTCTAATAATATGTAAACTGACAGAACGCGTCATTTGGATGCGCAGTCGACACTACAAAATGGTCTATTAGTGTCTAATAATATGTAAACTGACAGAACGCGTCATTTGGATGCGCAGTCGACACTACAAAATGGTCTATTAGTGCCTAATAATATGTAAACTGACAGAACACGTGATTTGGATGCGCAGTCGACACTACAAAATGGTCTATTAGTGTCTAATAATATGTAAACTGACAGAACACGTCATTTGGATGCGCAGTCGACACTACAAAATGGTCTATTAGTGTCTAATAGTATGTAAACTGACAGAACGCGTCATTTGGATGCGCAGTCGACACTACAAAATGGTCTATTAGTGTCTAATAATATGTAAACTGACAGAACGCGTCATTTGGATGCGCAGTCGACACTACAAAATGGTCTATTAGTGTCTAATAGTATGTAAACTGACAGAACACGTGATTTGGATGCGCAGTCGACACTACAAAATGGTCTATTAGTGCCTAATAGTATGTAAACTGACAGAACGCGTCATTTGGATGCGCAGTCGACACTACAAAATGGTCTATTAGTGTCTAATAATATGTAAACTGACAGAACACGTGATTTGGATGCGCAGTCGACACTACAAAATGGTCTATTAGTGTCTAATAATATGTAAACTGGCAGAACGCGTCATTTGGATGCGCAGTCGACACTACAAAATGGTCTATTAGTGCCTAATAATATGTAAACTGACAGAACGCGTCATTTGGATGCGCAGTCGACACTACGAAATGGTCTATTAGTGCCTAATAATATGTAAACTGGCATAACTCATAAGTAGTTCCGCTCTAGGGTCATCTTTTGTGACGAATGTCAAGCACGCAGGAAGCCAGTGAAGTAGTAAAAAGTATGAAAGTAATGCTTTAAAAACTTGCCTATGTTTAAAGTGCAATATATTTATAAAGGCATAATCTTTTCACAACCCATGCAGATGGACTATTTTTCAGCAGCGCTATATACAAGCCAACGCCATGATCGCGTTTCATTTGCGTTCGGAACACTTTCGTCCGCAAAAGCTTAAATGTGATCAATTCTTCATTATTATGGATGATAATGGTAACAGAAAGATAGTAGTGGTAACGTAGGGATAGTAGAGGACATTTAATAGTGTGCGACGGGCTGATCGCCATAAATAGCAAAGTTTTGTTGTCTCCAAACCAAAACAATGTAGTGCACATATCAAAATTTATTGAGAATTATTTATGATAAGTCGTATTTATGTGGACCTTGTAATGCTGCATTTTCCATCTGGACTACACCAAACTGAAATTTGACCCATCAAAAAGTTTCAGGCCAAGTTCAAACCTCCAACTTCACATGAACCAAAATCAATGCAAAGTTAGGTTTATGTGCGTTTGACGTTTGAACTTGAACTAGGCCTAGGGCTTTGATATATTTCAAACAGTGCCATTCAAATTGAGAATGGTTCTTTCCGAGGGCAATTCTTCCAACCCCCCTCAAAAATCTAATGGTCCACCCCTAACCTTTAAGACATTAAGTCTCAAGCATTAATTCAGTTGGTCACTGGCTTGTGTACAATCAACAGAAATCAAAACAACAGTGAAACTTGTACATGACCGCACAGGGTTCCATATGTCCATATGACATAACACATTACATAGTTACATTTTACAGATAATACAATAATACATCCATATTATTCTGTAACAACCATTTCTGTTCAAGTAAGAATGCATTTTGGTTGAAACAATGAAACCAGCTGTTCACCAGTACTTGTAATGATTTATATTGTACTCAGTCAGATTCCCAAAACTATATAATAAGAAAACAATTGTTTGCATAAGAATTTTACGTACATAGAAATGTAGTATAACAGATGAAGATAGGTAAGGGCCGGGATTAATTGTGTCAAAATATACAGACGTTAACACGACATTTCGTGCTGTTAAACTGAACTGGAGCCGATAAAGCTTATGGCACATTGCTAACCTCTACAATATAAACAATACAAAGCTTACGGTCTTGATCATGTTAGCAGAAACAAATAGGAAACCATAACTTACCGGCCTGTGGTGTCTTCAGAAATTCATCGGACATTCGGACTGCCTTCGACTACGTGACCGCATCAAGTAAAAACAGTAAAATACGTGTCATGTGCAAAAAAATCTTATTCCATCACCCCCTCATTTTACAGACGTACTTGGAGCTTATTTATTCCTCCGGAATTACGACAAACATCTTTCCCCCTCATTTTTAAAATGTACTAATGAGCCCATATATTCCCCCGGAAATACGACATCTTTATGGACAGACACCAAATCTCGACAATACATAGATCAGCGCAAAAAACTGGGTCGAGTGAACTCTGGAGAAACCATAGCATGTCAAGAATAGTGTGCTGCATCGCCAAGATCGCAGCAATAAACAAATGTTCTGATACTTCAAATTAGAAAAAATAAATTGGGAAAATTTGTGTGTATATAGTTAAAAGGGCCTGAGGCGATCACATACAGTACTAATGCCTGGTGTGTTTGACAACGGGGAGATCACATGAAGATACAGACACAAAACAATGCGTCATAGTTTTGTTTATATGTCCAACTGCGCGGTCGTTTTGATAACAGGGCATTGAAATGAAGATAATAGATGCAGATTATGACTTTTATAATAGCAGTGGAAAGGAAATTCGAAAGGTATAAACTTTTTTTACTATCAAACGTGAACTGTTTATAAGGCTAGGCAATCGTCCATAAATACATCTTCATGCATGCAACTGCTAAGACGCCATGCTTAACAATTTTTTATTGGTTCTCAGGAATTAAATTTATCCACGCATTCCTATAGCACCCAAAACAACCTGACATGGTCATTAAATAAAATGGTAGCAGCGTGAAGCCTCTCTACCACCTGTAAACCACTCGACGCAGCTGCATGTCAGTGCTTATATGGGACATGTATGTAGTAACAGCATGCAGCTGATCTCACTCCATGAGCAGCTGTCTTTAAATTCTCACTAGTACAAAATCTTGGTTTTGAAACTTATCATTTTTCGCTGATTTGCATTTGGATTTTATAATTCCACTTAATTCGTCTATATCATTTAACCTCTATTTATAGCTCAACTTTGGGCGTATGTCGCAATTGCTAAATCAATATTATAGCTATAATCTGTATTAATTTGTACTTTTATACAAAACGTCATGTTTCTAAGACCAATATTTCTCGCAGGATGCCCTTTCAGCGGGACGAATTTAACAGGAATAAAACGCCTGCATGCGGTGAAATAGGCACACATTATTAGTCAATTTGCCTAATGAATAGTAATATGATAGTTTGAATCAAGCTAAATAGTGGAAAAACGGATTGACCATTAACCTATACCTAATTAACTTATTCTGCCTAATGCCATATTATTTTACTCTGTCTCGCTGACATAAGATTGTATACATGCATCGTAAAAATATAATACCTTTTTAGAATATCAGCAATGATTGGGTCATTTATAACGTCGATACCTGCCTTCTTAGCTTCTCTAATTTTATCTCCAACTAAACCAGCGACAAACTGTATCACCAAATGCCACTTGGGGTCTTCAATATGAGTCGTCAAGAATTTCTCAACATTTTCCATATTATCAACCACCTTTGATGCAGCAAGAAACTCTTGCAGTGTCAAATGTAGAAAGCAATAGAAGTGGTGTTGTTTGTCTGGTAATTTGTGGAACAAGCCACAATTGGCTAGCTCGCCAAATTCATCACCAGTCGTTCGTTCAAAAATTAACTCGCCCTGATCTAGTCCAATTTGCGCAACTTGTTTTAGCTTCAACAAGTCGTTTTCGAGTTCTTTGGGAAGAGAGGTGTTACAGTAATCAATCGGCAGTGGTAGCGTCTTGTATTTTGGATGGTTTTTGTACAATAAGACTCTTATTGCTCTTCTGTACAATTCGGTTATAGTTTTCGGAACATCACTAAGTTGTTTCCCACTTTTATCATTTCCAATGCTTTCATTCAAAGTTAAGCAAACGATATAACTATTCACAGGTATATAACACAGACTTAGCAGTTCGGCCGATACTTCGATTTCATTCCAAATAAATTCAGCGTTATCTTTCTTATCCTTACAAAATTTAAAAACATACTCTTTAATTTGCTCTTCAAAAAACCCCAAGATCTCCACTGTTCTTTCAAATTTTAGGTATTCAGAAAGATACTCTGCCGTAGGCCGTGACGTGGTTAATATCGTGGCACCTGGAAGCAATTTACCATCAACTAACATTTTAAAAATTGAAAACACTGGCATCTCTTCATTTGGATTTATAACGGTAAGTGTATCTGTACACAAAAGCTTAAGGTCAACATTTAGTTCGTCTAATCCATCAAAAATAAGGATGATTTTAGTTGGGTTTGACAATATAAAATTATACTCTGTATTAAAGTTATCTGGTAGCAGTCCTTTACCATAATGCAACATTTGTCGAAGTGAAACAGGTTTATCAGTGTTAAATGTGCGAAAATGAAGCAAGATTACTCTTTTATCATGCCAGAAGTCGTCGTCTTTTACTTTCCACTGATGCAAAAGCTTCTCTGTTAATGTGGTCTTACCAATCCCAGGTCTTCCTATGACAAGTATGGTCCGCGGATACGTCTGGTTCTGCCTGCCATTGATTGGTTTAAATATATCAACTGTGCTTGTAAGCTTAGTAACTGACACTGGAGTTTCGAGATGCCATTGGTAATTTTCATGCAGGTCAAATTTGCTTGGGTAAGCGTTCATACGTTCTCTCCCTTCTTGAATGACGACATTGACATATATATCTTTAAGACTTCGCAGGGAAATTTCAATACCACCTAAATCATCATTTAATTGATCTTCCTCTTGATCATCAGCATTAAGTCTCTCTCGAACTCTGTTCATAAATTTTCTACTTCTTTTTCGCTTTCTCAACAAGTACACCGTACAAAATTCTCCGTCAGTCATAAAATCTCTGTCATTGAAGGCCAACCACGTGATGTAACCTAGCTCGCAGAAGGTCAGTGTTACAAGAATAACATCTATTGATGCAACAGCGTCGACCAAGGTTTTACTTTTTGTGCCCATGGGATTTGTACAGTCGATCATCGTTAAGTTATATCGTGAGTTGAGGGTATCATTGGAAGTAGATGTTCCTTTTCCTTGCATTTCAGGCCGCCAAGGACATGGGAAATCGTTAGGAAAATGAGCTGGATAAAATACCCATATAGCAAATACCAACAATGGAATAATACGACCGACAAACAAATGAACGATATAAATGGAAAATGTTGAAAAACGACTCAAACATTCGCGATCATTCGGGTTTTGACCAGGACATGACGTTACTTGATTTTCTTCGTCGTCATCAAATTTCTCAACGCGATGTTTCACCAAATATGCATAGATAATACTCAACGCGATGACGATGCCAAAGTTTAAGATGAACACAGCATACATCGGCAGGATAAAGTAGTGTTTCTCTTGATACTCGAGGGAACATTTTGTGTTAATGTGCTTCGTAAAAGATAAATCCTTCGTCTTCGAAATGGTCTTATCATAGCAATGAAATGATGTATCGAAAGCTAAGGAACCCGAGAAACCTATAAATACGACAGCAAACAATCCGAATAACGTGAGAATAACAACACCATAAGTATTGAAGCTCTTTCGTGGTAGATGATTGAAAACCTGCATCTTGAAAACCTGCAAGATAAATAAGTCTTGTTAGACGTGCAGTCGCGTGCGACAATTTTTGCATTCCCATCAATACACTTGATGTTCCTACTTTTCGCATGGCTTTTAGTACAAGTCTGCAACTACAGTGACACATAGTTTTTTCAATAAGTTATGTCCTGTTAAAGGATGCAAAAAAAACATCTGAATGACAGAAAATCAATTCACTTCCGTTTTGTTTCTAATGCATGTTATACCAACCTCGTTTCCAGGCTCCTCCCTCTTGTAGAGGAAAGACCATGGTAGGAGCTGGTCACGTGATCTGCAAAAATCTAGCAGATTCTTAATTAGCGTTGTTGTGTCGTTTTGGGGAGGGGACTGAAAAAGACTAGTTGACCTCCGCCCAGTTGAATAGGTTTTGTTAGCCTCGTACGCAGCAAAATAGCATGACAACTTTAACTATAAATCTGCTAGATATTAGCAGATCACGTAACCAGCTCCTACCAGGGTCTTTCCTCCACAAGCGAAAAGAGCCTGGAAACGAGGTTGATGTTATGCATGTTGTTATTGTGTCATGAATATAAAATATTATATAGTTAGATTATTGGTGCACCTTTAAAAAATATATTTATTGAAATATAGAATGCATATTGTAGAAGTGTTATAATATATTTTGCATTGCAACTTTCTCATCAGTTAGGAGCTGTTGATATGGAAGCCAGGCTGGCCCCGTTAGCTGGACCGCCCAGTAAGCAAGATCTCACCATGTGGTATTTTTTTATAGTAGAAGTTACTTTGCATTTATATGGGACAACAGGGCAGGTCTGGGTTGCCGAGATCTGACTTGAAACAGGCGAGAACTGTGTAATCGGGATGAAAAATTCCACATATCAACACTCACTAAGCGGTCTGCCCAGTTGCCAGGATGAAAGTTTAAAGAAATGCCACCGCTGATGCAAATTTTGAAACTGTACACAGTCGGACCCACCCCCGCCTTTATCGGACCCCTATGTTGCGCCCAAGATATCTAAAGATAAATTTTGGATTTGACTATTATTATCACCACTAGTGCACCTTCCATGCACAAGTCACTTAGCCTGTACTGATGAGCCCCCTCTCCTGAACGTTGAATAGGCAGATGCAATCGATGATCGATAAAACTGATATCGCGAACGCTTGCCTCCCTAGCTAATACGCAATAATCACACAATATGAAAGGTTTAAAAAGGAATATATTTATATAAACTCTCTCTCTCGTATTTTCTCTTATTCTCTATAAATCTCAACACATGTGTTCTCAGTCACGTGACTGTCCTTTTTAAATACTTCATGTTAATTTAAATTAATGTTACTTCAACCTAATTGGACCACCAGTCTTCGACACCCTCCCCCATGGAGCTCTTACGAGCTACATGTTCTTAAAAAGACTGAGTATATTGTAAACTGTGTGCATTTAAATGTACTTAGTCCCTCATCTGAGTCTCTTCGGTTGCTAATGTTTGAATTTTGGTTCTTGCTTCCTGCTTTGCCCGTCGATTTGGACGGAATGTTGGTGCTTCTGGATTCAAATCCTGCTTCGCAGCGGGCACATCGCATCTTAGTTCCAGTGGGTACAAGTGTTGTGGTGTTCGTTCAAGAGCTCCCTTTCCGGTTTGAACCTTCGCTCCCAATGATTTCGATTCTTCTCGTCTCCTTTCACTATGACGATCTCTTTCACTATGACGTTTTGTAAAATGCTTGCTTGAATATGCCAACTAACCTCTCAAATTGTCCACCCCACCAGGGTGCGCGACTTAAGTTGAACTTCCATTCAATCGAATTCTTGGCCAGGTAATTGTGCGTTCTTCATCCTTGTTGACCTTTTTAATCCACGACGCGGCCCCCTTGAACGTACTTCCGTTATCGGAATATTTTAATCTTCGGTCGACCCCTTCGTGCGACAAACTTCTTCAGAGATCGCAAGAATTCCTCCGTCTCTAATGTGTATAATAGAGAGTTTAAACTTCACGTTTGAGGGCAACGGCAAACGGCAGAGTCGAATTTTCTTGGGAGAATTTTCGCTTAACTTCATCGCTCCATATTTTCTTTCTTATATCAAAAGAATCATCATACATTACAGTTTTAAAATAGCAAGTTCATTTTCCCTTTTACTCTTTTTCGTCGTCGCCTAATGTTTTTAGGTCACTGGTGACCTACGATTCTGCAGGTTCATATCTTCGGTTCAGCGCATGCTATGTAGATGAAAATACCACCGTTCGATTCAGCGTTTTACGATGTCTTTAGAGAAGTAAATTGTGTTTGTTTACAATGCTACGCGGCCAATTTAGCCCCTTTCAAACACCTCTGAACTTTGTATTGTTTACAAATTAACAATAATACAAACTAATTATATATTCATTTCGCTTTCCTACCTTTGGTTTACACGCTACAAACTCCTAAGTGTGACCATTGGATAGCTCTTGAAAATCCTGTTCGAAAGGGTGTGTTTAAATATCCATACTAAATAAACTAGCCATTTTATGACAATTCTCGACTTTTCTCGTGAAAATCCCGTCTTTATTGCGAAATTCCGGTTTTGTCGGCGCACGCTCGGACAACTTCGGAAGCTAAATCTCCGCGGCTTTGCATCCTAGCGTATTGAAAGTACCGGCAATCGATTCCGCGTGATGTAATTGCCTAGATGGCGGATTTTCATTGGTTTATAGCAATCAACACTGACCTTATATGACATTAACTTGAGTTGGGAAAAACACATTAACCATATTAGCAGTAAAATATCATCAGGTATTGGGGCTATTAGAAAAATGAGGGAGTATGTCGAACAAGACATTTTGATAAAAGTTTATAATGCCTTAATCCAACCTTATTTTGATTATTGCTGTGAAGTATGGGATACACTTAATAAAGGCCTAAGCGAACGTCTACAGAAATTCCAAAACAGAGCGGCTAGGTTGATCATGAACTTAAAAAATGAACATGGTCAGTCTATTTTGGCACGAAAATCTCTAGGCTGGGTAACACTTGAAGAGCGTAGGGCACAAATGAAAGCCAGGCTCATGTACAAGACAGTTAATGGTTTAGCCCCCCAACGACTATGCGAAGCTTTCCAAAATCTGAATACCATTCATGACCATAATCTGAGAGGTTCTTCAAGATTTCACACGCAACAGTTTAGCGCTATCTGGCTAAAAGATAGAATTTGTTGAGAACCATTTTAGACGCGCGTGGGATATTCCTTCTGTCGTTTGCACCAACGAGTGAACAGTTGCATCTAAAAAGACAGTTGAAATACTACTACGAGCACTCTATGAAGTATGAAATAGAATCTTCATACAGCCGACAGCTAGGAGAATCAGATCTCGATTTTATTTTACTTAAAATCTTTATTATTTAAACCTTTCAACAACGGACGCAAGTAAAAACAGCCTCTATATAACGGACAGTTCGTATAGAAATACGTGCATAAAAAACAAATTACGAACTATCAACATTATCCCAGCCGCCTCTACAGAGGTCATACGTGAATATATAGACGTGAATACGTAATGAAATTTTAAAACAGATACTCAAAAATATAGTAAAACATATGGCTATATCCAGTGGCGTACAGAGAACGTTTTCACTGGGGAGTGTTCATTCCAAAATTTACCGACGACGCAGGGCGTAAAAAAGCGATGTTAGTTACCAAGCCTCAGCGAGCGCACAACATTACTAGTCCTCATGCATTTTGGTTCAGCAAATTGTTATTGGGGGCGTAACCTAGGGGGTCTAGGGGCATGCTCTCCCAGGAAAATTTTGTATTTTTGAAGCCTCAGAAGTGCATTTTCCGCGCTTCCTGAGAGGATACTTAACAAAAAATTGTGAAGTTTTTACACCTAAAAATTCAAGATTTTTAATGCACTTTTAACTTTTTACAACGTATGCCTAAATTTTGAAATAATATTTGCTCCGTATACAATTACAAGCGTCAGTGAATTGCATTTTTCTTTTGATATATACCGGTACACAATGTGAAAGTAAGGACAAACTATTAGAGACGAGTTGATTGTAGTTGGCTCTGCAAGAAATAGCTAGAGTATAAACAAAAGTACAATCCTGGAGGGTAATAACAGGCCCTTAATGTGGCCACGGCACGGGACACGGCGACTAAAAACTGAGCAGAATAGCTATATCGTCTCAAAACAGCTTTAATTTGCATTTTTAGTGTGAGTTTCCAATTTAATATCGACGAACAATAATCTGTCATGGATTATAGCATCCAGACCGACCAGACAAGACGACGCTCGAAACATCGAAGGTCTCGTTATATATTTCACTGGTAGTTTGATCGGCTACAATCCCTCACGATTATTACTTTGTCAGTTCTATTTTACCTTTGCCTACGACGGTGGCCCGTACACTGTCATTTTCAGGGAGTTATTTAAACTCCCCTACTACTCCTTTTTGGTGGAGTATTTGGAGTTAAAATAACTTGTTGCAGGAGTTACGCGTATTTGGCGAACTAATTAGTATGCGCGATTAACTCTCTTGCTGGAGTTACTCAAATTTAACTCCATTTTTGGAGTTATTTGTTGTTGGAAGAAGCAAAATGGCATCGTATTTTCGGGAACTTTGACAATTTCAACTCGCTCGGATAGCGTTCTTTAGACTTGTACACAAGAAAAGAACGTGCCTATAGTTGCACAAAAAGTAGAAAGGGACTGCACTATATATGTTTAGGTAAGGATAGTTTTTACTTGTTTTATTTTCAATAATTGGTAAATGTAGTAAGTGTTTTGAAATATGTAAAATATTTTAAAATCATTATCATGTTTTCCTAGACGTAATGCGATAGATACCGACGTCAACACCTCAAAGTTTTTTTGAATTCCGGAAATACCTTGTCATAACAAAACCCACGTTACTTTGATGAGCTTCTAAGGTTCAAGGACATATTGAATTCCGCAAATACCTTGTCATAACAAAACCCACGTTACTTTGACAAGGTTCTAAGGTTCAAGGACACATCGTGATAAAATTTGTATTTAGTGCAGAGGTTTTTTGTCATGTTAACATGGAGCACAACAGCAATACATAGATAGACTCCTTGTAGACTCTTTCTAGAGTTCCTTGCCGACGAGTATCTCGTATCTTTCTTGCTGAATCTACCCTATATGTGTAGTCAGTCTTACCGCGAGAGGCTGATCACTTTGGAACTAATGCCGTTATCCTACTGGCATGAGTATATGGATCTCATGTTCTTTTTTAAAGCTGTAAATGGTCTGGTCACAATATCTGAAGATGTTCTTCCTCAAACCATTATTCCAACGAGAGTAACCAGATCATCAAGTAGTAATGAGGTATTATTCCGTCCACAAAAGTGCAGGACTAGTACATTCCAGCGTTCCTATTTCACCCGTGTTACGAGAGTTTGGAACTGTCTCCCAACAAACTTAAGGCATCCCGATACAAGTCTAACTTTATTCAAAAGATTGTTGCGGGACTATTATTTCAAAGCACTGCACATTTGTTATGAACATGGAAGTCTATATGTTTAAATTGTAACTGTTGTCGAAGTTTAAACAATGTCATTAACTGTTGTTTCTAGATATTAGTATAATATATAATGTAACTTATATGTTAAAAGGGCCCACAGTAATTGGTTTTAACTGTTGTGGTGTCCCCGCCATTCGTTACTGTTTGTATTGTATTTGTGTTGTGCACTTGTGTATGTCATTTGTATAACCTTTATCTGGCGAAGTTGAATAAATAAATAAATAAATAAATAACTAACTGTTGTTTGCCTTGGCGCAGCGCACATTTGCATTGTCATAATGTGTGGCAAATCCGCAAATCAATTTGCATTTTATGGATCATTATCCAGAATGCAATGCAGTATGGGAAAGCTGCGTGATTACCTACCTATATGACCTATATTCCATACCTTGCATGTACCCTAGTTAATAAATCTAAATACACACTTCGAAGGTATAAATATATAAATTACGTATTTATATACTGTATTCATCTACCAAATATCTATTTCCTAATCCCAATAACTAAATCATGCGGTCGCAGGCTAAAACCGACTATTTAAACAAACATTAACTGTAAACAGTCAGGTTACGGGCTACTCAGACGCGACTAAAATTTAACAACACATTATTATCAAATAATCAAACACAGACCTCAATTTTCTCTCAAAAACTTCATTTTCGTCAACCAGGAATTTGTAGAAATGTTCTATTTCCCACGGTGTTACACAGTTGAGAATAAGTTAAAATAATGTCCAAAATACGTATTTTACTTCTAAAACGAAACTAACTTTAGGGAGTTCCCATTTGTTATTTGATATACTGTAATGACAGTTTGATATTCCATTATATAGTTTCATGTCTATGCAGAATTTTTTGTGCGATTACATTTTTGGATTGGGCTATCCATTTAAAATCCGTACTCCCCCTGTTGGAGACTGACAGATCAAGTGACATTTAATTGGGTTTAGTATAAAAATAGTAACGTAATATGGGCGAGGTAATGTATTACGTGTATGTTTGTCATGTGTCAATCACTAGTCAATAGTCTTGGGTATAGTTGGATAGTGTGACAATAACAGAGAGTGAGCGAGAATGTGAGATAGCACGGTGATTTATATAGCTAAATGTATAATATTATTAAACTTTTATTATTTTAATTTGTGACGTGTCGAGGACTACTGTTTTCGGAGGCAAACATTCTCAACACCCATATCCGAGGACAGGGGTTTTTCTATAACCCTGAAGAATTCCTGACTTTCAACAGCCCCCCTGAGGAATTTGGTATTTACAACACCTACCCCTGAATAATTCCTGTCTTACAGCTATTACCCCTGAAGAAATTGACTACTACCCCCTGAAGAATGGATTTTTTACTCAACCCCTGAAGAATTCCGAGCCTAAATAGTCGCACCCCTGAAGAATTCCAAGGCAAAATAGCCCCTTACCCCTGAAGAATTCCAGGTCCTCGATAGGGGGGGGGGGTACGGATATTAAATGGAACCGAAAATTCTATCACACTGCTGGCTTGACATAATAATTTTACAACTGGCTTGCCTACACAGATTGAATGTTAATGCTTTATTTACGCGAGTATCATGTTGTGAAAGATATTTTCCCGGAAAATTTCGATCATGAATAACTCCGAAACTTGCTCACGAAATGCCATTTTGTGTTCATTGGACATTGGAAAATATATTATGGCGCTGCAGAGGCGCCATCACACAGAATCATGTGGAAAATTGCGATGCTTGCATCTTACTCTGAATATAAAAAGTCAATAGAACTTTGGTGTTTTTAATATATTAGGTAATACTTACGATTTTAAAGAAGCCTTCAATATGGATATTTAAAGTTACTTATCAATTATATGTTATGTTCTAGTTTATATGATTACAGAACAGATCATTATTAGTATAATGATTTATAAATATACAATACTATTAATTTTAATGTAATCGTTTATGTAATGCGCATTTCATCATATACTAAATATATAGCATGTAAATTTGGGCAGTATATATAAATATCATGCAAATATTATTATTATCACTATAAATTTGACAAAAAGGTTCCACTAACTTCATCTGATGCTTGATATATGCGAGTGCAAACGGGGCAGGGAATTTGTGACCGGTCACATGGGTCACACAGTCACAATCTCGCCGGTGCGAAAATCACTTCCGGTGGCCACACTGCAATTTATACAAACATGCTGTAGAAATGTATCCTTGAACCACAAACCAAGGTAAATTTTGGAAAATTTCATACACTTCGCCACTGCCAACTCTCATCCTCGTTTGACCGGGGCTTATACATAGAATGTGGAGTGTATCTTCATTTATATACGACAACGGCGCTTTGAAATATAATTATGATTGTGTGGAAAATAATCTTATCACAGATTAATTCCTGCCTCCTCCGCAGGCTCTTCTAATCCCTCCCCTTCCCATCTTTCCGCGCGCCCCCATTAATTATTCTAATTATTCGTTTTCCTCGTTAATTATTCGTTTTTTCCTCATTAGTTATTTGTTAGCAAGCGACTGGGGACGAGGCAGGATTAATTCTGCGATCTTGTCTTATTCACAGTTAAATCAACTCTGTTAAATAGTGTGTCCGTTGGCGTTATCCAAGCCTAAGATCATTATATTGAGCAAATATAAGAACAAATACAAGGAATAAGTTAAATGGTATAAATATTATAAAGGATGCTAAGAGATTTGCTAAGAGTACAAATTACCCTATGTTCATTTGATACAACTGATTGGAATTAATTGACTGGAAATATTGTATCATGTTTGTAGCCAATCTTCAAATGGAGCTTAATCTATCACAGCCATTATAATAACTTCAGGCTTACAGATTAGACTGGGGGTACAGGATCTCCCTAGTCTAAGAGTGTAAACACTTACATGGCATCATTATTGATTAAAATAGATGCATCAAATTTTATGTTATATAATAAAATATTGTATTTTATAGTATTAAATAGTTCCAAAATTAAGGCATAATTCATTTGCTCAATTCATAATTCAGTAATTCTTATTCCTCATGCTGATTTATTTTAGGGCCAATGGGTGGGCCCATGTTGACAAGAAAGCCAATAACCTTCCTTGTTGGGTTAATCAGATCATATTGGTTTAATGGCCAGACCTGTGACATAATGTGCCATTTTCTCATTTTACCAATAAATCTTTCAACATGGACTCTTAAGTGGGCAATGTCAAATGTTTTGGTGCATTGCGTTATTGTGAACTGCTCTGTCTCTAACATTGGTGGAGCGACATTTCTCTGCGCATGTATCCTGGATTGTAAATCCCCTATCGGTCATCACACCTCTCCCTGGCTCAACTAGATCTAGAACACCTGACTGCAGTGTTATCTCATTGTCTGATGTTGATCCTGGCATCAAATTACTTAAAAAAACAACCAACTCCATCCGGAGTTGTACAAACCAAGCTCTTCACTGTAGCACAATTCTTATAAGATGAGAAGTTCATTGATTGAAGGTCACAATTTGTAGCCCGTTGAACTTTCAGCTCGGTGCAATCCAGTATAACCCTTGTTGAGGCATAAGTAGGTTTAAAATTGGTAGGCATATACTTATCAATATACTCTAGACTTGGCCATAGATTAACTTTGCTGACCATATTATCAAGGAATGTTATCCAGCCTTCAAAAATCCTAGAAATTGCCTGCCTTGTTACTCCAAATCTATCTGCCAAATCTTCATTTTGTAGGCCAAGCCGACACTTGAGAAGAACAGCAAAAAGCCCATTCTTCTGACTTATGTTATCACGCTTTGGGGTACATATTTCAGGCAATATAAATTTCCAAAGTGCATTAAACTGGTCGTTTGTCAACCCAGTGTAGAAAAGCATCTTATCATCATTACCAACAAATTTTTCATGGCCAAATTTACTTTCAGTTAGCTCACGCTTCAATGATCTAATATCTTCCTTACATGTTTCAACTTCCTGATGAGCTGTGTTAATATTTGCCAAACTGGTCTCTAGTGCATCATTTAGTCCCTCAATCTTACTTTCAAATACCTGTACTTGCACTTTTAAACTGTCTGCTTCAACTCTTTTTTTGTCTAAACTGTTTTTTTAGTAATCTTTCTTTGTAAGTCTTAAAATGCTCATTTCTAGGCTTAGGCGGTGGAACAGGGTGTCTAGGCGTGGGAGCTTTCCTCTTTGGTGTAATTAGTGTTGTTTTTGGTGGACATTGCCACAAAGGAAGTTCATCTCGTGATTCTCGTTTGCCATTTTTAAAGTGTGCTCCACAAATGCGGGCGTTGTTTGTGTTTGAAAATGTAGTATCTAGGATACTTTCGTACTTTTCTATAAGTTGCTCATTTCTCGGCAAACGGTGGAAATTCAGTTCTCTAGTTTTATTATGTTTGTTATTGCTGTACCACGCATTGCTGCAGCCCAAGACGAAACATTTAACTCGTCCAGGCATGACAGATGAATGTGGCGACCATGGTCTGAAAAATGAACGAAAAAACCTTGAAAATTACGCGTTCGAGTAGTTTTATTCCCAAATTACAATAAAACATTGGTATGTCAATTCAGAAAATCATATAATATGACGTTAACCTCAGTAGAGTAGGTAGAGTTTATGTTTAAAAGGTCATGCAATAAAGTAAGCAAACATTTCCTACCTGCAATCGTCCACGAAGGACTTAATTCGCTCTTCAAACACCATTTATCTCCAGAAATTACATATCTTAAGGGCTGAAATTATCTCAAAATGTAACTGAAGACGTACACTTGTCGTACAAGTAAAAAATATAGGATATTTACTGAAAAAACAGCAAAATTTTCAGCGAAATACGTGGCTTTCAAGATTGCAAAATATCTACTTTGTTTGTTGTCGTCCTTTGGCCCCGCGCGAAAAAGTACCCCAAAAATCTCACAGAAGGCCTGGTCGCATGGCGTGAGAAAGGCTAAAGTCCAGATTATTTTAGTACCCAAAAAATCTTAATCATATTTATTGCGATACAAAATCTTTCACGCGTTTATACAAATAAATATGTCTTGAGAAATAAGACATACGTATTTGGTACGTAGATTGTACTTGACCATGTGTGACCATGTGTGACTATGTGTTACCCAGTGTGACCATGTGTGACTATGTGTGACCCAGTGTGACTATGTGTGACCATGTGTGACTATGTGTGACCCAGTGTGACTATGTGTGACTATGTGTGACCCAGTGTGACTGTGTGTGACCATGTGTGACTATGTGTGACCATGTGTGACTATGTGTGACCCAGTGTGACCATGTGTGACCATGTGTGACTATGTGTGACCCAGTGTGACCATGTGTGACTATGTGTGACCCAGTGTGACTATGTGTGACCCAGTGTGACTATGTGTGACCCAGTGTGACTATGTGTGACCATGTGTGACTATGTGTGACCCAGTGTGACTATGTGTGACCCAGTGTGACTATGTGTGACCCAGTGTGACTATGTGTGACCATGTGTGACTATGTGTGACCCAGTGTGACTATGTGTGACCCAGTGTGACTATGTGTGACCATGTGTGACTATGTGTGACCCAGTGTGACTATGTGTGACCCAGTGTGACTATGTGTGACCATGTGTGACTATGTGTGACCCTGTGTGACTATGTGTGACCCAGTGTGACTATGTGTGACCCAGTGTGACTATGTGTGACCCAGTGTGACTATGTGTGACCATGTGTGACTATGTGTGACCATGTGTGACTATGTGTGACTATGTGTGACTATGTGTGACCCAGTGTGACCATGTGTGACTATGTGTGACTATGTGTGACCCAGTGTGACTATGTGTGACTATGTGTGACTATGTGTGACCCAGTGTGACTGTGTGTGACCCAGTGTGACTGTGTGTGACCATGTGTGACCATGTGTGACCCAGTGTGACTGTGTGTGACTATGTGTGACCCAGTGTGACCATGTGTGACTATGTGTGACCCAGTGTGACTATGTGTGACCCAGTGTGACTATGTGTGACCCAGTGTGACTATGTGTGACTATGTGTGACCCAGTGTGACTATGTGTGACCATGTGTGACTGTGTGTGACCATGTGTGACCCAGTGTGACTGTGTGTGACTATGTGTGACCCAGTGTGACCATGTGTGACTATGTGTGACCCAGTGTGACTATGTGTGACCCAGTGTGACTATGTGTGACCCAGTGTGACCCAGTGTGACTATGTGTGACCCAGTGTGACTATGTGTGACCCAGTGTGACTATGTGTGACCATGTGTGACCATGTGTGACCATGTGTGACTATGTGTGACCCAGTGTGACTATGTGTGACCATGTGTGACTATGTGTGACCCAGTGTGACTATGTGTGACCATGTGTGACCCAGTGTGACTATGTGTGACCATGTGACTATGTGTGACCCAGTGTGACTATGTGTGACCCAGTGTGACTATGTGTGACCATGTGTGACCCAGTGTGACTATGTGTGACCATGTGTGACCATGTGTGACCATGTGTGACTATGTGTGACCCCAGTGTGACCATGTGTGACCCCAGTGTGACCATGTGTGACTATGTGTGACCCAGTGTGACCCAGTGTGACTATGTGTGACCCAGTGTGACTGTGTGTGACTATGTGTGACCATGTGTGACCATGTGTGACCCAGTGTGACCATGTGTGACTATGTGTGACCATGTGTGACCATGTGTGACTGTGTGTGGCCATGTGTGACTATGTGTGACCATGTGTGACCATGTGTGACTATGTGTGACCCCAGTGTGACCATGTGTGACTATGTGCGACCCAGTGTGACTGTGTGTGACTATGTGTGACCATGTGTGACCCAGTGTGACCATGTGTGACTATGTGTGACCCAGTGTGACTATGTGTGACCCAGTGTGACTATGTGCGACTGAAGGTGACTGTATTTGAATCAGCTTGATTATTTTAAAATATCATTTCAGTGTGTCACTCTTCCTCTGTGCGCATGCGTGGAACAATGTGACCTGTGACTGCCTGTGACCGGTCACAATTTTTCGGTTGTGAGTACAGGAAAATATATCGTGCATGGTATAACTAACTTCCAGACGAAGGGCGCTCGAAACGTCGAAGTTCTTATTGTACTTTTCAGGTAGTTTTACACAACAGTCAACCGCCATATAATAAGTCTACATTGATTATGCGCAATTTTTGCAAAAATAGTCTTATAATAATAGGAATCTTAATTTTTATTGGCATAAATATAATCTCATTCGCTTTAAGTAAAAGCAAAGGGTATTGAATATTTACTACCGTGATTTAGGGTCACATATAGACGCGGTCATGAATCACATGCACGTCAATTTGGTTACAAACCTTGAATAAGTTCTTCATATATATAAATGTAAATATTTTATTATAAAGTTTAGAATAACAGAAAATTGATATTTACGCGAGTAACATTTAATGTGCAAAAGTTCACAGACAAAGCGTTAAGACCTAATCTTAACAGTTTTGAAGGGTAGAAGTCTTGCGCATATTTCTCCGTTTTGTACGAGCTTGAATAGGTAAAGAAGTTAAATATTATGTGGGAAAGAAAGAGACAAGAACCAACAATGAATCAAGATTTGCGAGGAGCGAAGTCCACCGAGAATTCAAAGTTTACTGAAATTGCGTACTAATTAAAACATGCAGCCATGATTCATACAAAGAAACGTTGTATATAAATTACGTATTTATATGTTATTCATGTACCAGATATCTATTTTCTAATCCCAATATATAATTCATATGGTCACAGGTTTAACCGATTTTAAAACATTAACTGTAAAACATTCTATGCCTGGTCACATGCATATTGAGACGTGACTAAAATTGAACAACCCAATATCAAATACAAACCTCAATTTCCCTTCAAATACTTCATTTTAGACAACCAGGACGTTTATAGAAATGTTCTATTTCCCAAGATGTTCACATGATTGAAAATATGTTTAAATAATCATCAAACTTTCAGAAGTTTACTGCGAATCGATGTGCATGATCTACGTTTATACTTTCAAAACGAAACGAATTTTAGGGAGTTCCCATTTGTTATTTGATATCGTATTTTGATATGTATTACGCCTGCACTATATATAACAAACATCACAGTTTGATACCCCGTAGGGTAGTGAATGATGCCTGTACAGAATTTGTTGCGTAACCTTTTAGATTTCAAAATAAGATGGAAAATGTTATGTTTAACCAACTCACGGTTGGCTTGACATAATACTTTTTGCAACGAGTGTTAAGGTTACATCGTATGATAGATTTTTGTTTCTGTAAAATCGTCCGCTGCGCGGCATGGATATAATATCGCATATTTGCAAAAACACACTATAGCGTAATGCACCTATCAATGTTAAGCCCCAGGGGAGGGGGACAGGCAACCCATGGGAATTTGACAGCATGCATGCTCCCAAGGGTAGGGAATTTGATAACAGCTACCTTTCCCAGGGAGGGGGTATTTGACATTACCAGACTGGGATGTTGGGTTTAAAATTAAAGTTAGATACTAATTACAGTATCACTTTGTGGTCGATGCAATTCTAGTGCCTCGCCACGGAGGAGTCTTTTTTTCTAATTTGACAGATATTTTCGTCCTGTGGGTGGGGAATTTGATACTCACTCAATCCAACCTGGGTTTTCCCGTCCCCCCTTCTCTGGAGCTTAACATTGACAGGCGCATAAAGGTCTACTATGAAATATAATATTGTTTTACACATCTGCAATGCAACTGATACTATGACCTGAGTACAATTAATTAATGTGCCTGACACGCGATTTATCCATTTATGGTAAGAATCATGAATACCCAGAGACTTCGTATTAACTTTGCCTATTAATTATAAGCAATTTTCTTACTGCCACCCCTCGAAACGTTAACACAAAATTTCGCCTGCATGGCCGCCTTTCAACACCAGCGTGGAAAGTAAGCGATCACCATGTCACATGTGCTGTGCACAACAGATTATTTTGGTGCACAACCTGGTGCACAATTTTTCAATTCAGTTATCTTTGGTGCACATATTATAGTGGGCAATGGAAAATTAAGTTGTTAAAATTTGCATACAATTAATTGCTTTTGCTCAATTTGCTCTCTACGAAAAGAGCCCCTTAAAACTGCCAGGAGATGATGTTTCTGACGTTTCAATAAATTTCAGGGTTCTATTAGTGCATACCATTGCATAAGTTTGGTGCACAATTACAGTTGTGTCTTTCACTGTCCGGTGCACAGAAAAGTTACATTCCATACTGGTTTCAACATGGCGCCAAATTTAAGCAAATGCTCGAGAAGAGATGTGTTTCATTACATATTCTGTTTCAGTCCAGGACCTGTACAGGAGTTTGTATGCATTTCATTTAGGACAGATTATCTCAACTGTTTTAGGGTAAAATGACCATGGCGGTCAACATCGCATATGTGCCAAAATCCGAATCCGGGACGAAAATGACCTGAAAATGACCACGCCCAGAAACGGCACTGTCGACATAGCTCTAAATCCTGAACCGCCAAAGCAACAGCCTTTCTGAATTGCTTATAGTGTTTAGAATGGTTGCTTTTAGGTGGTCACTGGAGGGTGAAATGTGTCTAGGTATAATATTTTACAAGAAAATGACTATGCACCATCCCAGGTCAACTGCTAATTATGCATGAAATTACTCATTTTCCTGGCAAAGTCTATGTTTTCTTATTTCCTGAATATTTTTGTCATAAGATGAAAAAATATGCTTATTTTAATATAATTATT
This sequence comes from Trachythela sp. YZ-2020, assembly GCA_016169945.1. Taxonomy (NCBI): domain Eukaryota; kingdom Metazoa; phylum Cnidaria; class Anthozoa; order Malacalcyonacea; family Clavulariidae; genus Trachythela; species Trachythela sp. YZ-2020. Next base: position 527,729 of record JADLSH010000197.1, on the reverse strand, counting down.
ATAAATTTCATAAGGAATGATATTGTTTTGTTGAGATATAACACATTTCATTTCAGTTACCCCCCGCCAGAACACGATTTCAGCCATATTTTGCCGATTTGTTTGCTTTTTATCCCAGAGCCTCGCAAGTATCATCCAAATGTTGTACTTTAACACAATGCTAGTTGACTAAAGAATAATTCAACCAAGTTTTGTTGGGTTTTGGAGTAGTGCCATGTATTTTATCTTCGATTTTGCGATTTCCTTTGACACTTCAATAATTTGAAAGTCTCGTGCAATCTTCACGAAAACTCCTCGTGGGCAACATTACAGAGGGGGTGAACATTTATCATAAATTTATAGACCCGGAGCGAGGGGGATTCAGCGAAATATTACGCAAAGTGATGATTACCTGAAGAGTAAATAAAACTGAGGTCTGAGGGCTGAAACGTAGGCGTCTACATAGACTTGCTCCAAGTCTGTCTCTTAAAGGGTTTTTTATTGGGGAGTTATAAAGAATTGGGGAGTTGAAGGATTGGGGAGTTATAAAGGGAGCACGAAAATGCGGGCGGGAGAAAATTAAGGCGGGTAGCAGGCGGGCAGGAGACGAGAAAATTGGGAGAGGAGAGACAGACTTGTTTCCCTTGCAGGAATTTGAATCCGATTATAAATTCGGCGCGAAAGTGGACTGACAAGCTTGTGCCGTCGATATTCGACACCAGAACCTGTTGGCGCAACATGAAAACATCTCGCTCAGAATGATATGTTTCTGCCACTTGCCTTTGCTGGTCTTTTGTAGCCGCATTTTGTTGCTTGATACACAATAGCATCCTTTATAAATCTCATTCTAAGCCTCAGACGAAAACAAACACTTTCAGTTCGCGACAAGCTGTGACGAGCTGTGATTATTTTCTCACTACCGAAGCTACAGATGACAGCTTATATTTAATATATTTCGAGATTGATCTATTTCCGAATAAACAGCAGGTTACTGGCCCTGCCTCCAGTGGAAAAATCAACCGGTAAATTTGGCACGCTGCAAGGGAAACAAGTCTGTCTCTCCTCTCCCAATTTTCTCGTCTCCAGCCTGCCCGCTATCCACCTTAATTTGCTCCCGCCCGCATTTTTGTGCGCCCTTTACAACTCCCCAATCCTTTAACTCCCCAATCCTTTATAACTCCCAATAAAAAACCCCATTAAGAGACAGACTTGGAGCAAGTCTAGCGTCTACACAGAATAGCCTTAAAAGGATGGTGCAAAAATATTGCGCAAGTCTCTGGTTTCTTTTTTATAGCTAAAGGAAAACCAGAAAAATACAAAATTACGCGAATATTTGTTTATTTTGTCATAAAACATATAAACAGTTAAACACACAAACTTTACTTGGGTTGCTGTGGTCACGAACAAACGTATTCGTGAAAATGTTCACCCCCCGTGTAATGTTGCCCACAAGTAGTTTTCGTGAAGATTGCGCGAGACTTTCAAATTATTTTGAACCTTTTCTTTTTGATTCTCATTCATGATGAACAAGGGGAGGTTTTTCACTCTCAAGTGGGACTAATGCTTTCAATTTTTCGATTGGGACTATTCTACAATCAATTATTTTTGGAAACTGTAATATAAATACAGATGTGGACGAAGAAGTGGCATTTATCAGGCAGAGAAGCGGTGAGACATTGCAATGGCGACATAATTGAGGAAATGTCAATGGACACAAAATCGAAGAAAAAATACATGGCACTACTCCTACCTCCTCCTCAGGCCCTTTTTCCCGCGGGCGGGTGATATTTTGCATCAGGGGAAAGAGTGACGAAGGGCCTGCCATATAATGGTCGAAAATCAGGCATAAATGTCGACAATCGGGAATCCAAAAAAATCTGCCTGAAATATTGCCCATCACAGCGTAAAACGATATATTTTCGTGTTTTCCATCTTAGATGGATATATTTTAAAAGTTATTGCTGAAATATGATCCATATTAATCGAAATATGAAACGTTGAATCAAAGTGTTTAATTTGTCCTCAGTCTCGATGGGCGACAACACCGAAAAATGCACTCAAAATGCGAAGGGTTCAATTGACTTCAGTGCTAGTGATGTCGACATCATTAATGTGTCATTCAGTATGTAGTATGAGTATGTATTTGACTACGAATATGTATAACTTGAAAGGAAAATTATATGCAAAATAATAACAAATATGTATAACAAATCTAAAAGTATATATGCTCATTTATTTTTGCCATCAGTAGCGTGACAGTTAGCGCAAAGTACTTTCCCACCTTCCTTAACCTTTTGTAAGAGCCTACGTTCATAAGAATCATTAACAAACTCTTTCTCCGGACGATTATAGTCAAATAAATGGTGAATAGCTTCTGCCATCTTGAGAACATTAGTCAGCAGGCGCTTCTCTTCGCCTTGCCCGAATTTTTTATGCTGCCCGTGCGTCCCTTCCCTAATTTTCCAAGCCCGCTCCAATTAATAAAGCGCCTGTGGAGGAGGTAGGCACTACTCCAAAACCCAACGAAACTTGGTTGAATTATTCTTTAGTCAACTAGCATTGTGTTAAAGTACAACATTTGGATGATACTTGCGAGGCTCGGCGATAAAAAGCAATCAAATCGGCAAAAAATGGCTGAAATCATGTTCTGGCGGGGGGTAAGTGAAATGAAATGTGTTATATCTCAACAAAACAATATAATTCCTTATGAAATTTATAATAATTATATTTACTATGACACTATTTACTATGATACTATGTATTGCTCTTAAAAGCTAAACTAAATTTTTTCCTTAGGTTTGGGAAAAAACAGCTTTTAACAACATTTGAAAATAATGCTGATTTCAGCAATAAGAATTATTCAAACATTCCTAACTCGCGAGGGAATAATTGTATCGACTTGAAATTTGTTATGAATACTTGTTATAATGACATACAAAAAAGTACAAAACATATTGAACAGCCAGCTTTATAGGTTGCGTGTGAAAGAGTTTAGAATTTTGTCACGTGACGGTGCGAACCTTTATTGCATAGGCCGAGCATACATGTATATAGACAAGAGTTAAGATAGTTTATACTTACTAGACAACACGAGCTCTTTTGTGAAAGTTAGTCGACACAATTTTGAATCTTGAAAACCTACAAGATAAAAAGATATTATTTCTGAGTTCGGTCGATTGAATTGTACGATTGGAATTTGCATTATTTGCGAAAGTGAAACAACACCCAAAAGACTTACGACAATCGTTTGGCCAAAATTCTTCACTTAATTTCCAAATATTTACACGCCTAACAATGTAATCGTTTTACTTACCTGAAACGCTCACTCGGATATGTTTTTTCAAACGTTTTTAAGCATAAAAACTAAAAATCATTACAACATTTTTATACGTCCCGCGAAGTCCGGCAGATAAAGGCGGATGAAGTTAGTTTGAGGAATTTGCGTCTGCGGTATGTTGGGTCAGTGATGCGATTAAACAATGACGTCATTAATTATAAAGATTATCGAAATTTTTAATTTACTTTTTCAAAACTAAAAATTTCAGTTTTACAAACTTTTTTGACTAGTTATGATTTCATACGCAACAGTTTAGCGCTATCTGGCTAAAAGATAGAATTTGTTGAGAACCATTTTAGACGCGCGTGGGATATTCCTTCTGTCGTTTGCACCAACGAGTGAACAGTTGCATCTAAAAAGACAGTTGAAACACTACTAACGAGCACTCTATGAAGTATGAAAGGAGAATCAGATCTCGATTTTATTTTACTTAAAATCTTTATTATTTAAACCTTTAAACAACGGACACCATTCTGAATACAAACAAACTAAATATATGCAAGTAAAAACAGCCTCTATATAACGGACAGTTCGTATAGAAATACGTGCATAAAAAACAAACTACAGAGGTCATATGTGAATATATAGACGTGAATACGTAATGAATTTTAAAACAGACACTCAAAAATATAGCAAAACATATGGCTATATGCAGTGGCGTACAGAGAACGTTCCCACTGGGGAGTGTTCATTCCAATATTTACCGTCCATAAAAAAAGCGATGTTAGTTGCTAAGCCACAGCGAGAGCACAACGTTACTAGTCCGTCACGCATTTTGGTTCAGCAAATTGTTATTGGGGACGTAACCTAGGGGGTCTGGGGGCATGTTTCCCCAGGAAAATTTTGCGTTTTTGAAGCCTCGGAGGTGCACTTTCCGTGCTTCCTGAGAGGATATTTAATAAAAAAATTGTGAAGTTTTTACATCTAAAAATTCAAGAGTTTTAATGCACTTTTAACTTTTTACAACGTTCCTCATGCATTACAATGTTCCTCATGCCCAAATTTTGAAATAAATTTGCTCCGTATACAATTACAATTACAAGCGTCAGTGAATTGCATTTTCCTTTTGATATATACACAATGTGAAAGCAAAGACAAATCATAGTGAGTTGATTGTAGTTAGCTCTGCAACAAATAGCTAGAGTATAAACAAAAGTACAATCCTGGATGAGAAAATTGCTGCCGACAGCCCTCTAGTTGTCTGAAATTTTAAAATTTACCGACCGCTTTCCGCTTTGGTTTCAAATACAGACCACTATCAAAGTTGTAACAATGTTGTCATTTTTATCAAGATGCTACAACGTTGTCATTCACAACTTGTTAACACGTTGTTGCCGAATGCAGAACGATAACAAGCTCAATAATGAAACAACTTGTAAGAAGTCTGTTTGGTCAACTATCTTGCAGCTCGTTGTCGTCGTTGTGAACAAGCCGTTGACAACTTGTCATTTGTCAACAAGCTGGGAACAAGCAGTGTGAACACATCCTGTAACAAGTTGTCGAAACAGCATTGGTACAAGTCTGCTGCAAGTTTGTTACAGTTTCGAACGTGTAGTGCCAGTGTAGGTAGAGTTTTTACGAAGATACTGCGGTTAGTTGGATTAATCTACCTGAAAAATACAATATCGGAATTTCGACGTTTCGAGCGAAGCTCATTCCTCTGGAAGTTAGTAGCAGTCGGCATGCTCTGGTCCCAAAGTAATTGTATATTCTCATCAGAAACTGGTTTAAATAGTACTTAAACAACCAAAATATATAAACCTACATGAAATGCTTGTAACAAACACTGAAGTTTCACGTGAAAATAGACAATGTTTATATATTACAAGATGTTTTTTTCTGCATCTCACTCGGTTGAAATTGATGTAGAAGGTTTAGTTGGATGGATATTCCGAGTGAAATATTGTATACAATATTTTAGACCTGAACAGGAACGGTTGCGAAAAATATGCAACTCTAAGTCGTCCGACAGGAATTGAATCTGCGGCCCTGCGATTCCGGTGCAGCGCTCTGCAGAGCGCGTGCATATTTATGAGAACGCTTAGAGGCCTAGGAACTAAGCTGAGGCGAAGGGCAGAAGAAAGTTCTGATTTGCACAGTATAATATCATTTATTGAGCTAAATTGGCTAATATCAAGTCGTTTTTCGTGCTCTCAGTGTCTAGTTTATCTGACAAAATTAAATTGCTTTCTTCGTGGCTATAGTTTTTCTTCAAAACACGTCTCAGAATACAAGAAATTGTGTTTTTCATACAGAAAACGCGAATGGCCATTGTTGGCTTCTAAAATTCAAAATTTTCCGGGGATGACCCTTGTACTTTCGTGTTGAACCGCACTTCATCATTTGAAATTCCATATTTTCCAAATTGAAATAACTTGATTTGGTTGCTGCCGAAAACTGTACGTTTCGCTTTCCTGGTCTTTGTTCCTTCCTTTTTAAACGAAGAATGTATATTATGCGTCCGTTGCTTCTGTCAAGAGCGAAAATCGGCTATTCCAGAAAATGGGGAAGTGAACCAGCTAGTAGACGAAATTGTACTAGCTATATAAATGTTATATTCCTCAGGGCCGGTTACTGAAGGAGGGAAAGGGGGCGGGGCGGGGGGGGGGCGCAAAAGTAGCAAAAAAAAACAGGGGCCCGAGACTTCTAAAGGGCTCGGTGGAGCAGAATCGGGATAATGGCTTCATTTTATGGCTAATTGTAACACGATTGGGCAGAACATACTGGGAGATACATGCAACTTCCTGATATTTTCCTAAAGCCCGCATTATACCCGCTACCCTGGCGCCCGTGACTGACTCTAGCCGGCATTTATCCCGCTGTTCAATAAATGTATTGTGTGTATGTTATGTATGTTGGGGAGTGTGCATCTCCCGGATTGACGGCAAGGCATTTGCTGTACACGTTGTTTTTCAACAATCTGAAACGGTCAAAACGAACAATCTTCATGGCGACAATCATGACGACACTAAAATATCATCAGCCTTGTCCTTGAGCATAAAATACGAGTCGACGACAAACATTTAGATCCCAGGCTTCGGAAGTTGGGAGCAAAGTTTGAAAATAAACACATAAAGATAAATAACTCATACGTTCCTGCCTAACCTCGCATCTCAAATGACGGTAACTGTGTCCGAGGGGCAAATACTCCTAAAATGTGTACGAAACTTTTGGAATCGGATCCACCCCCCTCAGTCACATCAATTCTGCCACCAGACGAGTGTACGCGATTTTGAGTGTATACTAGAAATACATGCTTGCAGTAACCCCTCGCCCCAGCTGAACATTGCCAGACATTACATTCCAAAACATTACTATTGCTATAATCTTTTTTATCAAAAAATCTGCCATGCAAAGGTTGTAGGCGAGTCGGATATCTGCGTTCAAAACAAATTTTTGGCATAGAAAACAGAATTGGATCCTTGGCTCACACCCCTCTTCACGACGCAATCACAGGCTATCGCCAAATGAAATGTTTTACCTGACGTAATCACTGTGGCTTCCTTCATTTTAAATTTGCCATTAAAATTTTGATCATTACTCTAATAGTTTGGAAAGAAGAGTGGAAGGAACAATATTATTTTGGGAAATTTATTTTGAAAGAATAAAAAATGGAAATTTTGTTTCAAGAAGAGGAAGCACAGTAGCCATGGCAACACGATAAAATAAACTTCTTTTCTGAACTACAAAACAACAAGCACAGAATACTACAAAAATAATTAAAATATTAGTTGTTTTAGCCATACAAATCTGAGATATATGGTGTAGGTATGTTCTTATGCATTCTATAAGCTTCAAATTAATGTTTAAATGCAACCTTCCGTTTACTAAAACGTTGCCAAAAGTTTATAAAACTAAACTGATTTTTACTTATAAATTAGTTTTTGAAATGAAATCAGTTGAAAATATACAAATTCTCTCGTGTGAAACGATTTCGCTTTCCTTTTAAGTTGGAACTTTTTGATAGCATAAAATATAGGATATTTTAATTGTAAAAAAATAAAAATCTATGTAAATAAACAACATATTCTTACGGCTATATCAACAATTTAATATAAGAAACTTGCCATATTTTTTCGACCATCTATCTCTATTAATCCTTTTTTATAAAGTATAAACGATAAATTTGTTCCGCAGCTTTTCCTGAAGTCCCAAAAAGCTATTTATAAGTTATAATTCAGACTTACTGATATGACTTACTCATGTTTTTTTATAATTCGCTCATTCCACTCCTAACAAAGATTAGTGAGATGACCACCCATCACACCCATGAAACATAGCCATGCGCCCGCAAAACTTGATGAACTTTGGATTTCCCATTGCTTTCCTTTTTTTCCGGGTGTAAATATCCGCGCGGAATTAGTACCCTCGCACGGCGCTTCGCGCCGGCTCGGGGATTATCTGGGGATCAGAGTGGTCTCAAAATGCACGAAATAGCCTATCAGAACCCTCATATTTTCAAAATTTCAACATCATGGCTATCACTCTGATTATGAGTATGGACAGCGAAAATGAGACCTCACAGTTATAAAAAATCTCCCCTCCATCTCACCTCGACCAAATCTCGACGGCCCAACTTTTCCTGTTTTGACAAAAAATGTTTACTTTTGCAGCCACCCCTCCCACCAGTAAACATTCCTTAAAAAGGCACTGTTTGGCCTTTCAAAAGTCTGGGTAAATTTTATAGATGCACTTGTCAGACTTTTTCGGACTATTCGTACGAAATAAAATAATATTTTATGGTTTTCACTGAATTTTCTGGTGAACCTATGCAGCAAAACGCAATTATATCCGCTTCACCAGAATATTTGATAAACAGAATACAAAAAAAATACTCAGTGGCGTAGCCAGGGTGGTGATTTTTGGGGAGGTGCAAAACATTCATAGATTCAAAACACGAGCGGCAATGGCGCGAGATTGCTAGAAAGCCCCTGGGGACGAGGCAGCCCCTCGACTGTGGCTAGATCTAGTCCTTGCACTCAGGTGCGTCCGCTTGCAGGTATCAGCTCCTGACATGAGCGCAATATTGAAACGAGGGGGGAGTAATTACGTTAAAAAATGTTATAATAACTATATTGCTTCATTGAAGCTATATTGTCCCAAAGTATTATGGCAAAGATTGTACGTAGAGTCTTTACGAAGATTCGGCGGATGAGTAGAATCAATCTACCCGAAAAATACAATAAGAAAACACGAGCGGCAATGGCGCGAGATTGCTAGAAAGCCCCTGGGGACGAGGCAGCCCCTCGACTGTGGCTAGATCTAGTCCTTGCACTCAGGTGCGTCCGCTTGCAGGTATCAGCTATTAGCGACATTAAAATATGCTAAATCTACGACGCGACGTGACGAAAAACAGTCGCGATTTTCACTTTTTCACTCTACACGGGTAAAAAGTAAGGACTCCAGTTGAAAACAAAGTCAGAGACGCGAGAAAAACAAATTAAATCTGGTTTCCAAACATTATCGACAGACCTGGAAAAAGTGTTCAATGTTCCTCGCATCCTAAATTCGCTTTTTCTTAAATGTTCCTCAAATTCGGCTCAAAAGGGCGTAAGAACAATGAAAAAGTTGGGCGTGCGTTACGTGTGCAACAATAAAGTTGTGATAGTTTGCATAATATACACAGACGAAAGCCAGGAAAGTTCATGTATAATGAGGAACTGAACATTCCTCAATCATCAATCATCAGTGCAGAAGCACTTTCCAAACAACACATGTGAAGTTACGCGCTGAATTTCCATGTTGTTCATTGCATAATTGAGCTTTTTCACAACATAAGGTTCCAAACCAAAAATATGTTCCTCATAGCATAAGTCAGACTCTGTACGATTGCATGTTATTTATGTAATACTCTGTCACACTGATAACCAGAAGAAAGATTCCTTAGAGAATATTTCAACTGAGAAAGTTCTTTAGATGAAATATTGAGGAACAACTAGATATGATTCTTTAAAATCCTCCCTTAATTGCTTAAAGTATGCGTGAAAAAATTCAAAATGTTCTTCAATCGTGTTGCTAAGGCAAATGTTCCTCAGGATCTAGGATCCCGAGATCCCAGTTTTTTCCCGGTCCCGGGTTTCGCCACGTCCGCGTCGTAGATTAAGCATATCTTAAAGTCCCTATTGTACAAATAACTCGCAGAGTTGCCGGGTTTTACAGCGTAATCAAAAATATAGTCTGAGAAAACAGACGATCTTTCGCTCTTCGACTACACGAAACTCTGACAATTTTTCCAAGCTACCAGAAATAGGCCAGATAAAATGAAAATATCTCGAACGTGCAGTGCCAGTGTACAATCTTTGCCTGCAGAAACTATGGGACAAATATTGAAATTCCATCACGCATCTTATGTTCAGTTTCCCCCGCGCCCCCCGTTCAATGTTGGTATCACAAAAAAGTAACACACTCACAAGTAAAAACAATATAAGAAATACCTCCCCTCTCCGAAAAATGACCTACATAAAGACCACACAAGCTCCTCTGAAAGGAAAAAATACCTGTTCTTAGTTTCTAAAGTAATAAATATACTTTTTAAGTGAAATAATCTGACTAAGAAAATTCTTTGACATCACTATGTATATAAGTGTGCAAACCTCAGACAATCTTTGCCAGAAACTATGGGACAAATATTGAAATTCCATCACGCATCTTATGTTCAGTTCCCCCCGCGCCCCCCGTTCAATGTTGGTATCACAAAAAAGTAACACATCACAAACGAGACATCTCCTGACATGAGCGCAATATTGAAACGAGGGGGGAGTAATTACGTTAAAAAATGTTATAATAACTATATTGCTTCATTGAAGCTATATTGTCCCAAAGTATTATGGCAAAGATTGTACGTAGAGTCTTTACGAAGATTCGGCGGATGAGTAGAATCAATCTACCCGAAAAATACAATAAGAAATTCGACGTTTCGAGCTAAGGTCCTTCGTCTAGAAGTTAGGCCTTCGACGACGGCCTTCGCTCGAAACGTCGAAGTTCTTATTGTATTTTTCAGGTAAATTGATCCTACTCAACCGACGAGTCCAGATAAAATAAAACTATGCACAACTAGACTTTAAAATGCCTGAAAAAATGTGGTTAGCATCATCAAAGTGGACGGCACAGTACAAACGACAAAACATATTTCTATTCGATACAAAACACCTAATAATTACAATTAATAGTAAATTGTATGACCAATACTAAATCTGTAAGTTCAAAAAGTTCAAAATGTCATTATAAAATTAACTATTTCTACATTCTTCTGCTCCTATTTTTTTCTACAAATTAGGAAGCACTATTGATAAGATTAACATTCAAATATTTCTCATGCAAATTACTATATACATACATTTAGCAAGGGACGTCGCGAAGCTGGGTGTGTGCGTTACCGTAAATCCTCTATTAAGACCCCCTCTCAAAAAATCTCTCTAATAAGCCCTCCTTTTAAAGGAAGAAAGTTATTAAAGTTCCTTCTCTTATAAGCCCCCACCCCTTCATAATATATAAACACGCGTTTACCGAATAGATTTATCAATTAGACCGATTATCCTGGACGTTTATGTTAGTTTTTAGGTCACCGTATTTAGATTTCAAAATCAATAAGCCCCCCTCTCTACTCGCCCACTTCTCTGCTACGCCCACTCTCTCTTACACCCACCTCTCTATTTCTCCCCCTCTCTTTCACGCCTCCTCTCCAATAAACATTCCTCAAACATGCCATAAATAAATTGGGGCTTAATAGAGGATTTACGGTATACGAACGGTCATGCAGTGCAGTATACATAATTTTGCACTGATAATTATCATTGACATTGTGATAATTACATCTCTCAGGCCTGGTTCATACTTGAGATTCAAAACTCCGTGGAATTGGAGGAGGTTGGCAATCCTCCCTTAACATTTTTGTTGTATTTTAAAGCTATGAGACTGTATTTTTGCGTTTCACACGTGAAACAAATTTGTAAATGATCGAAAGCGTTTCTCGCAAATAGTTTTATCTTTTGACGTTTTGTAGTGAAAATATTCCGAAAAACTCTGCATGTATTTTTATTTAAATTTTACTCGAAAAGTTACGTAACTGTCGACGTAACTGTCAAGAGAGAAGTGCTATACACCCCAAGTTCGCTACGTCCCTGTTTTGGCAAAAATTATACTACTCAATTTACTGTAATACATTTAATGATGCGGTACAGTCCGTTCGTACTTGTCGGCTTTGTTTACATTTTTGCATCCAAATAATGAACTTTATGAACTAAGTGGTGACAACTATATATATTTTCCTGCTTCCAGTGTGAAATATATTTTCAAGATAGCATGCGTGATCAGGCTTCGCAAGAACATAGAACCTATAGTTAAACTGTTTGTATCACAAACTGGAGACTCCAATGTACGCATGTGCAGAACGGACTGTACGGCATCTTTAATTCATACACTATTTTCAACTCAGTCAATACATTTTATTAGTACGCGGACTTGGACTGAAGTAGTGGGTTTGTTAACAACGTGGGACCACCATGGGGTTAGAGCCCTGTATAGGATCAAGTTCTCAACTCCCAGCTTACGTCATTGAAGTTTAAAGTGCCTATCAACCATAAGTCAAGAATTTCTGAACCAATATCAGGCAAATAGACTAATGCTTAAATATTTCATAACTTGAATGACAAATTCCTGAGAATTTTGTAACTGCAATATGTTAATGAGATGACGTCAAAGGAGGAATTTCAATGAACTTATAGCTGTAAAACACTGAACCAACTGTCCGACACTTGAAAACAAATTCAGACTTGTATTGACCATAATTATGACTCATAAATTGTAAGAAATGTTGTTTAGGCGGCAAATGTGTGGTTTGCGTATTAATTAATATAACGATGCCTCCTGTGACGTCATACAATCACATGATGCGACCATAAAATTCAGTTAATCTTTAAACGAGATCGCTCAAATAATTTTTTTTTTACTATTTGATTAACATCATGTATGCAATCCATACGGAATATAATCCATTTTGGGTGATAGGCACGTTAAGAAACCCAGTCTATATCTCATATAATATTATCACACAATCTATCTGATGAATCAACATATTCTTCTTCTCCGCTACTTCAAGCAATTCTTTAGATTCTATGGTTTTAAACTCTCCGCCTTCCACTATCTCATGACTGATATACAATGTAGTATAAGTTTACAATACTTATTTTTCAAAGCGTCACTTAAATACTTAAACTTTGTTCTGATATTTTATACCAACCAAGGCGCGATAAGTTTACAACTTTTACTTTTTAAAGCCTCATTAAGATATTGAAAACCTTGATTTGTTATTTCATTACGATAGAGGTCCAATTCAATAAGTTTACAATTATCACTTTTTAAAGCTTCACTAAGATATTTAACACCTTGATCTGTTATTTCATTAATACCGAGGTTCAATATAATAAGTTTACAATGATCACTTTTTAAAGCTTCACTAAGATATTTAACACCTTGATCTGTTATTTTATTAAAACCGAGGTTCAATATAATAAGTTTACAATTTTCACTTTTTAAAGCTTCACTAAGATATTCAACACCTTGATCTGTTATATCATTAACACCGAGGTACAATTCAACAAGTTTACAATTTTCACGTTTTAAATCTTCACTAAGATATTTAACACCTTGATCTGTTATTTGATTAACATCGAGGTCCAATTTAATAAGTTCACAATTTTCACTTTTTAAAGCTTGACTAAGATATTCAACACCTTGATCTGTTATTCGATTACCATGGAGGTCCAATTTAATAAGTTTACAATTTTCACTTTTTAAATCTTCACTAAGATATTTAACACCTTGATCTGTTATTTTATTAATACCGAGTTGCAATTTAATAAGTTCACAATTTTTACTTTTTAAAGCTTCACTAAGATATTCAACACCTTGATTTGTTATTTCATTAAACCCGAGGTACAATTGAATAAGTTTGCAATTTTCACTTTTTAAAGCTTCACTAAGATATTCAACACCTTGATCTGTTATTTGATTATCCAAGAGCATTAATTCAGTAAGTTGACAATGTTTACTTTTTAAAGCTTCACTAAAATATATAACATGTTCATCTTTATCTTTACTTCCACTCCATGAAAAGGAGGTAATAGCGTTACCTTCAGAAAATAACGATTTCTCCATTTCACGATAACTGTATTTGCCCTGTATTGTGCAACTTTCAAATTCAAGTTGTTTTAGATCCTTGCTACTGCCCAAAAATCCAAACAATGCTGCAGAATCAACTGGTGTAATATCTAAGCCTTTCAAACGCAGCTCTCCATCTCCTTTAGCCAAAAATTTACCTGAAACTGACTTCATGATATCAATATCTTGCAATTCATACAAACACTTTATCCCAAGTAAAGCAATCTTGTTTTCGTCACTTCCAGTTCCTAATAGAAAGGCCCACTCTTCAAGTCTAAACAGAGAAAAACACCACAATTATAACTGTGTGAACAATAACTATATACCATCCATAGTTGAATTTGATATACCTATATATTCATCCATGATAGTTGAATTTAATATACCTAATATTTTAAGTTATAATTAAAGCACAATTTAGGACCGTTTTATCATATCTTAAATGCTCGGGCGTAGCACACGTATATACGCCATAAGCAACGTTTTATATGGTTCAAGAACACGGTTGATTTTGCTACCGGACAATATATACATTAAATCTGAAATGACGTACACATATTCACAAATACATTTTCATGTAAATTGTCAGGGGATTTAAGGTTGCGCATTTAAATGTAAGAAGTTTATATAAGCATATCGAAGAACTAAGAATATATCTTGAAGAGCAATATTTCGATATAATTAGCTTAAATGAAACCATGCTCGATTCCTCTATTTCAGACCATGAAATTAAAATTAATGATACGACATTGTAAGAAAGGATAGAAATCGGCATGGTGGGGGAGTTGCAATTTACCTACGCAATTCTTTAAACTATACAGTGAGAGACGATCTCACCGATGAAAGTCTTGAGACATTAACACTTGAAATTACGAAGCCGAAAGCCAGACCATTTATAGTTAATAGTTGGTATAGACCACCTAATAGCACAGAATAAAGATATATACAGAAGGGCCACTCAGCTGTGCAACGTGTCCTCGGTTTTTTATGCAAAAATATGCAGTTTACTGGCCAGGAAAATGGCGGATCAGCCAGTTCAGCGTGCTTATTGGCCAGAAAAAGCAATTGACTGGCCAGAGAAATGGCGGTCAACATGCGTAATCCGAATATGCGATATGCGCGACCCCAAAAATTCAAAGGTTCCCAAGAGAGTGAACCCTCTATATAATATTTACTCTATGCTAATAGCTCGCAAGAATGCCTAAATACCCACGAGAATTTAATTACCCAAATGGACTCCGAAAATAAGGAAGTTATTTTAATTGGTGATTTCAACTTAAGCGTGAGTAATGACCTACCACCACTGAATCCTCTCCTGTTACCTGCCTATCTCCCTGCACCTAGGCCTGTACCAAAAATTTTCCCCGACGAAGTTTGTACTAAGATGCTTAATACAAAAGTTTTCAAGTCCAGCGGCCCTGACAATATTCCTAACCGGATTATTAAGGATTTCGCGTACGAATTGGCCGAACCTGTATGTCACATCTTTAATACATCTCTGTACACCGGTGAATTCCCTAACATATGGAAAGATGCGTTAATTACACCAATTCCCAAAGCGCCATCCGTATCCTGTGAGGAGGAGTTGCGCCCAATCTCCCTTACAGCCTGTTTGTCCAAAATTCTTGAGGACTTTGTGGTCAATTGGATGGTGGATGACGTGAAACATAAAATCAACCCGCAACAATTTGGTTGCCTCAAAGGAACCTCTACAACGTTTTGCTTGATCGACATGATCAACAATTGGCTAAGAACATTGGATGATAAATCGAGCTACCTGCGGATCGTTTTCCTCGACTTTAGTAAAGCCTTCGATCGCATCGACCATAATATCCTGGTCCCAAAGTTGCTGGCCCTTGGTGTCAGATTGTCGCTTATTCCATGGATATGCAGCTTCCTCTCAAATCGCCGTCAATCGGTAAAGATCGACAATTTCCAATCTGATTGGGGCATCATTAACGCTGGTGTCCTCAAGGGACTAAGTTGGGCCCTATTTTATTCATAATCATGATCAACGATCTGGAACTGGCATCCTCTAGCACTGGCCATTGGAAATATGTGGACGATGTAACAATATCGGAGTCCTTAAAGAAAAATGAAGTCTCAGCCCTACAGTCTGATCTTAACACAATTGAAAGATGGACTGTTAATAACAACATGAAATTAAACGGCAAGAAATGCAAAGAAATGATAGTGAGTTTCGCCCGTACCGAGAACGACATCCCCCGGCTCCTCATTGATGGTTTGCCTCTAGACTTAGTTCCTTTATTCAAAATTTTGGGCTTAACTATGAACAATAAATTGAAATGGCAAGATAACACTGAAGCGTTAGTTAAAAAAGCCTCAAAACGCTTATACATTATCCGTGTTCTACAGCGCTGTGGTCTTCCACCCAACGACCTCCTATTAGTCTATTTTTCTATGGTACGCTCTATCTTAGAATATGCCTGTCCTGTCTGGCACACCATGTTACCTAAGTGTTTGGGGGATAAAATTGAAAAAGTCCAAAAAAGAGCTTTTCGTATTATTTATCCGACGACAGATTACGAAGATGCTGTCAAAACCGCTCAATGCAAGCGTCTTGACGACAGACGTCAAGAGTTATGTGCTAAAACTTTCAAAAAGATCTTAAAACTCGATGCTCACCTCAACCACCTCTTACCCCCACTCCGTGAAGAATCACATGAACTGGACTTACGAAACAATTCTAACTTTACTTTAACTAAATGTAGAACTGAACGTTATAAAACTAGTTTTATTCCAGCAATGACTGCTAAATTTGTAGTATTTTAACAACTGTACATATATGATATATCTATATTTATTTTATCGATATTTATCCTTATTATGTTTTTGTAAACATATCGCAATTCACCTTCGGGTGCCAAAATGTGTTTTTTAATAAACCTTTAATAATAATAAAACTGCGATTGGTCTCTTCTGGCTAATAATGAAGGCTCACACAAACATACTTGCCGAAATTATGAATACCCTTCAATTTGAGCAATTAATTAAAGAGCCAACTCGAGTTACGGCAACAACTAAGACACTAATCGATTTAGCCTTTACAAACAAACCTGAATTAATTAATGGCTCAGGAGTCATTCATTTGGGAATCAGCGACCATAGTATGATTTATATCCAAAGAAGTATTTCCATTCCCCGTGGGGAACCTAAGATTGTCAAAACTAGGCAATTTAAGCAATATAATGCCAATAATTTTAAGGCAGATATTTTTACATATTTAAACGATGAAATATTTTTGAACAGTACGCTTGATCCAAACGTAATGTGGGAAAAATGGAAAACAAGATTTTTAACTGTCGCTGATTTTCATGCTCCTCCGATTACTAAAAGAGTAAGAAGCCAATATGCTCCGTGGATAACAAACAACATTAGACAAGTCATGCGCCAAAGAGATTACTTAAAGAAAAAGGCTGTTAAAACAGGATCGAAACAATTTCATGATGCGTATAGGAGAACTCGAAACGATTTAAATAGGTTAATTATATAAGAACACAAAAGCTGAATATTTTATGAATACCTTGAACGAATGCGAGAATAATCCGAAAGAAATGTGGAAAGCGGTTAATAAACTTACTAACAAAAGCTCAAAAACTACCGTAATCTCTGAAATCCATCAAGGTAATCAAGTTATAACTGATAAGTCTGAAATACCGAACAGTGGTAGGACGCCGGAATCCTATTTAACTTATACAAGCACAGAATTCTCAATACAAAATGTTTCTCAAATAGAAGTTTACAAATTACTTTCCATAATGAAAACATCAAAATCAGCAGGACACGATAGAATTCCGCCAAAACTTCTCAAAGATGCGGCTGAAGAAATAGCTCCCTCATTAGCAGCGATATTTAATGCTTCAATAAACTTGGACATTTTTCCTGACGACTTTAAGATTGCTATAATCTCGTCAATTCATAAATCTGACAGCAAATTAATCTGTGATAATTATAGACCAATTTCAGTTTTATCATGTGTTGCAAAAATATTTGAGAAATTAATTTCAGAGCAGCTTAATACGTATTTAGAGTCTAACGGTTTACTCATAGAACAACAAGCAGGTTTTCGGAGGAAACACTCCACTCAAACATCTCTCCTTCGTTCAACAAATCAATGGCTGCTAAATATGGATAGGGGGTGTTTGAATGGAGTTATTTTCCTTGACCTTAAAAAGGCGTTTGACTGTGTAGATCATAATATACTTACAACAAAAATGGATTATTATGGAATAAGAGGTCGTGATCTAGCTTGGTTTGAGTCCTATCTTACTAATCGGATACAAATTTGCAAGGTGGATCAAATTACATCCAATGAAAGAACGGTTAAATGTGGCATACCACAAGGTTCTAACTTAGGCCCCTTGCTGTTTCTTCTATATATAAACGACCTTCCGAACTGTCTATCATTATCCTCGGCAAGTATGTTTGCTGAAGACACAAATATTTCTACTCAAGGTAAAACTGACACTGAAATACAAGAACGCTTAAATACTGACTTAGAAAATGTGCACCAATGGCTAACTTCGAATAAACTCACTCTTAATAAAAAGAAAACTGAATACATGAACATGATTGTTGGCTCACGACAACGCATTTCAAACATTTTAACAGATCCTATAGTCAAACTTGGTGACTCAACAATAAAGCGAGTCAATAAATCTAAAACTTTGGGGGTCATTGTTGATGAGCACCTCTCGTGGAACGACCAAATACAAAGTATTGTTTCAAAATCTTCAAAAGGTATAGGAATGATTCGGAGAATAAAGAAATTTGTTCCCCAATCGACTTTATTAAAAATATACAATGCTATTGTGCTGTCACATTTTGATTATTGCAGTCTTGTTTGGGATAATTGTTCTGATTATCTGCTAAACAAACTGCAAAAATTACAAAATAGGGCTGCGAGAGTGATTACGGGCAGAACATATGAAACCATGCAGATCTAAAGATGTTTTAAAAGAGCTGAATTGGCAGCCTTTAAGTGAACGACTAAAGAGAAACAAATGTATTTTTATGCACAAAATAAAAAATAACGTCATGCCACAATCAGTAATAGAAATGTTTAAAATCAAAGAGAACCAAGTGTATCAATTGCGTAGTAACAATATAAACTTCTCCCTTGGAAAGCCAGTAACAAATTTTATGAAAAAGAGTATTAGTTACTCGGCTGCGTCCTTATGGAACATCTTACCAAGTTTAGCTAAGGAACGAAACAGCTAGCCTTAGTGAATTTAAATCTATTCTTGACCGCAGCTGATGTATTCTTGACATCTTGTAATTAGTAATCTATACAATTAGTAATATAGGTATTGTAGTAGTTGTAAATTAATTTATATTTGTATTGTTAATTTTAATAGTTTGCAAACGGCTCCTTGAAAAGCAGGTGCCTATGTGCCCTGAAGGACTACCGTTTTTAAATATTTTTAAATAATAAAATAATAATCCCCGAGCCGGCGCGAAGCGCCGTGCGAGGGTACTAATTCCACTCGGATATTTACACCCGGGTATGTGAAAACATTGTGGAATGCAAAGTCGTCCACCATTTTTTTTTGTCATGGACGGTTTTTTAAGTTATGCGCATGCGCGAGTTAAAGCCGAGAGAAAACTGGTAACTAGCTACATCATGATTGGCTAAGACAACGATTTTGTTTTTATATGCAAACGTCAGAAAAATAACTGTCATTTTGGCATTTTATTTTTGGCATTTAATTTATAATGCATTTATATGAAATTTTTTTTCAAAATTATACTCTGGAGTCGGGACATATTAATTCAGACAAATATTAAGTCTCCAAAACAAGAGAAGTGAAAATTTTTTAGAGGACTTTTATTTACTAAAGTCAATAAGAAAATAAAGCAGTCGAAAAGCCGAGAAAGGACAGAATTTTCGAGTTTTAAAGGGTTTTAAATTAAACGGGTAAGTGTTTATTTTGCATACTTGTTTTTGCAGTTTTTGCCGTCAATTGGCATGCCTGCAACTATAGTTTGTGGTTTTGAAATTGCATAGTTCATCCTGTGTGGTCAATACAACATTGTTTTAGTGTTAATTCAAATGCGTTATATAGAAAAGAAAAACATATTTTATCTAAAAAACTTCATAGTATAAAAATACTGTTCAAAAAACAGTTGAAGTTTTATGACAATTTCGAAACGTTTTGTACAGTAAATCAAAGCCAAAAAAGAACAAAATAACATACCTACTTTATATAGTTGGGCAATTGGTAATTTTATTGTTAAAAGTAAAAATATTATCACAGTTTGTACAGAAAAGAAAAGAAATATAGAGTAAAAGGCAGTTTAGTTTTACAAACTTTTCGAAACGTTTTAGTGAACGGAAGGTTGCATTAAAACATTAATTTGAAGCTTATAGAATGCATAAGAACATACCTACCGCATATATCTCATATTTCTATGGCTAAAACAACTAATATTTGAATTATTTTTGCAGCTTTTGTATAAAACTGTTTTGTACTCCAGAAAAGAAATTTATATTATTAATCGAGTTGCCTTGGCTACTGTGCTTCCTCTTCTTGAAACAAAATTTCCATTTTTTATTCTTTCTCAACCCAAAATAGATTTCCCAAAATATTATTGTTTCCTTCTACTCTTCTTTCCAAACTATTACAGTAATGATCAAAATTTTAATGGCACATTTAAAATGAAGGGAAACACAATGATTACGTCAAGTAAAACATTTCATATGGCGATAGCCTTTGAGTGCGTCGTGAAGAGGGATGTAAGCCAGAGGCCCAGAAATCCAATTCAGTTTTCCAAGCCAAAATTTTGCTTTGAACCCAGATATCTGACTCGTCTACCACCTTTGCATAGCAGATTTTGTGATGAAAAAGCTTAGTAACAGTAATGTTTTGGAATGTAGTGTCTGTCAATGTTCGGGTGTATGGGGCGAGGGGTTACTGCAAGCATGTATTTCTAGTAATAATAATAACACCTCGTGTATAGCCATGCTTGATTAGGCAGTTAACAGGCGTCTAGGCTCATGCAAGCTTTGCCTTAAGTTTTGCTTTTGCCGGAAGATGGTAATCACTTTCGTACACTATGTATATAGTGCCTGAGATATGTCGAGTATAGGCACTGGAAGGCAGCAGCTTTAGATTAGTCTGCACTTGCTACTGGTCGTTTGCAATAACTGGTCGTGTAATGGGAAACTGTAAAATATGGGATCAGGAATTTGGAGTCAAATTTAAGAAAATGGTGGTAGCAATTGCTCACCACAACTATCAAGAGGGAACAGGATTTAGCAGCTACTTACAATCTTTGTCAAAAGTGGTAGACATGTCCAAGAGGACTTAGTGTATGGTTATGTAAGTGGTGCAAGTAGTAGCACCTATACGCCTTCTATTTCTATTTCAGCGCTTTTCTCATAGGAAGACTGGGGCCAGGAAGGGAAACTACTACTATTATATAATATGTATGGTCTCATTCATTCTCTATGCCCGAAAAACGGAAATAGATCGCCCGAAAAAATGGCTGTTACCGAATTTTGGGGGGCTGCAGCCCCCAGGCTCGTACGCCTATGGTAAACTTGTATAAAAGGTATAAACCAGTTCGTAGTATCAAATTCGCATCCAAATGACGCGTTCTGCATCGGGATAAATTGCAGTTTAAATTCTGCCGAAACTAATTGTTCTTCGAGCAAACGTTTTACACATTCAAATCACTTTGCAGTACGTTATATTGTGGCTATTTGTAAAACACAAATGATGATTGAACAATTCAATACTTTGATATGCATATTTTAAAGATTCAGTCTCACGTACATGTGATGATTCAACCGCAATTTTATCCCGACGCAGAACGCGTCATTTGGATGCGCAGTCGACACTACAAAATGGTCTATTAGTGCCTAATAGTATGTAAACTGACAGAACGCGTCATTTGGATGCGCAGTCGACACTACGAAATGGTCTATTAGTGCCTAATAATATGTAAACTGACAGAACGCGTCATTTGGATGCGCAGTCGACACTACGAAATGGTCTATTAGTGCCTAATAATATGTAAACTGACAGAACGCGTCATTTGGATGCGCAGTCGACACTACGAAATGGTCTATTAGTGTCTAATAATATGTAAACTGACAGAACGCGTCATTTGGATGCGCAGTCGACACTACAGAATGGTCTATTAGTGCCTAGTAATATGTAAACTGACAGAACACGTCATTTGGATGCGCAGTCGACACTACAAAATGGTCTATTAGTGTCTAATAGTATGTAAACTGACAGAACGCGTCATTTGGATGCGCAGTCGACACTACAAAATGGTCTATTAGTGCCTAATAATATGTAAACTGACAGAACACGTCATTTGGATGCGCAGTCGACACTACAAAATGGTCTATTAGTGCCTAATAATATGTAAACTGACAGAACACGTCATTTGGATGCGCAGTCGACACTACAAAATGGTCTATTAGTGCCTAATAATATGTAAACTGACAGAACACGTCATTTGGATGCGCAGTCGACACTACAAAATGGTCTATTAGTGTCTAATAGTATGTAAACTGACAGAACGCGTCATTTGGATGCGCAGTCGACACTACAAAATGGTCTATTAGTGTCTAATAGTATGTAAACTGGCAGAACGCGTCATTTGGATGCGCAGTCGACAATACAAAATGGTCTATTAGTGCCTAATAGTCTGTAAACTGACAGAACGCGTCATTTGGATGCGCAGTCGACACTACAAAATGGTCTATTAGTGTCTAATAATATGTAAACTGACAGAACGCGTCATTTGGATGCGCAGTCGACAATACAAAATGGTCTATTAGTGCCTAATAGTCTGTAAACTGACAGAACGCGTCATTTGGATGCGCAGTCGACACTACAAAATGGTCTATTAGTGTCTAATAATATGTAAACTGACAGAACGCGTCATTTGGATGCGCAGTCGACACTACGAAATGGTCTATTAGCGACTAATAATATGTAAACTGACAGAACGCGTCATTTGGATGCGCAGTCGACACTACAAAATGGTCTATTAGTGTCTAATAATATGTAAACTGACAGAACGCGTCATTTGGATGCGCAGTCGACACTACGAAATGGTCTTTTAGTGCCTAATGGTATGTAAACTGGCAGAACGCGTCATTTGGATGCGCAGTCGACACTACAAAATGGTCTATTAGTGTCTAATAATATGTAAACTGACAGAACGCGTCATTTGGATGCGCAGTCGACACTACGAAATGGTCTTTTAGTGCCTAATGGTATGTAAACTGGCAGAACGCGTCATTTGGATGCGCAGTCGACACTACGAAATGGTCTATTAGTGCCTAATAATATGTAAACTGGCAGAACTCATAAGTAGTTCCGCTCTAGGGTCATCTTTAATATGTGACGATGGCAAAGCACGCAGGAAGCCAGTAAAGTAGTAAAAGTATGAAAGTAATTATTTAAAAACTTGCTATGTTTAAAGTGCAATATATTTATAAAGGCATAATCTTTTCACAACCTAGATGGGCTATTTTTCAGTAGCACTATATACAAGCCAACACCATGATCGCGTTTCATTTGCGTTCGGAACACTCTCCTCCGCAAAAGCTTAATTGTGATCAATTCTTCATTATTATGGATGATAATGGCAACAGAAATATAGTAGTGGTAACGTAGGGATAGTAGAGGACATTTAATAGTGTGCGACGGGGGGAGTCTTCCCATCATACCTAGTGCGTTTGGCTAATAATTACGTAATTTGACTATAAATAAAAGTATATGAACAGAAGGAAGTGTAGAGCATATTAGAGCAACAGTAGGTTTACATGTACATACAGGGACGGACGTAATTAGTATTCAGTCATCATTTGAGATGATGACGTCATTAGGGTGTGCGCACTAAGGGTGTGCTCACTAAGGGGTGTGCGCACAAAGTGATAAATTAACAAAGATAAGAATAATTGAATAATTTTATTTTTAAATTACTTTAGAGAAATGTGTTTATTTAAAAACGGATATAAAGTTTAATATTTTCATTAACATGTATAAAAGATTACATTTTAAAAAGTTCGTCCAATTCTTCTTTTCCATTATCTAGCCACGATAAGTCAAGCGGAAACATATCCAAGAGCGAGGGCATCTCTAAATCGAGCGTAAATATATCCAAAGAGTTGATCTATTTTGATTAGGCATTGTTTTTATGAGATAAATTTCATTTCGTCAGGTGTGCGCGCTAAGGAGTGTGCGCACATAGTGCGCACTAAGGGGTGTGCGTACTAAGGGGTGTGCACACAAGGGGGTGTGCGCACTATGTGTGCACTAAGGGGTGTGCGCACTTAGGGTATTTATATGACGTCATCATTCTTCGCATTTACTTCGCATTTACCGCGCATTTTACGGGACGCAGGGACGCCTAAAAATGTCCCGCAACAAAGTCCCTTATGTCCCGTAAGAGCCCGCATATCGAAATAAATATTGTTCTAGTGGCCCAATTGGCCTTTGAATAAAAACCGAGGGAACCCCCAGGGAACCCCGACTGTATGCGGCAACCTTTTCTGCCTGTTTGGCCTGTTTTTGGCCTGACTTCTGACCTTTTTGGCCTGATGAGCAGTAAATGCGAAGACATGTGCAGGAAATGCGAAGTACAGTAAATGCGCAGACAATGCGAAGGGAATGCGAAGTAAATGCGAAGTATCAGGGCCAAAACGGGCCATAATGCGAAGAAATGAGCAGGAAATGCGAAGAAATGCGCAGTAAATGCGAAGATATGCGCAGGAAATGCGAAGGAATGAGCAGGA
Organism: Trachythela sp. YZ-2020; assembly: GCA_016169945.1. Classification (NCBI taxonomy): domain Eukaryota; kingdom Metazoa; phylum Cnidaria; class Anthozoa; order Malacalcyonacea; family Clavulariidae; genus Trachythela; species Trachythela sp. YZ-2020. Next base: position 503,472 of record JADLSH010000197.1, on the reverse strand, counting down.
AATGCGAAGGAATGAGCAGGAAATGCGAAGGAATGAGCAGGAAATGCGAAGGAATGAGCAGGAAATGCGAAGGAATGAGCAGGAAATGCGAAGAAATGAGCAGGAAATGCGAAGAAATGCGCAGGAAATGCGAAGATATGCGCAGGAAATGCGAAGTAAATGCGAAGGAATGAGCAGGAAATGCGAAGGAATGAGCAGGAAATGCGAAGGAATGAGCAGGAAATGCGAAGGAATGAGCAGGAAATGCGAAGAAATGAGCAGGAAATGCGAAGATATGCGCAGGAAATGCGAAGTAAATGCGAAGGAATGAGCAGGAAATGCGAAGGAATGAGCAGGAAATGCGAAGGAATGAGCAGGAAATGCGAAGGAATGAGCAGGAAATGCGAAGAAATGAGCAGACGCGAAAACATTTACTGATTTATTGGAAACTTTTGGCTTATTACAACATGTTACTGTACCAACTCACTCGTCTGGGCATACCCTGGATCTTCTAATTTCGAGATCGTCCAATGACATTAATATCCACCTAGTCAAGACTACTTTCTTTTTGTCAGATCATTGTTTTGTTGAATGCAACCTCTCTTTTCCTCGCCCGAATTTTGTGACAAAGGAAATTCAGTTTCGTAAGACAAATCATTTGAATCTTCAGGCCTTCAAAGCTGACATCACTGATTCCAAACTGTGTAATGACCCATGCTCCAATCTAGATGATCTGGTGAAACATTATGATAATACGCTATCACATATTTTGGAGAAACATGCCCCTTTACAAAGAAAGGTAGTGGTTGTCAGACCAAGAGTGCCATGGTTCAGTGAAGAACTTAAACGTATTAAGGCCAAACGCAGAAAACTGGAGAAAGTAATGCTACGATCAAATTGCCAAAATGATAAAGACGCTTATCGCCAAGCGCGTAACAAGTATGCTGCCAGTTTGAAAAATGCTAGACACAAATACTATTCTGATCTTATCGATCAATGTTCGGGAGACTCAAGAAAACTTTTAAGGTTGTGTCTTCACTTTGCAACACACCTCAAGAAAACTCCTTGCCTCCACATGATGATTCACGTAAACTGGCTGATGAGTTCGGAAAATATTTCTGTCGAAAGATTGAGCTAATTAGAAATGACATTGAAAACGTTGTAGTAGACCCACCATTAGTAGATTATCGTTTACCTGATATCAAATTAGATTCATTTAAGCTCCTGTCAGAAGAAGAAGTCCATAACATAATCATGAAGTCGTCGAATGCAACATGTAACCTTGATCCTATTCCAACATGGTTGCTGAAATTATGTGCCAGTGAGTTAACACCTGTCATTATGAAAATGATCAACTTGTCGTTAAGTGAAGGTCACGTCCCAGAAGCATGGAAAGTTGCCATTCTTATTCCAATTCTAAAAAATACGGTCTTGATCTAGTCTTTGAGAACTTCAGGCCCGTCAGTAACCTGTCATTCGTTTCTAAAGCTACGGAAAAAGCAGTTGTTAGCCAGTTATTTGAGCATTGTGCTGATAATGCTCCCTTCCTAACAACCAATCGTCATATCGTCAATTCCACTCTACCGAAACGGCTCTCCTAAGAGTCCACAATGATATCCTTATGAACATGGACCAACAGAAAGTAACTCTTTTAGTGCTCTTGGATTTGAGTGCCGCCTTTGACACCATTGATCATGAAATTCTGACGGATATATTGAAGTTAGAATTTGGTGTGATCGGAAATGCCTTAAAGTGGATTAAGTCGTTTCTCTCCTGTAGAAAGCAGCGTATTAATATTAAGCAAAAGTTTTCCGCCAATTTTCCGCTGAACTGTGGAGTTCCACAAGGAAGCTGTCTTGGACCGGTCCTTTTCCTACTATACGTGTCTCAACTGTTCCAGATTATTAACAGGCATCTACCTTCTTCCCATGGGTATGCAGATGACACTCAACTTTATTTATCTTTCCGTCCTGAGTCACCCGTTGTCCAAGATCAAGCTATTCAAACTATTAATAATTGCATCGTCGAAGTTCGTGCTTGGTTAGTTTCACATAAATTAATGTTTAATGACACTAAAACGGAATTCTTGATAATTGGAACTCGCCAGCAGCTGTCTAAGGTTACAATCGACTCGATTGAAGTTGGTGATGCTGATATAAAACCTGTACAAGAAGTCCGAAATTTAGGTTCGTGGTTTGACGAACATATGTCTATGAATGTCCATGTGGGCAAGGTTTGCAGCAAAGCATTTAGGGGCTTGTACAACATTCGACAAATAAGGAAGTTCCTCTCCATCGAATCAACTAAAACGCTCGTACATGCCTTTGTGACGTCACACTTGGACTACTGCAATTCTCTTGGTCGGCATTCCCCAATACCAACTTCAGCGTCTTCAACGAGTTCGCAATGCCGCTGCTAGAGTGACGTGTCTTATACCAAGATGCGCTCATATTACCCCTGTCCTGATGCACCTTCACTGGCTGCCTGTTAAGTTTCGTGTTGATTTTAAAATTGCACTCCTGGTATATAAAGCTCTCCATGGGATGGCGCCAGGCTACATTATGGAACTGTTGTTAGAAAAACCGAACTGCTGTTACCAACTGAGATCTGATGATCAGGGACTACTTTTTATCCCAAAAACTAGAGCCAAGACTCTTGGTGATCGAGCATTTGTGCATGCAGCTCCGTCAATTTGGAACATGCTACCTTATGGTATTAGAAATAGTAAAACAATTGATTGTTTTAAATCTCAATTAAAGACTTTCCTTTTTAAGAAAGCTTTCGATTCTAACTTTTAGATTTATAGACACTTATACCTTAATTCTTAATATTTTAGCTGCTTGTATATAGTAGAACTTCATTGTTGTAAAGCGCTTTGGAATATTTTATATAATTTAAGCGCTGTATAAATCTTTATATATTAATGCGAAGAAATGCGAAGATATGCGCAGGAAATGCGAAGGAATGAGCAGGAAATGCGAAGGAATGAGCAGGAAATGCGAAGGAATGAGCAGGAAATGCGAAGGAATGAGCAGGAAATGCGAAGAAATGAGCAGGAAATGCGAAGAAATGCGAAGATATGCGCAGGAAATGCGAAGTAAATGCGAAGGAATGAGCAGGAAATGCGAAGAAATGAGCGGTAAATGCGAAGTAAATGCGAAGAATGATGACGTCATATAAATACCCTAAGTGCGCACACCCCTTAGTGCACACATAGTGCGCACACATTTTATGAGTTTATCTCATAAAAACACTGCCTAATCAAAATAGATCAACTCTTTGGATATATTTACGCCCGATTTAGAGATGCCCTCTCTCTTGGATATGTTTCCGCTTGACTTATCGTGGCTAGATAATGGAAAAGAATTGGACGAACTTTTTAAAATGTAATCTTTTATACATGTTAATGAAAATATTTATTGAACTTATATGTATATGAATTAATAAACTTAAATTTATCTTTTATACGTGTTAATGAAAATATTTATTAAACTTTATATCCGTTTTTAAATAAATACATTTCTCTAAAGTATTTTAAAAATAAAATTATTCAAAATTCTTATCTTTGTTAATTTATTGACTTGCACACCCCTTAGTGAGCACACCCCTTAGTGCGCACATCCTAATGATGTCATCATCTCAAATGATGACTGAATACTAATTACTTCCGTCCCTGTATGTACATGTAAACCTACTAGCAACATTATTCAAAGGCAATGTTAACAACACTGTGAAAACAGGTGTTAGGCTGTCACTAGTGTTATCATTGATAATAAAATAAACAATGATAATTAACTTTGGTATTCTGTAAAAATATACAAATGTTCTGATACTTTTAAATTAGAAAAAATAAATTGGGAAATTTGTGTGTATATAGTTAAAAGGGGCTGAGGTTAAATGAGGCGATCACATACAGTACTAATGCCTGGTGTGTTTTACAACGGGGAGATCACATGAAGATATAGACACAAAACAATGCGTCATAGTTTTGCCAATATGTCAAAACTGCGCGGTCGTGAAGATATTAGACGCAAAACGATGTTTTTATTACTTTTGCCTGAATAGCAGTAGAACGGCAAAATTCGAAAAGTATAAACTTTTCCCTTCCACATAACAAACTGGACTGTTTTTCTTTCCTGATGCATACATGTGTCCGTACGTGCACTATCAAAAGTGAACTGTTTATATGGCTAGGCAATCGTCCATAAATATATTTTCATGCTAACGCTAGCATAAGGACGCCATGTTGAACAATTTTTTATTGGTAATCAGGACTTTAATTTATCCAAGTACCCCTATATATATAGCACCCAACACAACCTGACATGGTCATTTGAGAGATCAGTTGTTGATCTGATTGGATTGCAAACGTTCGAAGCAGCTGTATGTCAGTGGTTATATTGGGCATGTAACATTTAACATTTACGTATGTCATTTAACAGTTCTTTTCTGAAATCCGAAGCTCTTCTATATAGAATATTGCGTTGATCTCAGGCTTGGTTAACGCGCCATTTAGAACGACTGTCGCTGGTTTCCATTTGGATTTGATTCCTCTTAATTCGTCTATATCATTCAACCCCTATATATAGAGCTCAATTTTGGGGCCACATGTTGCAATTGCTAAATCAAGCGTAAAATATTTATATAATCTGTATTTATATGTATCCTTTATATAAAACCTCATGTTTCTAAGACCTATATTCTTCAAGGCGAATTTAGCAGAATTCAAACGCACATGCGGTGAAATAGGCACCGCACTGCATATTAGGATATCATGCAATATCTTAGGATATCATATTTTATCTTAGCATATCAGTATCTTAGGATATCATACAGTATCTTTTTATACATAATTCTCCCGTGTTATCCGCCAGCTATACAAATTATACAACATTACCCCGTCTACCATTAATTAGGAGATTCTCGTCATTTAATTGGTTGATTATGATCACGTGACCGTGCAATAGTTTTTTCCATTTTGACGATCGTGAAAATGGAAAAACTATTGCACGGTCACGATTCTTTCCATTGCACGGTCATAAATTCCATACGTCAAAATCCTAATCGTATCGTGTTCGTAGGTTTTTTAATCTTAGTTTCACAATGAGGTAGATGGTATTTTACACATTTTTGGGACTTGTGTATTTGATTGGTATATCAATTTTGAACTTCATACCGAACTCTGGTATGTATTTGTTTTGGTTTGTATTTATTCCAATAAATCTTTTATAACATGGATATATTTTGGTGTCATATAAAACAAATAATGAATGTTTTCATTCGAGCAATGGAAAAAATATTTTCATTCGGTGAAATATGGAATTTCCCATTCCACTAGGCTGTCGCCTCGTGGAATGGAAAATTCCATCTTTCACCTCATGAAAATATTTTTACCATTGCACTCATAAACATTCATTATTTGTATATTATGCAAATTAAAGCTAGATGTTCTTCTTAATTACCATAATGACTTAGCAATGACTTACAGCCTAACACCACATAGCAACGCATAGAATGGTGTTAGCTTTCTGTTTTAATTTGGTCATATATATCATGTCTCGCTGCTTTTACATAGTCTAATGTTAAATGTATTATTGTTGGCAATGCCAATGGTATAAGCGTCGCATTCGCAATATTGGTAACAATATATTTGTATTGCTATGAGACCTTAGCGACGCTTGTGTATATTCTATGATTATAAACTTTAAAATGTTCTCTCTTTTCGGAAACAGCTTGTTATTACTTCGCATTAACTATTGGGAAATAAAGGTCTACATATTTAGTCGTATAAGTTGTGTGTTTATCAGGTTTGGGATAGACGATGAGTGGTGCGATGTACACCACTAGCAACACCGGCACCAGAACCCCACTCTGTATACTACTCACAAATGACCTCACAGATAATTGACGTTTCGGTTTGGCCTCAGATTAGAACAAGTCCTGTCTGAGTTGAAGTCTGACCAAACTTTTATTTAGATCAATTTTCATTTCATTCATTCGAAACGTGGGTAGCTGCTTAAATGGTGGTTGTCGAAACGTGGGACCCACGTTTCAACAACCACCATTTACGCTGCCCCACTAGTTAATCCAAATTTTTCAGTGACCTGAATATCCTCACTATAGGTGAAACCGCTGGTTGTTGCAGAAAATTTGAGGTAACACTCTCATTTAGTCAACCAAAACGCACTTACATGTAGAATATAACTAATACCTTTTCTGAATATCAGCAAGAATTTTCTGTGTCTTAGAATCATTTGGATAATTTCTAACGCCCATATCTGCCATCTTAGCTTTTCTAATTTTATCTCCAACTAAACCAGCAGCAAACTGTATCACCAAATGCCACTTGGGAAAACGAATATGAGTCGAAAAGAATTTATCAACATTTTCCATATCATCAACCACCTTTGATGCTGCAAGAAACTCTTGCAGTGTCAAATGTAAAAAGCAAAAGAAGTGCTGTCGTTTGTCTGGTAATTTGGTAAAAAACCCACAATTGGCTAGCTTGCCAAATTCATCACCAGTCGTTCGTTCAAAAATTAAACTGCCCTGACTAATTCCATCTTTTGCAACGTTTTTTAGCTTCATCAAATCATTTTCGAGTTTTTTTGGAAAAGGGGTGATGAGGTAATCACTCGGCCTTGGTTGCATCTTGTATGTTGGATGGTGTCTGTACAATAAGACTTTTATTGCTCTTTTGTACAATTCAGTTATGGTTTTCGGAATATCCCTTTGCAAACTGTCATGTAGTTGTTCCCTACTTTCATCCTTTTCAATGCTTTCTTTCAAAGTTAAACAGACTATATAACTGTTCACAGGTATATAACACAAACTGAGCAGTTCGGCCGATTCTTTGATTTGATTCCAAACCAATTCAGCGGTATCATCATTATCCTCACAAAATTTAAAAACATACTCCTCAATTTGGTCTTCAAAAAAGCCCAAGATTTCCACTGTTCTTTGAAAATTCAGGTTTCGAAAAACATGCTCAGCCGTGGGTCGTGACGTGGTTAATACTGTGACACCTGGTAGCAATTTACCATCGAACAACGTTTTAAAAATTAAAAACACTGGCATCTTTTCATTCGGGTCATTGATTGCCTTTGTCTTGGCAAGCAACAGCTTATCGTCAACAGTAAGTTCATCCAATCCATCAAAAATTAGCACGGTTTTTGTTGGGTTTGACAATATCGATTTATACATAGTTTCAAAATCATCTGGTGACAAACCATCACCATAAGACAACATTTCTCGAAGTGAAACAGTTTTATTGTTAAATGTGCGAAATTGAAGCAAGATTACTGTTTTTTCATCCCAGAAGTCGTCGTCTTTTACTTTCCACTGATGCAAAAGCTTCTCTGTTAACATGGTCTTACCAATTCCAGGTCTTCCTATGACAAGTATGGTCCGCGGATACGTCTGGTTCTCCCTGCCGTTGATTGGTTTAAATATATCAGCTGTGCTAGTAAGCTTAGTAACTGATCTTGGGGTTTCCAGATGGCATTGGTAAATTTCATGCCGGTCAAATTTGGTTGGGTAAGCGTTCATGGATTCTCTCCCTTCTTGAATGACGACATTGACATATATATCTTTAAGAGATCGCGAGGAAATTTCAATACCACCAAAATCATCCTTTAATTGAAATACCTCTTGATCATCAGCATTGAATCTCTCTCGAACTCTGTTCACAAATTTTCTAATTCTTTTTCGCTTTCTCAACAAGTACACCGTGCAAAATTCTTCGTCAGTTATAAAGTTCCCGTCGTTGCAGGCCAACCACGCGATGTAGCCAAGTTCCAAGAAGGTCAGTGTCACAAAAATAACATCTACTGTTGCAACGATGTCGACCAAGGTTTTACTTTTTACGGCATTGGGATTTGTACAGTCAATAATCGTTAAGTTATATTGTGAGTTAATGGTAGCATTGGCAGGGGATGTACCTTTTCGTTGAATTTCAGCCTGCCACGGACAAGGGAAATCTTTAGGAATATGAGCTGGGTAAAATACCCATACAGCAAATGCCAACAATGGAATAATACGAGCGACGAACAAATGAACAATATAGATGCAAAATGTTGAAAAACGTCCAAAACATTCGCGAGCTTCTCGCGGGTTTTGGCCAGGACTTGGCGAGGACAGCATCACTTGACTTTCCTGATTATCATTATTGGAAGTTGCCGTACTCGTTGGATAATCAAATTTTTCTACGCGATGTTTCACCAAATACGCATAGATAATACTCAAAACAAAAACGATGCCAAAGTTTAGGATGAACATATCACGCATAGGCTGACTAAATTGGAATTTCTCTTTATACTTTTCGGAACACTTCGTTTTAATGTCCTCTATTGGAGTTTGATCCTTCGTCTTCGAACTGCTCGAGGCGTAGCAATGAAATTTCGTATCAAAAGGTGAAGCACCCAAGATGATTATAGCAACGACACCAAACACCACGAATAACATGAGAAGAACAACACCATAGGTATTGAAGCTCTTTCGTGGTAAAAGGTTGGCACAATTTTGCACGACACAATTTTGCATCTTGAAAACCTAGACAGATAAATTGTATTTCTGAGTTATGATTGCATATCAGGAGACTTGTCATATACAGCTAATTCAATTCAGATATTCTTCTGAGAATCAAAATAGGGCTTTTTTCAACAATTGGTCGCGTGATCCCATCTCCCTAAAAATGAGCAGCTGTGTCAAAATGAAACCCAGAGATGAAAAGAGCTCCTCAATATTAGTAAACGTCCAAAATTTCAGCTAATAAAGTGTAAAATAAAAAAAACCATTCAATTTAATATTGAACATTCAGGTGCGGATCCAGAAATTTTCGTACGTTAGTCAAAATTTTAGTTGTCATTATGAGGGGGCGATCTATTTTTTTCCGGGGGGGCGCATAGGGGGTAGTAAAAGTTATTTTTAATACTCCCAGGAGATATTTCACAGTACTTTAAAATTCCTCATTCTTTGAGAATAACATTACGAATCACAAATGTTTTTTTCTCGTATCAAGGTTGATTGCCATGCCTATAGGAAACACATGTATTGATTTGTGATTCCGATATGAATAGTACGAAAGCCACAAGCTCTTCACAAGCTCGAGAATGTGACCAAATTAACAATTATATATATTACTATGGTATGTGCCAGGCACAACGTTAATGCATATGCCCAAAAATAGAACATTTACACATGCAATACAAGTCATACAACTGCCTCAATATTTATACTATCGCCAAATGGCCAATTTGATTCAGTCTATATATCAATAATAATAATAATAATAAAAACTTTATTCAAGTGTCTAGGTTATTTAACTTTTACAAGCTAATTGGTGACACTTTTTATCTAAGTCCTTACAATTGAGTATAAATAAAATCTATGATATATTACTTTAGTAAAATTACATAGGTGATTATTGAAAATTCTCAACGCTGATTGGCTGCGCTACCTCGGATTAATACGCGATAATCACCTAAAGCGTTTTTAAGCCGCTTTTATCGTAAATATTCAATTGAAATATTTTTGAAATGTGCTTTTTTTATTTTTTCCAAATAATCACCTCTGTAATTTTATAGCCATCTGTCTCATCGTATCAAGTTTCCCGATCTGATGAATACCTCACGCAGCGAATGAGTCAAGATAAGTCAAACGATTTGAGCCAATGAGAGAGAAGAATATTTCTTTATCCAGCCAATCACACAGCTCGAATATTGCGCAGATGAGTCAGACCCCCACGAAGATTAGTCAAAATGCATCTGGACCAATCAAATGGCTAGAATCCGCCTCAGATTAGTCAAAACTCACGCAGATAACCGCTATTTTCACTCTTTTACTGCAGGCTCGGCCGCTGCACGAAATTGGTAACCGAATTTTTACATTAGTCGCGTGACTAGACCCTTAAATCCGCCCCTGTGAACATTTCCTTAAGATTTGTATGCGAACGCTTTGCCCAGCAGAGCATTTCCCATCCAAATCCTAATAGTATTTTAGAAAATGTTCAATCTTAATTAATTACATGCCATTTCTTCCTTATTGCATTTCATAACTTAAACCTTAACAATTTTACTAATATTGAAGTACTCTTTTCATTTCTGAGATTCATTCTGACACAGCAGTTTGTTGAAAAGGAAACGGGATCATGTGACCAATTGTTGCAAAAGGTCTATTGCGCGAAAACCGCAATGGCATGATTGTCTCTTAGGTATTTCTTTATTCTTCTATTTCTCCTCAGCACTCTGCAACACACAACTTCCATGTCCCCATTCTACGCGGTAACTTATGCAAGTCAAAAGTGCTTTTTGCGCTTACAGGTCAACAAGGTTTGCGGTTTTGAGTTTTGACTAGACGTTTAGGGCCTTTAGGCCCAGTTTCAATTTGCTTGATCGCGGTAGTCACGAAAAGAAATGGCAGATAAAAACATACTTGATTTACAGGGATCTGATGCCCCAAAACATAGTTTTCTCTATGATTATTCTCACTACTAAGCTCACCTCTCACGCAATGAGATATTTTAACTTCTACCAGTCAGACAGTTTCCACTTGTTAGAATTGCAGGACTACATCTCCTGACCATTGGCATTGCCCATTGATAACAACAGCATCGATATTGACACTTTTTCGTAGTAGATAGTTGACAGAAGTTTGTATGGCTTGAAAACCTACCAAATAAATAGTATTTATGAGTTCTGCTGACTAACTGTATGATTGGAACTGGCTACAAAGTGAAACGACACTCAAAATTTCAATGACTGCATAGCAGGAGACTTATGATTTGCTACATAACTAAAATTCAAACGGTGTGTTGCTTGTGGTTATAACAGTTAAGCCTGGTTTTCATTTGTTTGGTTGTGGTAGTCGCGAAAAGGAAAAGCAGATACAAATGATAATGGATTTACGTACATGAATTAATCAAGCACAGGGACGTTACTCAATCTGAGTAAATCCCTACCCTCAACCTGCTGTATAGCCGGCTTAACTCAGAGGAAAAAGGCAAGCACCCGTGCCACCCATACGGTGTGAATTAACCCATCGACGCTTCAGTTATTTAGAAAATGTATATATAACGTACATAACGTGTATACCAGTAGACATAGCAATGTTCAAACATCCAAACCAAACTCTCTCTCAAATGAAGAAGCTGATCTAATGTTAGCTTATTTTTTATGACTTCTTGCGTTTGCACAAGCGACGCTGCGAAATAAGCTTGATGTCTCTTTAAGCATCCCGTATTCACATGGTATAAACATCCCTTGGATGCTCTTTCAGTGTTCCTGCACTGTCATAATACGATCGCTTTGCATTTGACGCAATCACCAGGTCAAAAGGAGGTCGTCCTATTTGTCCTCCAGGTTTGAGGACTTGTCCGCACCCACAATATGGTTTAACTTGCGAGTGACAAAACTGAAGCAGGTACAGCATGTTATCTATAATATTCCAGGGGAGCCAGTCACTGCCATCCTCTGCATTAGAAGTGGTAACTGACATATTTCAATGATCAAGTTTTAACCAACCAGCCCCCAAATGGGAAAAATTTATAGCTTCAATTTTGCACAAAACATTTTTACACCATAAAAGAAACGCGTTCATTAAACTTGAACCCCCAAGCAACTATAATATTAAAATAGAAAACACATTCTTCGATCTTTTGCTTGGGAATATTTAGAAACAAGACGATGTACAACTAAATCAATGATTGTTGTACAAAATCTTGAGTGATTACACTGGACCAAACTTGAAACAAGCGAAATGGTCGCACTGATTTCGTCCTTGCATACAACCAAGAAAAATTCCTTAAAAAGGTTTCAAGTATAGGCTAGCGCGGAGCTATCTTTTTCTATTTTCAAAGCATACTGAGGGAAAATATTTTTTCACGATACAAGAAAAACGGTTTCCGCGTGGAAAAACGGTTTATTTTACCGCTAATTTTATTTATCCGGATCAACGATTCCTCGAGTTAAAAGATGTTCTTTCTATTTTTCGGTATTACACGATGCCATATTTTAATACAGTGAGCCGCTTATATTTTTATTATATTATGTACAAAATACTTTTTCTCACGATATAAGCAAAGTCCGCAGTCCGCGATCGCCATCCACAGTCCGCGGTCGCCATCCACAGTCCGCGGTCGCCATCCGCAGTCCGCGATCGCCATCGCAGTCCGCGGTCGCCATCCACGTCCGCCGTCCGGCTTTCATCTACATATTTTAACCACTAGCTCACCTCCCACGCACTAAGCTATTTTAACTTCTACCAAGCGACCTACTCCCTTTGTTAACTGCAGAAATATCCCTTGACCATTACTATTGTCCATTGATAACAACACCATAGGGCATAGGCATGTATAGGTATTAAAGCTCTTTTGTGGCAGATAGTAACGTTGACACAATATTTTCTATCTTTGTCTTCTCAGTTCAGTTGACTAACTCTATGATTGCAATTTGCGACAAAGTCAAACAACGCTCAAAATTTCAATGACTGCAGAGCAGGAGACTGATGATATATTCAAATTTTATAATTTAACGTTTGATCGACTGCCACATAACAAAAATCCAAACGGTCTTTAAGGTTGCACTGGTTTTCATTTGTTTGGTAGCGACAGTCGTGGAAAAGAATCATTATGACAGATATATAATAAGAACAAATCAATTTCACTAACAGTAGCCTATGATTGGCATTTGTCACAAAGTGAATCAGCACTAAAAAGTAAAAATTTGAATGACTGCATAGCAGGAGACTGATGATATATTCAAATTTTATAATTTAACGTTTGATCGACTGCCACATAACTAAAATCCAAACGGTTTTTAAGGTCAGTCATGGAAAGGAATCATTATGACAGATATAAGAACAAATCAATTTGACTAACTGATTGTATCACAGGGAGCCCCACTATGAGTCATGATTGAAATAATATTGTATTTATTTTAAAAAACCTACTTGAATCCCTTGATCATCGATTATTTATTCTCTCGAAGTTCTGTATACCTTAGTATAATGACTCAGAGCCGTTTAAAAGCTATCACTCTACATGACGTTTCACGAAGTACAGATGATCACGGTCCGCGAGCTTTAAAATAAATACAATATTATTTCAATCATGACTCATAGTGGGGCTCCCTGTGCATGTATGAATGGCATTTGCCACAAGTGAATCAACACTAAAAAGTAAAAATTTCAGTGACTGCACGGCATGAAACATTGGATATATATATTCAAATGTTATAAATGAAATAAACCCGCTAACACTTCGCCCATTTACATCTACAGACTATTTCTTGCAAGCTACTTCTGTCATTGAAAATATACCTAAACACATTTTTGGCGACTGCTATATAGTCTATATATGCCGAATAGCTATATACCGTAATCGATTCGTTTCTTTCTCGGTTTCTTTTGACGTGCAATCTTTGTTAGGAAACGCGCCGCTTGAACGAACTATAACGTAAATCATAATACTCAAACGCATTTTTAACGAAAAACGAATTGACACAACGCTTTCTAACGCACCAGCTTCAACAGTTGATAGTTAACCTTGCCAATTACCCTCTTTGACAATATTATAACGATTATACGAAGGCACAGACGACATTAATTACCACTAAGTCCAAGACACTATATATTCCCTAACTTTAACAATCTGAATTATTAACACAAATTTCAAAGTTTACATAACTTCAAATACTATCTCACGCACCTAACAAACTACCTTTCAGTCGTTCATCGTTCATTTTATTTATTTATTTATTTAGCTTCGTCAACTAGGGCAGGGTCACCACAACAGCATATGCCAAGGACATGGATCGCTTATAAATACTGTATAAGTTGCATAAAAATTTCGAAATATAGAAACGAAAATAGATATATTATACCTTATATTATGTTTTCTTGTTTATCGCTCGAATCTTGATTGCACTGCAAGATGCCTTTATTCGCAGACGTTTTGTTTCATATTTTACAGTTTACATATTTGCATGATAGGCAACACCAACGGTAATTAAGATCAGTCGAAGCTCTTTCAATTCGTGGTAGATAGTCGACACAATTTAGCCTTTTTAAAAGCCTACCAGATCAATATTATTTCTGAGTTCAGTTGACCAACTGTATGATTGGAATTTGCGAGAATTTGAAACAACATCCAAAATTTCAATGACTGCATAGCAGGAGACTTATGCAGATATATCGAAATTCCATAATTTAACGTTTGACTGCTCCAAACGTTCTTTTTTAGTGGTTATTACACTTTAAACTTGGTTGTCCTTTTCGCTGAGTCGCGGCAGATACGAAAATTAGGAAAGACGGATAAATACAAAGACATGCCGGATATATCTAAGTCTGATGAAATTTAGTTTCCTCCATGACTATTTTCACCACTAGCTCACCTCCCACGCACTGAGTTAGCTACTTTTACTTTTCCAGTGAGCCTCTTCCCAGACCATTCTTGTTTCATGATCAATATCGACAGAAAAGAGTTATATTACGTTTTAAGACAGTTTACGTATAGCCATATATATGTAGAAAGTTTAGGTGGATGGATATTTCGAGTGAAATATTATATACAATATTTTAGACCTGAACGGGTCTAAAATATTGTATATAATATTTCACTCGAAATATCCATCCACCTAAACCTTCTACATCAATTTCAATCGAGTGAGATGCAGAAAAAAAACATCTTGTAATTTACCTAGCTATATATATGCCTATGCACAACATGAGAGGTACATCATATTGAAGCTCTTTCGTGGTAGATATAGTTGACACAATTTTGTATGGTTTGAAAACCTACGAAATCGATACTATTTCTGAATTCTGTTGACTAATTGTTTGAAACACTCAATTAAGATTTCAATGACTGCATTGTACAAGACTCATATGATGTATTCAAATTGTATAATTTCACGTTTGACTGCCATAACTGAAATCAAAACTGTCTTTCGTTAGTGGTTATTATACACATTAAACTTAGTTTTATATTCGTTTAATCGTCGTAGTCGCGAAAAACAACATGCACAAAATATACCTGATTTACAGGAATCTGAGGCTCAGAAATTCAGTTTTCTCTATGGTTATTTTCAACACTAGCTCACCTACCACGCACTGAGTTACTTCAAAACTCTATACAAGTGAGGTCTTCCGCTTATTAGAACTACAGGACTACACCCCCCCTGTCATTGTCTTAATATGAGCTAATGTGTTTAGTGGAGTACATTTTAAAAGTCTTTTTGCTTAAAAACTGCATGCAGTGTTTACACTGGCTTCGCCCCTTCGTTAGGGAGACTAATACAATTATGCAGGCTCATGTAGTCAATCACATTCCGAGAATCCTAATTAGGACTCTGCCTAGTTGCGATCAATCACATATTATGTCGCCACTTTTTCTCAAGCGTGCCTTAATAAATCCGTCATATTGAATATGATCTGACTTGGAGTGAAAACAAATATACTTTGAGATGAAAATACGGAAGCCGGGTTAGGATTTCAAACTTCGGACTTCAGACTTTAAACTTGAGATTTCAAACTTTAGATTTACTAAAGATTATTTAGTTCAGATGTTCATCTATCTTAAGGTCGAATGACTTCAAAATTCATAATTGTGAGTTGTAATAGCGTTTTAAATACGAAGTACGTTGTTTACAGAGACTTCAAACTTCAGACTTCAAACTTCAGACTTCAAACTTCAGACCTCAGACCTCAGACTTCAAACTTCAGACTTTACTCTTTACGTTAATATTTTTACTGTTATACTATATTTGTTTAGTCGACAGTCAGGAAAAGAAAGGTCTGCAGATACAAAAAGATACTAGATTGATAGGAATATGAGTGAGGTCCAGAAATTTAGTTTTGCATGTGTATAATTTTCCTCACTACTATATATAGCTCCCGCTCACGCACTACACTAGTTACACAGTTTCACTTATTATAATTGCAGGACTGTAGTCTACACCAAGCTCCTGACCACTGCCTATTGGTAACAACACAAGGCATACAAGTACACACGCAAAAATCTCAGATCTTGTAACAAGTCTGCCAACAAGCCGTCAACAAGTTGTCACCGCACTGCTTGCCCCAAGTTGTCAACAAGTATGGAACAACTTGTTAACAAATTGTGACAAGCTTGATGGCATTATCAGACTTGTTACAAGGTTGTTCCAACAAGTCCGTTACATGCTTGATATAACAATGTTGTTACAACCTTGAGTTGTCAAACTTGTAACATTCTTGTTGTATCATGGCTGTGACAGACCTGTTAGAACAACCTTGTAAGAGGTCTGATAATGCCATCAAGCTTGTTACAAGTTGTTAACAGCTTGTTCCAAACTTGTTACAACAACTGGGAACAAGCAGTGCGAAGACAACTTGTTGACAGCTTGTGAACAGATTTGTAACAACTTGTTTGCAGACTTGTTACAATTTGTGCGTTTTACGTGTGTAGGTATTGAAGCCCTTTCGTGGTAGATATCGATAACCACAATTTTCTATCTTGGGTTTCGGAGTTTTGTTGACTAACTTTATGACTGGAATTTACGACAAAGTGAAACAGCATGTAACATCTCAATGACTGCATAGCAGAGACTTGTGATATATTCAAATGTTATAAATCAGCATTTGTTCGCTACATAACTAAATCAGTTTTAAACCCGCTTACTCCTAGCAAATTTACAGACTATTTTAAGCTTCTTCTGCCATTCAAAATATACCTAAACAGTCGCCTTTTAGTTCGCGAATGCTATAGCGTAGAATCTTTGTTAAGAAACGTGCTGCTCGAACGAAGTATAACATGAACATAATATATTCCATCGCGTTATTAACGAAAAACGAATTGATACAACGCTTTCAAAACGCACCCTATTAAAAGTTGATAATCAACCTTGGCTTGGCAACCTCTTTGACAATATTATAACGATTACCGCGAATTTAAGGCACAGACGACATTATCACATGTACCTAACAGTAACAAACTACTTTTCAAAGAGGCCTGATACCAAATTCAAAAACTCCTCGGCCTCGTTAAACACAGGTCTAATGATCAAGCAATGATCAAAATCTTTTTCCATGGCACTTTGCCAACACCTAACATTATTGTGCTATAATATAGGCGTTCATCGATCGCTTATAAATACTAGACCTAGCCCTAAGTTATTTTGTAATTGTATATAGTATGGGTTTCATAAAGATTTTGAAATATAGAAAAGAAAATAGAAATATTACCGTAGGCCCTCTGGCAGGAATTGAACCTGCGGCCCTGCGATTCCGCTGCAGCGCTCTAACCAACTGAGCTACAGAGTCCAGTTGTTGAGCATCAACAGCAAGTTCGGTATATAAGATGGAAGTGATGGCAGTATATGGTGTATTATGGGTAAATATCAAGATTTTTCTCGGCATCTCGTTCGATTGGATTAATAGTAGAAGGTGGATGGAATACTCGAACGGAAATATATATACATTTTTTAGACCTAGCCAGGAGCAGTTGCGAAACACGTCGAAGTTTTTATTGTATTTTTCAGGTAGTTTTACACAACAGTCAACCGCTGAATCTTCGTTATACTCTACCCAGACTGGCACCGCACGTTCGAGATATTTTCACAGAAGAATCCAGTGACAACGATGGTAAACCTTAGTAAGAAGTTTTGTCGCAATCTCCGGAATGAAATGGTTAGTCATATTATACTATATTTACCATGTATCGCTAAGCCTGCTTTACGTTATTAATTTCGGACTTTCTTGTTTTGTTCGCTTCTCCTTACATGCTAACATATTTTGTAATATGATTTCCATATTTTGTTTATAGTTTGTTTTGATTAAATCCATCTGATTGGTATATTTTTTATCACGTGATCGCTTTTGTATTTACTATAAAAGCACATGTTTCCCCCCGACCCACTCTACTAACTTCCAGACGAAGGGCCTTCGCTCGAAATGTCGAAGTTCTTATTGTATTTTTCAGGTAGTTTTACACAACAGTCAACCGCAGAATCTTCGTTATACTCTACCCACACTGGCACCGCACGTTCGAGATAACTAACTAACACTCGGAACCTTTGTCAATTGGGTTGTAAAACCTGTTAAGGCTTCCCGTCCACCTCAGAGTGGTAAACATAATAATACTAAACTACACTAAACGTTATATAGTTTACCATGAATGGTAGACAACCAGAAATTCCGCTTATGCATAATATGTTTCAACAAAGTATACAGCTTAAAAAAGTACAGACCTTCGACGTATAGCTGAATCCAATATCCAGGGTAAATTTGTCCAGTACTAAGATTTTGTGATTATCTACACCAACACCTGGATCCTTCGTGCTGATTCACTTTCGTTTTCGCTTCGTGATGCGCAAAGCGAGTCGACTTCATCGATGAAAATGATGGCTGGTTTTTGATCTCTTGCCAGCGTGAACAGTTGCTTGACAAGTCTAAAATCGAATACAGAAGAATTCACGTTAGATTGTGATGATATGATACTCTATTACAGTATATAATGCCGATCACACAAGGTGTTATTGTCCAATTCACCCAAGCCAGAGACCCATGATACACGTGCTTTACAACTACGGGTCTGTTTAAAATGGGGGCGAGTTACTTGGCAAGCGAACAACCCAAAAAAGTTCCCTTAAGCCAATGGTGAGGGAGGGAAACCGGAAACCGCTCTAATTTGTCCAAATCAGACGAGAAAAGTGGGGGGGGGGGAGACGTAATTTGTTGCATCAGTCCATTTATTGTGTGAATAAAGGCAGATTAAAAGATCTGGGGCCGGTTGTACGAAGCCTGTTTAGTTTAAACGGCGGATAACTCGAAAATATAGACCAAGTCTATACATTCATCGAACAACCAAGCTAAAATATCTCAACTTGAATAGAACAATTATGTTTGCAACCACATATTAAGGGCATAAGGTTTAAGTTCAGTCATTCACCAAATGTGTGAAAGTGTTTTTTAATTTTGGCTTATCCACCGTTTAAGCTAAACGGCCTTCGTACAACCGGCCCCAGGAGCGTTCAAGACTCGATACAAAACTTAACTTTTGAAAATATTATTGATACTTATTTTAATAAGTAGCTGGCCATCATTGTATATTTACAGGCCTTGTACAAACGAATAGCCATGAAAAATCATGTGTTTCATGTACTTGATAATCTTACTCCTAAAATGCTAAAATCGCATTTCTGGAAATCTAGATTAGTAGATTTAAAAAATTTCCTGGGGGAGCATGTCCCCAAAATTCCCTATAGTTGCGTCTTGTCGCCCCCCCCTCCCCACATTTTAAAACCCTAGCGCCGCCACTGAGTGCAATAATAAAATAGGGCATATAGCATTTGCCTTTTAATGGACTGAAAGAGTCTGGTTAACCAAATAGCGTCCAAACATCTTAACGATCAAAATACCTGCCGTTAGACAGAGTACAACAATAGAGTCGCACGCATTGATCATTAAAGCGAATTGCCCCTGGATAATCAATTACCTTTCGCTTTCTCCAAGCCATTTTGAAACTAAATCTGACGATGCGACTGAGAGAAATGTCGAGTTGTTCGCTTCTGTTGCCACGGCTTTTGCCAAATACGACTTGCCTGTACCTGGAGGCTAATAAACAAATATGAAATACTTTAGTTTAATCAGGGCTCGCAAAATTTTAGAAAAAGAGATGCCCTTGGGCAGGTCACACCAAAATTTAGTTGCCCAAAGCTATTTCTGGCTTGCCCACCTCAATTAAGTAAAAAATAAACCACAACAATGTACAGCGACCTGGAAGGCAGTGGAAGCTGCGGTCATGTTTTACCTCGCAAGTTACGTGATCAATTCAATTTACCCCTCGCGATTATCATTAACACACGCTCACTGAAATAGCGTATGGGGAAATCTATTTTATCGCCCATCAATTAAACCCTATCATATCAACAAATTTTTGTTCAATTTCAACACATCATTTCAACTTTTTACACCTTTATAAAATGCATAGATGAAATAACAAGACTTGTAAAAGTATTTTTTTAATCCTGGTCATAGTCTAATTTCCGGTTGCCCATCGGGACGTAGGTCAAGATTTTAGTTGCCCGACAGAAATTTTAGCTGCCCCGAGACGTCGGACAGGCGTATATAATTTTTTGCTCGAAATTTTCATTCACAAAAATCCTTAACGTTATGTTCTGTTGAGCGATTTGCCCAAAAGTGAGAATACCTACAGTAATACATTAACCATACAGTCAGATACTATCTATTTCTTACTCAGTAAAACCCCAGACAATTTTAACCCATTTGAGCTGCAATGCGACCTACTGTACTTTGTTATTTTACTCTGTCTAACGCCAGACGATTTTACTTGTCAAGGGAAGGGTCTTGCACATTAATGGGTTAACAAAACTATCTGCCAATGCATCTTGTTAACCCATTGAGCTGCAATGAGCCCAAATGCGCACTACTTTGTTATTTTACTCTGTCTAACGCCAGACGATTTTACTTGTCAAGGGAAGGGTCTAGCACATTAATGGGTTAACAAAACTATCTGCCAATGCATCTTGTCCACCCATTGAGCTGCAATGCGCCCTACTTTGGTATTTTACTCTCTCTAACACAAGACGATTTTACTTGTCAATGAAGGGTCTTGCACATTTATAATGGTTAATTGGTATTAATTACTTTTAGATGCAATAAATGTCTCCATTCAGACCCTGTATATAAGTAGCAATAAACGATATAATTAAAACTAGTTAAAGATTTCTGGGTTTGTAAGATGAAGGGCCAGACAAAGGGCATTTGCTCAGCGTATCCCGATACCCACAGGATACTAAAATTTGGTTTTGGATACTAAACTGTGAATGACTTTTATCCCGACAGGATATTACAAAATTTCAAACAATAGTATAACTTTAAATGTCTACAGTCAGCATTCAAGATAAGTCTGAAGTTTGCTGAATGTTTATATGCATGTTTACTGTCTAGTTGTTGACTGTTGTGTCTCCTGTTGATATAATTGTTACTTGTAACAGTGAGATGGGTCAGGTACATACCAAAATGGATGCCATTATTCAGACGGGTCAGGGATGTCAAAACCAATATTTAGTGGGATACCAGATCCTCAGAGGGGGATTATTTGAATCCTGGTATCCCAGTTGGATACTGAAAAATAATTAACATTTCAAACCCTGCTTTGCTTGAAACATTCTTGGTATATTGTTCAGGTATTTTGATCCTACAAACCTTCAAATATATACGAAATTTTTACCTGTAAAAAGATGTGGAAATTTAATAGGTAATATGACTGCTTCTTTTAGCGATTCCTTCGCAGATTCTAAGCCAGCAACATCATCCCATTTCACATTTGGTGTTTCCATTACAATAGCACCTGAAAACAAAGAGCAATATTTAATATTGCTAGAACTGCAGAATCTCTTTTGAAAGTAAAAATTAATCTGTTTTGGGGAGCGGCAAGTGTCAGGGTTTGGGGACTAGAGATGAGCCGATCATCGGCAAAACATCGACAGAGCCGATTAACGGCTACTTTTTATTACAATCCGTTCACTATCTGATCGGTCAGTCTCAGAATAATTTCCCGCGGACCAATCGATTTCGCATCCCTGAATTTTTGACGTGAAAACGTGACACGTTATTTCGGGCGAGAGGAAGCATCCGCGGTGTTGGTAATACTTGACTATTTTCTGTTTGTATTGTACTTTTGTTGTGCTCAAAAATAGATCATTGCAAAATTTGCGAGTTAAGTCGAGTAAAACACTGAAATGACAATTCGACAAAACGTGAGCATCAGGTAAACCAATCATCGGTTTTTCCGATTTATCGACCGATGGTGGACATGTATCGGCTCTTGAACAATCTGCACCGGAGATCAGCTCTTTTTAATATCGGGGGTCCAGATTCCTATGCCTCATTTCCCCTGCCGACATTGCCAGATTGTTGCTATTGGGTATAAACAGTATGAAAAGTTGGAATTTCTTTGGTCTCTAAAATGCTATTTAGAGCATTTTTGAATTCATATGTGGTAGCTAGGGATTTGAATGCTGTTGACGTTTTGGTGAATTTATATCTTTTCATGGGGAAAATAAGTGGACCAGACCCCATTTATTGGTTTATTATGTTTACCACACTGAGGTGGATGGAAAGCCTTAGCAGGTCTTGCAACCCAATTGACAAAGGTTCTGAAAGTCAGTTTTTCTTAAGGTTTAGGGATGTGACGGATACTGCTTTGCCGGATAACGGATGGTACCAGATAGTTATCTACCGGATACCGGTCCTGGAAAAATGACAACCAGATACCAGATAAGCGCTCTAACCACATCTGCCACCCGTGCATCCCAATGGGTACAGAAAATTTGAAGTTTGGTTCCATAATAATGATGAAAGCTTAATATATATATATATATATATTAAATAAAATGATTCCAATTGATCCCAGTTAATTAACAGAGAAATAAAAGTCAATGTTGAGAAATAAAAAGATAATGAAACTCAACTGTGCAATTGACTCTTTAGTTTCTTAGCTTGGTCGTCATCTTCATCAGAATCCTTGTCTGAATCTTTATCATTATTTCTGAAATCAATGTAAAAATAAGAAGTGTATAAATGTTATCACGGCAGAGCAATACAATACACAGTCACAGTGAAGGGTGGGGGGGCATGGTAAAGGGAGGACCCAGCCCCATTCAGCACAGGGTGCAGATTCTCTAACAGAGAAGTGGTCTTCTGCAGTCCTAACAAATAGAATAACTCATCAAGGCTCAAAGACAAAAAGATACTGTCAATATTTAGAGCTTGGACACAGTTTGATGGCATTTTTTTGCCCCTCAATGACAATTTGAAGATGCATGTCAATAACGATCAATGGATTATTTCAAACCTGAGATATTGATAGATTACTGTATATGTATTTTAAAATTATGTACTTGTTGAGTCATTGATAAAGTCTTTGAGGGCATGCAAGGCCGGATTTTGGTGTAAAGGCTGGGGAAGGTGAAAGAATTTTAGGGGTGGTGCAGCGGTCTGGGACCCAGCCACCCTGGAAAGATGGGGGCCAGGATGTTAGCATTTAAGACATACTCCACAGACGTCAACAATGTGACTGTATGTATATAATGTATATTTGTGTTCGTTGGAACATTTTTTATATTACTTAATTTTAAGTTTTGACTTTAATCCATAATTTCACTGGGGGTGCATGAATTTTCAGGGGAGGTGCAAAAAATCTCAGGGGAGGTGCATCCCGGCCATGTTTGAGGGCATTATCAATTGTAGGCAATTGAATATTGTAGGCAATTGAATATAAATTTTGGAGATATATCCAATGAAGTAGCCGAACAAGGCAACTTTCCTGCAATATAATTTATCATGGTCATATAAAAACATGCTATACAGCATGTCACACACTTCAGTTTCACTTTTGATTTGAAACTTTTTCTTAGCAGTAAAATATTTTACAATTGAAGTTCTTCAGTGTGTTTAAAATTGTAAATTATTTAATGTCCTTATGAACCCCCACCCCAAAACAACAGAATAACATTGTTAAAGAATATAAAAATAGATAAAATAGAAAGTCAACCAGTTAGGAGATTATTATTCCTATTGTATAATTTCTAATAAAAGAATACAGAACCAACAGCTAAATATTTGAACACCTTCGCGACACACAGGAGCATAACTTAGGTCTGAACATTAGAGGGGTGTGGTTCGTTTTGCCAGACAATAGGGCGTGGTCAGGGCACAATGTAAAGGGGCTGGTCAAAATCAAAAATGTTTATGGGGGCCCTCGTACAGCTAGCAGGAATCCACAGGTATAGAGTGCTGCAGGAACTAGAAAATTTTGAAATGTAGAGTCTCGGAAATGCAATTTCAGCACTTTGAGGGGACAATTTTATAGAATTCTGATGGTCAGAAAATTCTGTATATTGGATTGCCCAACCAACATGATAATTACACCCCTGGCAACACAGCCTATGTTGGCGTTCAATTTCAAAATTTCACCATTATAAACAACTTACATTTTACTTCCAGAGCCAGATGTTGCCATTGGTTTTTTCTTCCCCTTTTTAACATAATTTTTTAATTTCTCAGCTCTTTCCAAGTATTGCATGCATTTTGTTCTTATACTTTCCTTTGATTTGTCTCCTTGGGCTTCATCTAAAAGGACAAAATAGGATATTGTATGTAAATGGTTAGTTCGTTATTAGCAGGAGTTTGTTTACTTTGTCGAACACTACACATGTAAAAATGCACAATTTTACAACTGTTGAAACAGGTTTAATGTATTTTCCAAACCGATCCTCTTTGTACCTCAATTTATGAAAAATACAAGAGAGAGTTTTATTTATTAAGTTTTGCCAACATTACAATATATGTATATACAATATATGTAACTAAGGACAATCATTGTGCGACAGGGAAGCCACAACAGCTTATGCAGCCAATTACTGTGATAGTGTGATCCCAGTAGAGAAAAATGTTAATTGCAACAGGATATTTTGTCCTGAAGTAAGCGTGCTGTTACATTTAGACACACTATTTTAGACACACTATTTTCCAGCTCCTTGGATAAGGTGACAAGTACTTCTCTTAAATTTTGCTTAAATAAAACATTTTGAGGTTAATTCTTTCGCGCTATCCTTTTGGCAATCTGGGATATGCGCAGTGGAAGTTAGATGTTTCTTCTATTGAATGCATACATGTTATGCATGTTAGTTTTCAAAATAAGCTCATGCTTTTTACATCAAAACCTCAGTCCTTTGCTGTGAACGCCATAAGCAAGTCATTAAATAATATTTTATCGAAAAACATAGAGCTATATACTGCTGAACATTGTGTTCTCAGACTGATGTAGTCTATTGGAAAATATTTCGCATTAAAAACAGTCAATTTCAGCCTTGATATGTCCTAAGAATAGACTTCGATTTGGAACAAACTCTTAAAATATAAGCATGAGATATTAAGCCAATAAACTTCAACATACGCGCATTCTAAGGTGCTGTTATTATCGTCGTTGTAAAAATATATTTTCGCCGCCATACAAATCGGGAAAGCCAAAGAGCTATCAAGGACAACATTCACATTAAATCTCTCTCACAACAGTTTCTACACCAAAAATATATTGTATCCATACGAGAAGTGATATTTTACTTTTAAACTTGAATAATTTTCTTCTCATTATTAAGTGAAGAAATGAGAAAATACCAGTATGCCAAAAACTGTCAAAAAATGAAAATATGTTTAGCTTGGATTTTCTCACAAAAACATGCTTCATGCCCAAGGCCAGTGCCACATCACACGTTGATCAACAAAATAACAGCCAATGCACCACACTATATATAATTGCCCTGAAAGTAGCAGCACACACGAGCGGCAAAAAGAAGCCCTTGAGAGACAAACTTGAACCAAGTCTGATTTGCTGGCACATAATATTTTTGCTTTAAAATTTCTCGGTATATGAGCAACTAACTCTAACCCCTAACCTACAGATTTGTAGACTCGAGTTGTGCGACTTGGACTCGAGTCGCAATTTTTGTTACTTGACTTGTTACAGAGACTGATGACTTGACTTGGACAAAATGACTTGTGACTTGACTTGACTTGCAAGAAATGACTTGTTCCCAACGCAAGTCAAACATAAACTCGAAAATATCTAGTGAAAATCACGTTTTCCACCACTGGCACTGTAAATTCGTCGTCTTGGACTCTTGATCGATCGATCGACGTGTTGTAGAATTTGGCGCATCGACAGAATTTGCGCCGGGGTATTTTCCTAACAAACGGGTTTTTCGCGACTTCGTGATAAAATTTCTGACATAAAATAGCGACGCACAGACAAAATGACTTATGACTTGACTTGCTACTCGCAGTAAATGACTTGTGACTTGACTTGGACTTAGACTAAATGACTTGCAGGAAATGACTTGAGACTTGACTTGGACTAATTGCAACATAGGACTCGTTAACAACTCTGCTAACCTAAGTACCTAACCCTAACAAACCCTAATGGCTATTTCGTTGCTCATATAGTGGCAACCTTTCGAAACTGCAACATTGGAAGTGTGACATGTGTACCTCCCTAAAAGAGCCCAAGTGGATGTGATGATAAAACATAGCAAGATTTGGGTCTTTAGGATCAAAATACCTGAAAAATGCAACTAGAATTTTGACGTTTCGAGCGACAGCCCTTTGTCTGGAGGTTAGTTCAACCAAAGGGCCTTCACTTGAAACGTCGAAGTTCTTTGATCCTAAAGACCTGAAGCTTACTGGCTAAAAGCTTACTGGCTAGAAGGTTCCTACACTGGCACCACCACGTTCATGATGAAAATATGCAGCACTTACATTTAATTGCATGTAAAAAATATTCTACACCATGTTCATACAGCCTTAATGCTTCCTCAAAATTCCCAGCTTTATCCTCTTCCGTAGCTTTAGTAACGATCTCGATAGCTTTCTACAACATTGACAAAAAATTGACACATTAAAAACACAACCCAAATTTAATACTATATCAAACACACAGTGACATTCGTCCGGGCAAAATTCGTCACTAAATTTTCAAGTATTTACAAGCCTAACAATGTAATCGTTTTACTTACTTGAAAAGTTCCCCCAGACATGTTATCTTAAAAGGTTTTGAGGTAAAAAACAGAAATTATTACAACATTTTATTACAAAATTCGATGGCGGATGATGTTGTTTGAGTTTATTTGCGCCTGCGGTATGCTGAGTCAGTGCTAGAATCAAACAATGACGTCATTAGTTATCACTGTAGTGTCAATCTATTCTTTATCGAATATTTTTGTTTTAAAAACCTAGAAAACATCAGTTTTATAAACTTTTGTAACGATTTATGAATCTGGTCACAACACCATCTGTACTATCTGTACAAAAATCGCACTATCTGTACAAAAATTGAATTTGTTGAGTCATATATCATTATCTCACGCGCGTGGGATGCATGGCTGCAAGAGTTCGTCGCCCCTTGCTGTTGTAGTTTGTGCTCTATCACCTTGTGAACGAGTAACAGAATTTTATAGCAAAACGGAATTATCACAAAAATAGCGACACAGCAGAACAGGAAGCAGGCAACTTTTTATTCTTGACGACGGACAAGTTTTATAAGGTCGTATAAGGCTTCCATTTTCCAAATGGGCACAGTGTCAGTGGTGCAGGCAGGATTTTTTATTGAGGGGGCAATTATTGGGGTCCCTGAAACGGCATTTTCAGATACCCAAATTTTGAAGGCAGTTTGGAGCAAAATATTTTTTACAGTATTTTGAAGGAAGTAATGTTCATTTATATAAGAAATATTTCGGTTCAAACCTTATACTGAGAAACCAAAAACACAAACGATTTTCTCTACAATATTTTATATATTGTACTCAGTTTTCAGAATGTGGGAGACTTAAGTCGTTCATATGCATCGTAGCGAAGCATTAATCGGTAAAATTTACTTGAAGTGTGATGATTGTATAAATACACCTTTTTTGATTGATTATCATTGTGATACGGAGTTGCTTAAAGAATAGGGGGTCTGGGATAGGGGGGTTTATAGAATAGGGGGGTTTATATTTTTGAAGCTCTAGGCTTGCATTTTGGCGTTTTCTGGAACGAATTCGCAAACGAATTACGTCCGAATTGGATGGATCTAAAATCACACTCGGCAAAATTATTGTCGCCCCCTCCCCCTTGCCGACGACACTGCATGGGCATTTCTTTATATCAATGGGCAGTTCCTGCCAGTTCTAAAATATGTGTGCAGCAGGGCAGGTGGGGGGAAGGTTGGCATGCTTAGCCCCCCCCCCCAAATAATCATTCATACATACTATGATTTCTAGTAGAATACACATAGTAAAACATTAAATAGGTGGGCTTCACTAAGCATTATCGTGCAGCGAATGGTGCGGTGGTCAACCTGCAGTTATCATGATCAAAGTGAGAAAATAATTATTTTCATTATACATAGTAGTCTTGTATTTGAAGGCAAATAAATAGAATGGAGAGATGTAGTTTAATTTTCTTGCTCCTATAAGTGTCAACATTTCTGAAGTTGACCACCATCTGCTGCCCAGTAACACGCGATGAAACCCACCAATATCTTATATTTTATCACATATACGCCAGCTAATTATAAAGGGGTTTTTTAACGATCAGGTGTTGCTATTTCAAAATCTGTATTGGAAGGTTATATTACAAACTAGATTAGATAAGTTACAAACCGCGGGCGGATATTTTCCGAACGTAGTCTAAATGGGATGATAGACGTTCTCAAAGAAAGAGCCATTTCATGATTCATTCATTCTCATTCTCATGATTCATTCTTTGCGGTGGCTAGCTCGAAAGTTTTGCTCCTCTAGCCGCCGCACACTTCCTATATAAACTATCTACTCTATATATTATTAATGCCAACTTGTATACTGTAATTAACTATCAATTGTAATTCCTATTTTGTAAAAATGAAGTGTAAATAAAATGAAACTTGAACTTGAAGGAGCCATTTCATCATTTAGCCGCTTTCTTGGTCTTTGTTCTTTCCATTTTTACACGAGGAATGTATCTTATGCGTCCATTGATCCTGTCAAGAATCAGTTATATTCCATAAAGTGGGAAATGGAGCCAGTAGACGGAAGTATACTAGTCATATAAATCTTTCCTGCAGGCAGCCGATTAGAGGATCGACGAAGGGGAGCAGAGGCGAGCCAGGGTATTTTCAGAATTGTCACGTATATTTACATGGATTTTTGGGACTTTTACACACTTTGAACTTTTCGGTTTTTATGGACTTTTAGCCCAAGTGTGCGAGACTTTCGAGTGATTTGCCCCCAACGTCGACTGCACCTAGTTCTAGTCCCTCACCGTTATATACGCACTCTGGTGCGTCCGCTTGGTATAGCTATTAGGAACTTTAAGATATGCTTAATCTACGGCGCGGATGTGACGAAAACAGTCGCTAATGTTTGGAAATCAGTCTAAATTGGTCTTTCTTGCGTCTCCGACTTTGTTTACAACCGGAGTCCATAGCTTTTACCCGTGTAGCTGAAACTGAAAATAGCGACTGTTTTTCGTCACGTCCGAGTCGTAGATTAAGCATATCTTAAAGTCGCTATTGTACAAAGAACTCACAGAATTGCCTGCAGAGGAAACTTTTTCCAGCCATTTACAACACTCGAAATCAGAAATAAAGTCTGAGAAAACAGACGATCTTTCGCTCTTCGACTCCGCGAAACTCTGACAGTTTTTCCAAGCCACCAGAAATATGCCAAATAAAATGAAAATATCTCGAACGTGCGGTACCAGTGTAGGTAGAGTCTTCACGAAGATTCGGCGGTTGCGTATAGGATCAATAGGGTCGTCGGAAGAGGTATAAGCAGGGGGGTGTGAGTATCTCATTTGCCGACAAAAGGGCGTGGTCACTGGGTGTGGTCATTCCTAGTTGACTACTCATTAATCGTAATTTTTGGAATCCGGCATATCTTTACGTTCACGAGGATTTTGTTGGACAACGCCTTAATTCAATAGAAATAACGGGCCAGAAGAAAGATCTGACCGTGGCAAAAGGGTCCAAGCATGTTTCCCCGCGAAAATTTTGAAATTTAAAGGCCAGAAATACCATTTCCTGCATTCTGAGCTGCGGATTTACTATCAAACGTTCTTCTAAACATGCATATTTTATGAAAAGGACGCAGAAATAACAAAATGGTTTTGTCAACTTATAATACCGAGTTTAAATGATCCTAAAACAGAAAATTTTGGTTCATGTTGTAACAGCAGCACAACAGCAGTCGAGATTGTAAATCATTTGTTTAATCATATTTAAAATGCCGCATTCTAAATTTTCCCCCAAAAGACTTCGTGTGCTGACGGACAGATAACGCAGCAATATGCATCATTTCACGACACACTTTGACGACGTTTACAATAAAGAATTTCCACCTTTAACGTTTCGTTCATTTATGGTGATATTTTTAGTTTGCCGACCAGATCAGAGTTACAGACAAATTATTTATTTTGCCAACAACTTTTTTCAGAGGGTGTCTCACCCCCCACCCTCCTTCGCGACGGGCCTGAGGATCAATCCAGCTGAAAAATACAATAAGAACTTCGACGTTTCAAGCGAAGACCCTTCGTCTGAAAGTTAGGCTTATTGTTTTTTTTTCAGGTAGAATGATATCCTACTCAACCGTCGAATCCAGATAAAATGAAAGCATGCACAAACTTTAAAATGCCTGAAAAATGTGGTTAGCATCATCAAAGTGGACACAGGACAAACGACAAAACATATTTCTATTCGATACAAAACACATAATAATTACAATTAATAGTAAATTGTATGACCAATACTAAATCTGTAAGTTCAAAAAGTTCAAAATGTCATTATAAAAATAGCTATTTCTACATTCTTCTGCTCCTATCTTTTTCTACAAATTAGGAAGCACTATTGATAAGATTAACATTCAAATATTTCTCATGTAAATTACTATATACATACATTTAGCAAGGGACGTCGCGAAGCTGGGTGTGTGCGTTACCGTAAATCCTCTATTAAGACCCCTTCTCAAAAAATCTCTCTAATAAGCCCTCCTTTTAAAGGAAGAAAGTTATGAAAGTTTCTTATAAGCCCCCCACCCCTTCATAATATATAAACACGCGTTTACCGAATAGATTTATCAATTAGACCGATTATCCTGAACGTTTATGTTAGTTTTTAGGTCACCGTATTTACATTTCAAAATCAATAAGCCCCCCTCTCTACTCGCCCACTTCTCTGCTACGCCCTCTCTCTCTTACACCCACCTCTCTATTTCTCCCCCCTCTCTTTCACGCCCTCTTTCCAATAAACATTCCCTCAAACATGCCATCAATAAATTGGGGCTTAATAGAGGATTTACGGTATACGAACGGTCATGTAGTGCAATATACATAATTTTGCACTGGTAATTATCATTGACATTGTGATAATTACGTTTCTGAGGCCTGGTTCATACTTCAGATTCAAAACTCCGACGAATTCGCTATTAAATTCGTCAACCGGTCGAGCAAAGCTCTATTTCATTTCAAACGCGAAAGCATCGTTATTTAAAATGCCTTCCTAGACATAGATTTCATAATGTCTTTAAACAGAAACAAACGTTAATACATAACACATTTGATTCGACTGGACGAACAATATGTCGTATGAAACGAAGACGCACAATAGACATTTTTCCCGTCTTATTGACAGACGAATGAAACGTCCTGTGCAAATTTCAATAAGGCACTAGTAAATGAAACAGGCCTCAGGTGTGAAAATGGTCAAGTGGAGGAGGTTGGCGATCCTCCCTTAACATGTTTTGAAATTTTCGAAGCTCTATAAGACTGAATTTTTGCGTTTTACACGTGAAACAAATTTGTAAATGATCGAATAGCGTTTCTCGCAAATAGTTTTATCTTTTGTAGTGAAAATATTCCAAAAAATTCTACATGTATTTTATTTGAACTTCACTTGAAAAGTTAAAATTTAATCTATTTTCACGTAACTGTCCAGAGAGAGTGTTTTCACACCATGTTCGCTACGTCCCTGCTTTTGGCAAAAATTATACTACTCAATTTACTTCAATATATTTAGCATCGAACTTTCTCTTAGCCTCATTTTAATAATAGACTTTCGTGTTTTTTAATGACCAAGAACAAGGCTTAACATTTATTTAATGTAACGACGTTTCGGAGTTTACTCCATCATCAGGTTTAAAAAACTAAAAATTTCCGATCTAAACAGCTAACATATAAACGTTGACGCTTGCGATCGTTACACGCTCGCGTGCAAGGTTTCGCAAGCATATGAATTCCGTGTCCGAGAAAAGTTAAATCTATGGAATTAGAACTATAATTAGAAAAATACTATAGTGTTTTCTTGGTCATTAAAAAACACAAAACTCAATTTACTGTAATACATTTAAAGATGCGGTACAGTCCGTTCGTACTTGTCAGCTTTGTTTACATTTTTGTATCCAAATAATGAACTTTATGAACCAAGTGGTGACAACTATATATATTTTCCTGCTTCCAGTGTGAAATATATTTTCAAGATAGCATGCATGATCAGGCTTTGCAAGAACATATGTGTATCACAAACTGGAGATTCCAATGTACGCATGTGCAGACCGGACTGTACAGCATCTTTAATTCATACACTATTTTCAACTCAGTCAATACATTTAATAGTACGTAGACTTTGACTTAAAGTGCTTATATCACAAAAAATTATTTTTGATTTTCGAAAAGAGGACAAAAAGTTAGTTAATAAGTTATTCTACAGTTTTGGTTTTCTCTTTTCGTTTGTGATATAAACGACTAAACATGGCAAAATGGGCAATTTTTGAAAAAAAGTCGCGGGCAGGAAAAGGCCTGGCGCGGCACTTGTGTGACGTAGCTTAAGGGACGGAAGAATTGTGTCTTGTCTGCCGTACTTAGGCCATGTCTGCTTAAGCATTGACAATGTAGTCGTTTAAATTCTGCATTGCAAACTCCAGTCACATTTTGTACACCTTCAGAGTCTTCTTGTATATTTTGTGGGCAACATAAAGGTTATCTTTGATGGAATATTTATTTTTTAGTCCCACTAGCAGTTTTCTCTAAGCCAGATAAGTCAATACATATAGCGCGTCGTAAACAAGTTCCTTAAGTTACGTCACATAGGCTCGTTCCAGACTCTTGGTCGATTTGCGACTTAGAGCCCTGTATAGGGTAAAGTTCTTAACTCCCAGTTTATGAGATAGAAGTTTAAAGTGCCTATCATCCATAAGTTAATAATTTCTGAACCAATATCAGGTAAATAGACTGAATGATTAAATATTTCTTAACTTGAATGGCAAATTCCCGAGAGTTTTGTATCTATAACTTAAAACTTTGTTCTGTTATTTTATTGTCACCGAGGTTAACTAAGTTTACAGATATAATTTATGATTAACAAAACCCGGACTCTACTTGAAATTAATCTCTATATTTTTGTTCACTCCTTCACGCCTTAATTCTTCAGAGTTTTTGATTCCATCCTCCCCATTCATATTACTGACATACAATTTAGAAAGTTTACAATTATTCTTTATTGCACCAATTAAATAATTAAAACCTGTTTCCGTTATTAAATTAGCCGCGAGGTTCAATTCAATAATTTTACAATTTTCACTTTTTAAAGCTTTACAAAGATGATTAACATCTTCATCATTTATTTTATTGTCACGGAGATTCAATTTACGAAGTTTACAATTTTCATTTTTTAAAGCTTCACTGAGATCTTTAACACTTTGACCTGTTATACTATTATGTAAGAGTTCCAATTCAGCAAGTTTACAATTTGTACTTTTTAAAGCGTCACTGAGACATTTAACACCTTGATCTGTTAAACCTCCAATCCATGAAAAGGAGCTAATGTTAGCTGTGTTGTTAAATAACGAATTCGCACTATAGTTGCCATGTATTGTGCAAGCAGTAAATTTAAGTCGTGTTAATTTCTCATTATTACCTAAAAATGCAAACAATGCTGTTGCATCCATTTGTGTCATATTTAGGTCTTTCAAATGCACTGCTCCATATTTGTCAACCAACAATTTCTTGCAGGAAACTGATTTCATGATATCATTATCTTCCAATTCATACAAACACTTTATCCCAAGTAAAGCAATTTTTTTTTTTCCACTTGTACTTTCGTCTTTGTCACTTCGAGTTCCCAACTTGGAAGCCCAGTCTTCAAATCTAAACAGAGAGAAACACGATATATCGTTGTGTCAACATTAATAACTCTTCGCTATTCATGATTTGATGAAAAACGTTTTTTATTTCCACTCAACTCCAGATCTAGAGAGACTTTAAGTAGTAATTAAGTCTCGACGGCTGTTCTCTCTTCGAGATAACATATGTCATGATACAGAAGGACGACCAATCTATTTAACCTAGATCTTTTAGTGTGATGTATAGTGTGGCTATTAGCGACTTTAAGATATGCTAAATCTACGACGCGGACGTGACGAAAAACAGTCGCTATTCTCACAGTTTCAGCTACACGGGTAAAAATTATGGACTCCGGTTGTAAACAAAGTCAGAGACGCGAGAAAAGCAAATTAAAACTGGTTTCCAAACATTATTAACTTCCTATTTAGAGTCTTTAACTCGGGAAATGTGCTTTGTAACAATGCAAGGGCATATAATAAACACTTACAATGTAGGGATATCTCTCGGAAGTATTTACGTACGCATGCGCAAATGGTCTCACATTCTCGCGTGGGAAACTTCAAAATGTCGGAAAAAAACTTTGTCTAGACAGACGAAGAAATCACTTTATTGCTAAGTGTTGTAAATGATTATAAGACGTAGTCTAGGACCTGTATATGAGTTTATATGCATTTCATTTAGGACAGATAATTAGGGTAAAATGACCATGACGGTCAACATGGCATATGTGCCAAAACCCGAATCCGGTGCGAAATGCCCGAAAATGACCACACCCAGAAACGGCACTGCCGACATAGCTCTATCTCCTAAACCATCAAAGCTACAGACTTTCTGAAGTGCTTATAGTGTTTAGAATGGTTACTTTTAGGGGTGGTCATTGGAGAGTGAAATGTGTCTAGGTATAATATTTGCTGCCGCAGGCAGCACTCCTAATTTTGACATGCTCCAGAGTTCACTCGACCCAGTCTTTCGAGCCGAGTTATGTATTGTCGAGATTTCGATCTCGCGTCTGTCCATATTTAAGATGTCAGAATTCCGGGGGGGCACCGGGGGGAGTGTAAAAATATTTAATAGGCAATTCCAGCTATCGCATCTGACTTGATGCAAAATATACGAATTTTACGAACACTTCCCGAAGAAACCAGGTTAGTATGGCTTTATTTCTTTCTGCTAATATCCACCAAGGCGATGAACTGTTTAGCGTTCATTCTAGAGGCAAACAATGTGCTTTTATGAGTTTATCGGCGCTTCTTACAGCCCGAAATATCCCATTGTCCGCATGGTCGTTTACAACATTTAATAGTGTCTTAATACAAGGAGACAAGATGTACTTAAGAGCTCTGAATAATGGCCTATTAGTCCTAGCTAGACACTGGTGTAGAATTTTTGTCTATAGATAACTTACCAACAATTGTTACTGTTAATAATTCATGTACGAATACATGTAGTACGATGACAAATAGTGGTATAAATCTACCCGTGGAGGTAGCACAAAATATAAACAATCTACACGTGGAGGTAGCTCAAAATATAAACAATCTACCCGTGGAGGTAGCACAAAATATAAACAATCTACACGTGGAGGTTGCTCAAAATATAAACAATTTACGCATGGAGGTAGGTCAAAATATAAACAATCTACCCGTGGAGGTAGCTCAAAATATAAACAATCTACCCGTGGAGGTAGCTCAAAATATAAACAATCTACCCGTGGAGGTAGCTCAAAATATGGAGCCCATTGAGGCACAAAATAACATTGATCTACCCATTGTGTTAGAAGAACAAATTGGCAAAAATGAAAACCAAATTTGGTTTATGACTTACGGAAAGGAGCTTCAAGGGCTTGTTATAACTGATCGGGAAATTGAATTTCCTTACTATGATATTCATACAGAACTTTTGAATATTTTCTTGAATGACAGTCATGCTATTTTAATATTAGAGGGCTATATGATGGCCTTAATAAAGCAAATGAATGATTTCTTTCTCTTTGACTCGCATGCCCGACACTCTAGTGGCATGGCTGATCGTCGCGCATAATTTGACAATTACATGCCGCTGATCGATAGGCGCAAGTAGCTCAAATTACTAATATCCCTCAACATCCTCATGCCTATAAAATTATTGCGAGTGCAGCCACAATTCTAGCCCTCCGGTTGTGTGAAGTACTTCATATAAATTAAAGATTATTTCTATTCTTTCTCGTACAGTATATTTACTCGTGCACTAATAGTTAACTATGATCACTATGCTATGATTTACTGTTCACAGACATAAACCTTTGTGGCTTTGTTGGGCCCCTGTGTTGTTATATGACTGTCTTTTTCCCGTGACTTCCACCTAAATCCTTTTCCCCGTTAGGAAAAAATTCCAGGAAATTTTTTTCATTAGATTTTTTCACGCCGAAGTTTTGTCTACATTTATACAGTGATAATATATACGTTGCAATTGCCAAAATTTGTTATTGCGCCACGCGAACATAACATAATTATTTAGTACGTTTAATACTACAAAACATGCTTAGGCAGCACTTTCCTTGCGATAGTAACTACTAGTTTACAAGAAAATTACTATGCACCATCCCAGGTCAACTGCTAATTATACATCACATAACTTCATACACCTTAGAAAGGCTATTTTCTTATTTCCTAAATATTTTTGTCATAGGATAAAAACTATACTTATTTCAATTTAATGCCAATAGATTTAATGAGGGTTGATCCTGCGTAATATTGTATTTTATGGTTTTCTTAAGCTAAACAAAAGCCAGGAACTTACAAAATCTTTTTGCACCAAAAATATCAAAGGTTTTCCATGCCTCAAATTATAGTTTCAAGTATTCGTGAAAATTTTCCACCCCACTGTTATCAAACCCACGCGGTGTTTTCGTGAAGATTGCGCGTGACTTTCAAAGTACTTTGAACATTATATTTTATATTCATGTTTATAAAATACTTGGGGTGGTTTATTGCAATGGATTGGCAGTTATGTGTTCAATTTTTCGATTGGAACTTTTCTACAATCAAGTATTTTTGGATACTGTAATCTAAATACATTTGAAGACGAAAAAGTGAAGAGAAGCGGCGAGACATTGCACTGGCGCCATAATTGAGCAAAATATCGCTTCTACAATATCGAAGATAAATACACTGCACTACTTCAAAACCTGACGAAACTTGGTTGGATTATTCTTTAGTCAACTATCATTCTGTTCAAGTACAACTTGTGGATAATATTTGCGAGGCTCGGTGATAAAAAGCAAATAAAATGGCAAAATATGGCTGAAATCGTGTTGTGGCGGGGGGTAAGTGACAGTAATTTGCTTTTCAACAGGAGCTGCCTTTCTCATGTTGGTTGTATTCTTGTTAAGATATGGTTTCAGCTCGTCACACAATTACCTTCGACAACCTAAAGTTCTCTCGCCATTCATCATTCAACATTACGTTATTGACAAAATTGTCCCACCATGCTGATGTTCGTCCAGGTCGTATCCATCTTGCCCTCCGTGCTTTTGTCCGTTTACACTTGAAGTGAACTTGTCTACGTCGTTGATGTACCGATAACTCGTTAAAAATCTCAGCGTATTTCTTTTGGTTTTCTCGGTGCAACACACGAGCAAATTGCCAAGTGCAGTACGGATAATTGCAGTACGTCTGACAACCATTTTTTTGCTCTCGAATTCGTACGGTTAATTTACGGTGCTAGAATTCTTCCGTTTTCATGGGTCCCGTGTGAACGCAGTAGTAGTAAGTAGTAGTAAAAACTTTATTTGGCTACGCTAACCCCTACAGCAAAAGCTGGTTTCCAAGAGGGGCGTAGATTAAACTTCAAAATTTACAATGCGTTATAATACAAATTTCAAAAACTACACTGACAGTTACAATTACAATTACAATTACTATCATTACATCTACAACAAATTATTAAGTCCACAAATTTATCTAACTTTATCTAACTGGCCAGCAAGGCATATTTTAACATATATACTGGGGGGTCACTTGGCCCCCCAGGCCCTCTTGATGGCCCCCCACTCACACAAAATTGGCCCCCCACTCACACAAAATTGGCCCCCCACTCCCTGGGCCCTTTATACATTGGATCGTTTACAGAGTAAATGATTTGTCTGTGTTTAACGAAATATCGTTTTTATGGCTTATATAGTTAGACATTTTTAAAGTTTTAGTTAAAACATTGAAATACTATTGGCTTGGCAATTTCAGAGCTCCAGATTTCAAAATTTTCCTGGGAAAAAACTCCCTCGGACCCCTACAGGGCTCGCGCCTTCAGCACTCAGATTAAGGGCCCTTTTTCACAAATGGCCCCCCACTTAGAAATCCTTAAAATATGCCCTGCTGGCCAGGTGTCGCACACTTGAGATTGTTTATTTCTTAAGAGATTGTTTATTTCTTAGTTCGTCTGGGAGGCTGTTCCACAATTTTGCTCCTCTGTAACTAAGACCTTTTTAAAGATATTCAGTCTTAGGTTTGGGCAGATAGAGCTTTGTGGTAGAGCCTCGTAAATTATTTTGCTGAGAGGAAGGCGTCTTTTGAAAAATATCGATTAGTTGTTTGGGCGCTAGATCATGAGTTATTTTATACATAAGATTTGTTACAAATTGAGTTCCGCGTTCTTTCAAAGTTTTCCAATTTAGTTCATTTAAAGCAAGTTCAGACTGGCCGTGTTCATTTTTACGACCGGTAATCACTCTAGCAGCCCTGTTTTGTAATGTCTGGAGACGATCAGAAAGTGTGATACCAATAGTATCCCAAACTTCACAACAATAGTCAAGGTGTGGTAAAATGAGTGCATTGTAAGCACCAATTAATGTATTATGATCCACACAAGATTTGAGCTTTCTGATCGCTCCGATTCCGGATGAAACCTTTATAGCAATTTTATCATCAATATCGTACAACTATTCGTCCGGCCCCAAATTCGTCCGGTCCACTCCCGTGTGAACGGGACCACAGTATGACCTCTTTGTACGGTTTGTAGCAAACATTAATATATCCATAGAGTAGAGCAGTCTTTATAATAATAAATATAATACACCAGTACACAATGCACGTCAATAATAAATGTTTACAAACAAAAGATAACTCACCTCAGCGCAAATGTCGCCGGCAAAATCCAACACAACATTATCTACGGATGTTCGACATTGAAGATTTGTCTTGTATATATATTTTTTTGAAATTTATCGCCAACACAAAACGACATTGGCGGCGAAAATCGCTCCTCGGATTCTTAGATACTGGTCTAGAATATTCATACGCGAAATTAAAATATCGCTCATAACTGCAGTGAGTGCAGTACAAAAAAATATGCGCCAATTCTATATCTTTCGCCATAAAATTGTAAGTTGTTCTGCATTTTTGACACGCACCAATACATCGTGGCAATAATTATCACGATAAAGACGATTATTTATAAAATTTTCTTTCACAATGTCATTAAACCGACAGGAAACAACAAATATAAACGCACGACTTTAGTACGGAAACCATAATCGTTAAATGTTGAATTATAGAACTTAAAGAACCCCAATTGCAAGCTCCCCCCGAGCGTGCATAGCAGGTCACTGACC
This sequence comes from Trachythela sp. YZ-2020, assembly GCA_016169945.1. NCBI lineage: Eukaryota > Metazoa > Cnidaria > Anthozoa > Malacalcyonacea > Clavulariidae > Trachythela > Trachythela sp. YZ-2020. The sequence continues at coordinate 464,225 of JADLSH010000197.1, read as the reverse complement.
TATACTAAATGGACTGAGCGCTCGAGGTCAAAAAGTGTCCTCAGCGTTGTTGACGTCATATCAGGGACGTAGGCAGGGGGGGAGGCTTGGGAGCCGCGGCTCCCCCCCCTTTGGTAATATTTAGTGCTAATACTTACTGCAAAAGCAGGAATTATGCTCCACATATAGCCACAACTACCTTTAATCCAAAGAATGTAAGTTTTGGTGTGGAATAGGTTATTTTTTGGAGCCAAAATTATGGTTTATACGTTAAATTTTCAGGTTTTGGACGTTAAAACATACGTAATAGTTAATAGTTTCCGGGCAAATTTTTAACCCCCCCCCCCGTCGACAAGAAAAACGGAAGAATAATTAGTGAAAGCCCAAAGTGCCCCCCCAAGAAATGAAGAGCAGGGCTCCCCCCCTTTGAAAGTTCTGGCTACGTCCCTGCGTCATATAGGTCCTCGCGTCGATGAAAACTACCGCATGCCAATATTTTCCTAATGTTGTTTGTGCTCGCGGGCTGTGTCGTGGGCGAATTGTGTTTTTGAAAAGACAAAGTTGATTTTTAATTTTTTTTTGTCAATTCTGTGTTGTTTTCTTCAAATTTTGTTGTTTTTGGCAAATATTTTTTACCTTCGAGTTGAGAACAACTTTTTCAAAGATAGGGGTATATTTTCCTGTTGAAAGTTTGAAAACAAACCTTTTAATTTTAGATAAAATGATGGCTTCGGTATGTTTTTATACGCGACCACAACAAGAGCTTCGGGCCATCGATGATTGCTGGTATTTATGCTATATTTTTTCATAAATTTGCCGTGTTTGTAAGTATAATTCTGCTGTTGACATGAAAAAGTTTTGCCGACAAGCTTTCCTGATATTGTACTGAGTAAAAGACTGTCTTTTTGTAAAGTTTTCTACGGCTATTTTAGATTTTTTTATAAACATGTACGGTTTTAGTTAGCAGTTGAAAACATACTTGACAGACCGCCAATTTCTTAAAAATCACATTTAGTATAAACTGGCTTACTTTCTACAATGATTTCGCAGGAATTTCTCGCCTCAAAATTAACAGATTTTTGAGTATGAAATATATCAAAATATAAAACACAAGCCTTTAATCAACGCATTTGCATGTCAGCGAATTTACGCATGAGAGCAAGGACCTATATGACGTCAGCAGTGGTGAGGACACCGAGCTCCTGATAAAATAGATTGCGCGCTCAGTCCATTTAGTATAGGTCAGTGGTAGCAGGTACGTGAGCTTCCGCCGAATTGTTTACATTATCTATCTATATCAGCGATGTACCTATCTATTTATGTCTCGCTTGCTTGATTTTTTCAGTCATTACTTACGTGCAAAGCAAACTTTGCACTGAAAACTGACCACTTTTTCGTTCAGAGTTATACTAAAATATACTATAAGGTAAATACCATACCTTCCCCTGACATCAGCAAGATCGTCCATATCTCCAACTAAGCCAGCAACAAACTGTATCACCAAATGCCACCAGGGATCATCACGATGATTCTTCAAAAATTCGTCAACATTCGTCATATCATCAACCACCTTTGATGCAGCGAGAAACTCCTGCAGTGTCAAATGTGTAAAGCAATAGTGATGCTTTGTCACGCCAATGCTACGAAATTTATGAAAGAATCCACTATTGGCTAGGTCTTCAAACTCACCAATCGTCCGTTCAAAATTTAAACGGCCACTGCTAAATTCTTCAAATGCAACTTCTTTAAGTCTCCTCAAGTTTGGATCGCCATATGTATATAATAAAAATGCTATAATTTCTTTGTATAATTTTGTTAAACGTTTTGGAGAGCTTGCCTCCAAGGTTGAACAAACCATGTAACTCACGAGGGGTATATGACACAAGCTGTGCAGTTCGATTGATTCTTTGATTTGATCCATAACGATATCTCCTTTATTCGGAAAAAATTTCGAAACATATTCCTCAATCTGCTCCTTGAAAAAACCCAAGATCTCCACTTCCCTATTAAATTGCACGTCTTTAACAAGATGCTGAGTCGTTGGCCGTGACGTGATCAATATTGTGACTTTTTCTGGTATTAATTTATTTTTAACCAATTCACAAAAATCGGAAACTTCCTCTGTACTTAAAGTTGAGCTGTGTAATACATCAATAACGAGAATGGTGTTGGTTGGATCTGAGTACATAAATGTATACTCTGCATTTGACGACCGTCCTTTACTATAACTCACCATTTCCTTAACACTAGCATCGTTGTCAAGCAAGATTACCACTTTCTTATTCCAGAACTCGTCTTCGTTTACTTTCCACTCATGCTTAAGCTTCCTGCCAAATATGGTCTTGCCAATTCCTGGTCGCCCTACGACATGTATGGTCTTTGGATACTCCTGGTTCTGCTCGCTTGTCTTTGGTTTAAATATATCAGTAACGTGTAACAGTAACATATCTTCAGTAACTGTCCCTGGGTTTTCGAGATAGGAATCGTAAATTTTACACCTTTCAGACTTATCTGGATTAGCGTTCATGGGTTTTATCTTTTCTCGAATGACGGCATTGACATACATCTTTAGGTCTTCATCTTTATAATCACTTCGAAGTTTTTCCCGTAATTTTCCAAGACTTTTTCGTGTACTCAACAAGAACACTTCACTAAATTCTCGCTCAGTCATCATATCCCGGTCTTTGTAGGTCATCTTCGCGATGTAGCAAAGTTCCAACATAGTAAATGTTACAAAAAGACAATTCACTGTTGCCACGACCTCGAGACACGTTTGACTATCTGTGCCCTTGACATTTGTACAGATAATCGTTAAATTAGATCGTGAGTTGAGGGTATCATTGAGAGTGGATGATACCCTCAACTCTTGCATTGCAGGCCGCCAAGAACAGGAGAAATTGTTAGGAATATCAGCTGGGTAAAATACCCATATAGCGAATACCGACAATGGAATTATACGAGCGACGAATAAATGAACGATATAGACCCAAAAAGTTGGAAAATGACTCAAAGATTCGCGAACCCCATGCGGGTTTTGACCAACGAGTCTCTCATGACATTCTTCGTCATCATTACTGGTAGTTGCCGTTCTGGTCGGAGAATAAAATTTCTTAACGCGATGTGTCACAAAACGTGCATAGATAAAACTCAAAGCGGCGACGATGCCAAAATTAAGGAGGACCATACCATAGATAGGAAGGATAAAGAGGAATTTCTCTTTATATTCTATTAAACAATTTGCTTGAATGAAGTTTGTAAGCGATACATCCTTTGTCTTCGAAATGCTCATCCCATAACAACGAAGTTCTGGAGCTATAGAAGGCGAGTAGCCTATAAATACGATATTCGTCAATACGAATAACACGAGAGCAGTAGAATCAAACCTATTGAAGCTCTTGAAATGCATAAACGTGATACAACTTTCCATGATGAAAACCTAAAAGTACAAGATAAGTAACAGATAAGTACAAGACAATATATGCGCTTGGTGAGAGTAAGCTAATGTGTGTAAATACGGTTATCATCTTGTATCTAGACGTACCAAACTGCACTGACGAGCCGTTGGACGCCGAAACATGCATGTCTGCAGATTCAACTGTTTTATTCAATATAATACTTTTACTTTTAATCGGGAATTACACTCTAAGAGAAACATTAGAAGCAATGAGTACAGGTGAAAATCTAGGTGTTAGTCTTTATTGAATAAGCAAGAGAAGTTAGTAAAGTTGCAACATCATGTACTGGTTTATGAACGTAGTCTGGAAACTGGAGTTATTCCAAAAGGATTGAAATTAAAGAAGCAAGCTTGTTTGGGAAGGCTATCGGTAGATTTTGAAGAGCGGTGGCAGAATATTCTCTATGAAGCGGAACTAAATCTCATTAGTTTATTGCATGCGGAGTCAATCGTGACAAGACAGTGGTTGGCCGTTGAATATGATCAGGAATGGTCGCAGATGGAGAAAGAGGTTGCAAAGAAAGAGGTTGAAGGATATGGTACGGGGTTGGTCGTTAGAGATTGAGAAGAAAGCGGAAGAACTAGAGGGCGAATGGACAAAAAAAAGATTGTAACTGAGGTTAATGACCTTGAACGTAATGGGGAGGGAGGGAGGGAGGAATGAATGAGGTGAGGGATCAAACAATTAGAAGTGAAACTCAACAACAGGAGGAAAACAATATTTTAGAGATATTATCGCAAGAAATAGATGACGATGGGACTCATGGGAGAGGGTTAGCAAGTGGTACTGGACATGGTTTTGCGAGTGAGAATGCGGTTGACCTCTCGAATAGAGATTTAACACAGGATGAGATAAAGGTTTTATCGACAGGATTGAATTTTTTTATACACCTAAGGGTATTGATACATTTCAATTGAAAAGATTTAGACGAGTTTGGACAGCGTGTTAAGTTAAAATACAAAGAGATTTAAAAACAAATCTAAATGGCTACCGGAAGTTAATGACCCAACGTTGGATTTGTTTTTAAAAAATTTAGAATTTAAGGTACTTTCCATTGAAGAGAGTGGTCGAAATTATTCAAATTTAAGTTACAACGAGAGAAAAGCACTAAGGAATTAAGAAGTAATTCTGCATGATATTGTCATTAAAAAGGCAGACAAAGGTTCGGTTGTAGTGGTTTGGTATTTAGAAGTATATCGTAACGAAGCTTGTAGGCAATTAAAAGACGAGGGGGCCACCGCGTGGGTGGCATGATGGCAAGACACTTTGTTTTAAGCTCTGTAATTCTGTTGTATTTTTTGCTTTCTGGTGAACCAAATTCTCAAAAGAACGTCTACAGGAGGAGTGTAACTATTAACGGTAACGAGTTACACAAGTAGAACGTTGATTCTGGGTTAAATCTACCTAGTTTATTGAGAATATATACCGACTCTGGCAATTTGATTCGACGGGATTCAGTACAATGCAGATATAATATTTGCACACACAAACTGGACACGTTGTATTGTCTGTTGTTTGCCGAGCTAAATACTCAAATGAATGTCAATGGATCGCGTTTAACAATCAGTGTTAACGAGTCACATAAACGGAATGTGAATTTGGACTTAAATCTTTTTGATATACAGACAATATATACCGTCTCTGATAATAGTCTTGTTGAGCGGGATTCACTTCAATGCAGATGTAATATTTGCATGTTTAATTTAGTCAAGTGATATGCCTAGGCCTGCGTTTATGTTGCGTTTCAAGAACATTAAACGGAGAAAAAGTCGTATACTGTACTATTCCAATACTATCGCAACGCTAAATTGTACAATGTCTGCTGTATTGATTTGCGGAAATGTACATCCCAACCCTGGTCCAGAGGCGCAAATACCGGTTCGTATAATTAGTCGCACAAATTGTTGCCGAGTTTCGCCTCGATCTCGAAACTGTGGCAACGTTGTAAACATCAATGTGCAGGGTGCAGCAAAATCCCCAGACCGTATCAGACAACTACGAATTGATCATAGCACTTTAATAAATTCTGACGTTACCACCTCTTGTTTTAGTAATGGACGAAAGCATAACATTAAGATAGCTCATCTTAATGTCCGATCTCTAAAGAACAGAGAACATTTTCTACAGGTTAAAGACCTCATTGTCAATGGGGATTTTGACGTATTTACGATATCGGAGTCTTGGCTAAATTCGTCTGTAAAAAACAATGAAATGGTTGGCTACCGCCTGGTGAGACTAGACCGCACTTTAAAATCTGGTGGTGGTGTTTGTGCATATATACGTAATTCTTTGAAAACTAAGAACCTGAAGGATCTTACAACAACGTCGACAAATGGATTTCAGCAGCTATGGATCAGTTTGCACACAATAAACTGAAATCTTTGATACTTTGCGTTGTGTACAGACCCCCCAATTGTCCAGTCACGTGTTTTGCTGATGATTTTGTTCCAAAGTACTCTCAGGCCCTGACGCTTCGCAAAGAAGTCATTATTACTGGTGACTTAAATTGTAACTTATTATCTAACAGTCCTGAATCTCACGCTCTCAGGGCCTGTGTACGTCATTGAACCTGGTACAATTTATTTCTAAACCTACTAGAGTTACTGAAACCACAGAAACTTTGATCGATGTAATGCTGACCACTAATCCAGATCTGTTGCGTGGAAGTGATGTACGTGAAATAACAATCAGTGATCATTTTCTTGTTTACTGTATTTTGAACTTGAAGTTACCGAAGCCGAAGGCTATTGAAATCACCACCAGAAGTTTGACCAAGTTGATGACAAAGTGGATTGTCTTAACAACTTGTTTCTTGACATGTTAGAGCAACACGCACCTTTGAAAACATTTAAAATAAGACATAGCAAAGACTCGCCGGTTATAACACCAGAGATCAAATCGCTGATGAAACAGAGAGACAGGTTGCTATCTCGCCAGACCTCGAACATGCGCGACTGGGAAAGTTACCGAGTATTGCGACGCGAAGTCAAGACAAAAATCAGACAGTCAGAGCGAGAATACGTACTAAATGAAATAACAGCAAATAAAGAATTTGTCGATGCTTGAATTCATCCAGTAATTCCCGCATAACCTATTCTCGTGATCACACTGATGTGGCAAACGAATTTAATGAGTTTTTTTGCATCGGTTGGTGACAAAGCTGCGCAACAAGCCCAAAAACTGGCAACAGAGTTTAGTTTACCTACACTATCTGATCCGTCGACCTCGAAAAAAAGAAGGCGACCTCGAAATTGCGAGTAACAATCGTCCGATCTCTTTGCTACCGGCGTTGTCAAAAGTAGGAGAACGCATTGCGCATGAGCAGTTTGTTCATTATCTTACATCTACTAATAAATTATCAAGCCACCAAAGTGGAAACAGGAAACTACATTCTACAGAAACCTTAGGAGTCCTGTTCACCAGTGGGTTGTACAAGGCGATAGATGAACGCAAAGTCATTACTGTCATACTGATAGATTTCAGCAAGGCGTTTGACAGTATACATCATGAGACGCTACTGAAAAAGCTTAGTAATTTAGGCGTATCTAGCGATGCTTTGAAATGGTTACTAGTTATTTAAGTGACAGAGAACACGCACACGTATTGGTAACACGTTATCTAGTCCGTTGGCGATCAAGCACGGGGTTCCGCAAGGCTCCATACTTGGACCACTATTGTTCAATCTATACATCAATGACCTGTCATCTGCTTGTGTCCATTGTAAAGTTGAATCATATGTGGATGATTCTAAACTCTACATTTCCTTCTTTAACAAGGATTTAGATTGTGCGATAGAAGATCTTAAGGATGATTTGATGCGTATTGCCTCTTGGTGTTGTGCAAATCGATTACTCGTCAACCCAGGCAAAACAAAGTTCTGTGTCTTTGGGTCATCACAAATGCTGAAGCGGACCTCTATGCCATCTATTACTTTTTTAGGGAGAGAACTAACTGCTGCAGCCTCAGTTAAAGATTTGGGAATCGTGCTTGATGGTCACCTTTCCTTTAACGAACACATTAGCGATCTGGTCTCTGACCTGATGGGTAAACTTTGCATGATAAACAGGATTCGTCATCTTTTTGACCAATCTACTTTACGAATTGTTATTAACAGTCTAGTTTTTTCCTTTATTGCTCATCAACTCTTTTGTTGCTCATCTGTATTGTCAGGTACAAGTAAAGGTAATGTTGCTAAACTTCAAATGGTCCAAAACTTTGCAGCCAGCAGGTAAATCTATGTTTGATCATATAACATCTACACTCAAAGAGTTAAATTTCTTACCAATATCCGACCTTCTATATCTTAGAGACGCTATTTTGACATTTAAATGTATGAATGGCCTTGCTCCTGCGTATTTGTCATCGATGTTTACGCTTCGATCTGAAGTGCATAACGGTAGTACACGAAATAGTGACAATTACAGATTCCCAAGTGCAGAACGACGTTAGCCCAGCAAGCGTTCCATTACAGAGCCGTACAAATTTGGAATTCTTTACCTAAGAATATTACTGACTTAAACTCCATCAAGTGTTTTAAACACGAACTCAAAAGTAGACTTACTATGAACTGGAACGCCATAGTGTGACCTGTCTTATATCATAGAGGTCAATATGACCCCTCCTATTTTGAACATTTTATATATTTAATAATTTCTCTATTATGAATTGTTGTAAATTTAGGTTTTTTATTCAAGTTTTTATAGATTCATCTTGTAAATTGGAAAAGCCCTTATGGGACGACCAATAAATTTATTGTATTGTATTGTAATGAGAAAGTTTATTATAATCCGTTGAATAAAGTCATTGCTCTCATTGATGGGAAGTTGCAGAAATTGGTGAGAGAGGGCAAAATTACAGAAAAAAATCGAGAATATCTTCAAGGGGAGGGAGTAAATTTGGGTAGGTTTTATTTGTTGACAAAAAGTCATAAGCGTTTAGTGGATATGCCGGGTAGGCCAGTTGTTTCGAACTGTGGCACGCCTACCGAGGATATCGAACTTGTGGATTATCATATTAATCCTATTGCAAAAGGTTTACCAACGGTTTTATGTGACAATTCGGAATTTTTAAGGAGATTGGGAAATTTAGGGCATATTCCGCAGACTGCAATTTATGGTATTATATTGATGTGGTGGGCCTTTATCCACATGTACCTCACATAGAGGGTTCGGATAGCATGAGAAAATTTTTTTGAAGAATTTAAAGAAAAGGTTAACTGTAGCGAGTGGCATGTGGATGGGGGGTTGATCTCGTCGAAATGGCTACCATTATGGCTACCTTAATATACATACATTATTCAGCTCACTCCCCGTTGGGGCTAATATGAAATGGCTACCTTAATATCTATACGAAATGGCTACCTTAATATCGGACTCAAAAATGGTACAATGCTACAGACAACTCTCTAACTGGTAGAAAAGGCGTTCATGCTGTTTTTCTAGATTTCCGGAAGGCCTTCGACCTGGTGAACCACAACATTTTACTTGAAAAACTTGCGCATATGAACATTAACAAATCATTATGGTTATGGATTAGAAGTTTTCTCACGGGAAGAACTCAACAGGTAAATTTAAGCGGAATCTTATCGTCAACTGCCAGTTGCCCTTGTGGCGTTCCACAGGGCGCAGTAATTTCGCCAGCACTTTTTAATGTACATATAAATGATTTGGAAGACTCGATCCCTGATAATCTGAATATAGATACGGATAAATACGCTGATGATTGCACTCAGGACCAACTAGTCGAACAAGGTACATACAGCTCAATGCAAGTCGCAATAGACTGTGTGTGTAAGTGGGCTGAAACAAACAAAATGGAACTAAACTCTAAGAAAACTAAAGACATGTGGATATGCTTTACAAATTCTGTTCAAGAACCACCTCCAATCCAAATAGGAGATGCTGTTATTGAAAGAGTAAAAACTTTTAAACTACTTGGTGTTTGGTGTCAAAATAACATGAAATGGAACGAACATATTGAGCAAATCACGCGTAAAGCAAACAAAAGACTTTACCATTTGAGGCAGTGTAAAAAAGCTCATCTGCCTGCAGAGGTTGGTCTTACTACCTACATCTCAAAGATTAGACCTATCCTAGAGTATGCTAGTCCAGTCTGGTGTGGCCTACCGGGATATTTGCAAAGTGAAGTGGAAAAGGTACAATTGAGAAGCCTAAGAATATTAGGTTTGAGAAATGACTCCCTACCAACCTTAGAAGATAGAAGAGGTTGTGCAGCAAATCGTGAGTTTGAACGGATATGTAGAGACCCAGATCATCCATGTCACAAGCTTCTGCCAGAAAAGATAGTCAATCCGTATGGTTTGCGCGGAGGTTTTAAAGAGTACCAAATCTCTTCCAAAACAGAAAGACACAAAAACTCGTTTATGCTGCGATGCTGTAACCAAGTAATTTTATGAAACTGATTTTGAACCTTTTTACACAATCTTAAGTTTTACCATATATAGTAAATATTTTTTTAATTGTAATCATAGCACTATTTAATTTTGTAAATCCATTGTATTTCTTGTCCTAAGATGGATAATTAAAATATTATTATTATATTAGAAAATTATTATTTTGAGTTTGATGAAGATATATACAGTCGAACCTCCCGTAAGCGGACACCCTCGGGACCACGACCTGGTGTCCGCTTACGGGAGGTGTCCGCTTATGAGAGGTTGGTTAATATTTAACTGATTACGTAATTGTTGAAACATGATTATTTTAATATGTTAATATGACTATATTATTGACAGCTATTATTGCAAATTTACTCTAAAAACCCAACCGTAAAACCTTTGTGTCCCTAGATTATATACAAACATTACCAATTTAATATCTATATTGCCGTTGTAAATATGAGACTATAGTTCAGCTAAGATGGCTTGAAAAAATCTGTTATGTGCGCTTGCTTTTGTCCCGCTAAACGTATGTCTGTAAGAATGTCATTCGATTATCGTAAGGCCTTTGATATGATCGATCACTCTATTCTTGTGCAGAAGTTACAAAACCTGGATCTACCCGCTAGCATCATAAACTGGGTCACCGACTTTATATCCAATCGTTATCAAAGAGTTAAATTAAGCGAAGATTGTTTTTCACAATGGGGATCAGTACCATCAGGAGTACCTCAAGGTACTAAACTCGGACCGTGGCTGTTTCTTGTCATGATCAATGATCTAGTCCTACCAGATCATCCGTTGTGGAAATTTGTGGACGATACAACAGCCAGTGAAGTCGTGCCAAAAGAAATAGAAAGTAATGCTCAGTCAATAGTAGATCAAATTGGATGTTGGTCAGCTGAAAATCACTTGCAACTCAACGCTAAGAAGTGCAAAGAGTTAAGAATAGATTTTTCTAAGAGTACAAGAGAATTGCCTTCGTTAACAAGTAATAGCGATGTATTTGAAATCTTGCCAAGCGTTAAATTGTTGGGCCTCACAATAAACAGCAACTTGAAATGGAATAGTCATATAACCGAAATTGTTAAGAAAGCTGCACGCAGAATATATTTTTTAATCCAACTAAAGAGAGCTAATGTTCCTTGTGAAGACCTTGCTCTATTTTATAAATCATGTATAAGATCTATTGTGGATTATGCAGCGCCCGTTTTCCACTATTCCTTACCGCAATATCTCCTAGTCGACTTGGAACGTATACAGAAGAGAGCACTATCAATAATTTTCCCCTATTACCCATATAAAGATGCATGTAAAATTCTTAACTTGGATGATCTTGAAACCCATCACGACAAATTGTGTACTAAATTGTTTGAAAACATTCTCAAAGATCCGTATCACAAACTTTACAGTCTTTTGCCAGAACGTTGCGAAAATAACAAATATAGCTTACGGCAACCTAGAATGTTCGATTTGCCGAAATATCGTACTAATAGGTTTCGAGACACTTTTATTGTACAGAGTTGTATTAGGAAGAACGCAGGAAAACTTTAAAGATACTGTTAGATAGTGGTTTTTAATTTAGTATAATATTGATAGTAATATAATATTTTTGTAAATAACTTTTTAATTACGCAATTCAGCTTTTAGCTGCTATGTAAATTTTTAATAAACCAATCAATCAAATCAATCAACATTTAAGACAGCTCGGCAAAGTTCTTCGTTGTCCGTGAAATACGCGAAATCTAGAAGATTTTCTGCAACATTTGCAGCTTTGGCCGTTGTTTTACTGTAATGTCGGGTTCTTTCAAAGGGATGTATTCTAATACTGTATTAAGTCAACTAGGCGGCATAATTATTAATTTAACAGAAAATAAATCAAGTGTGTCCGCTTACAAGAGGTTATAATGTTGTTTGGGAAGGTTGTGTTGGTGTCCGCGTCCGCTTACGGGAGGTGTCCGCCTGGGAGAGGTTGTAAATATAGTAATATAATAGCGTATTGGCCGGGACCCAAAAACAGTGTCCGCGTACAAGAGGTGTCCGCTTCCGGGAGGTGTCCCTAAGTAGAGGTTCGACTGTATTAGCAAAAGCAGGGGACAGCTATCGGTACAAAGTTTGTCCGGCTTTTGCGAATATATTTGTATGTTTTGGAAACTAGGAGGTTAGAAGCATGTGAATTTAAACCATGGGTATGGTGGAGATTTTTGGATGATAAATTTTTTATTTGGTTGCAAGGGGAAGAAAGATTGAGGGAATTTTGAGTTTATAAACTCCTACCACAAAACGATAAAGTACACTTGGGATTACTCGGTAAATAAGGTTTCATTTCTTGATGTTACAATTTGTAAGGAGGTTGGAGGTGGTATTTCTACTGATGTGTATTCGAAACCTACGGATACTCACCAGTATTTGAATTATAGGTCATGTCATCCGAAGCATGTAAAACAGGCTATTCCGTATGGACAGGCATTAAGGTTGAGACGTATTTGTATTTCGGATAACAAATGTAATTAACGGGTTGAAGAGCTTAAAGGCTATTTGTACAAGAGAGGTTTTAAAAATACACAAATATTGTCGCAGTGTGAAAAAGCTAAGGGTAGGGATAGAAATGCTTTGTTTAAAAATAAAGAAAAGGAGGTGGATTCGGATGTAGTGCCTTTAGTTTTGAATTTTCACCCAGCATTATCAGGAGTAGGGGACATTGTTAAAACTTTATGGTCTATGTTGCAGGCTTCGGGTTGATATGAAGGACGTATTTAGAGATAAAAAACCTTTTGATTTCGTTTAGAAGATCTCGAAATTTAGCAGATAATTTAGTAAGAGCCAAGATAAAGGGAGAAGCGGTAACAGAAGGGGAATGAGAAAATGTGGTAAGCAAACTGCAAGCGCGCTAATTAATTGACAGTTTCAAAAATCCCGCGCACGTTTTGCAAACAATGCAGTCTGGCCTGTAAACCAGTAAAGTCAGTAAAAGAACCTTTCGTATTAGATTTTCGTATATTTTAGAAGAATTTCCATATTTTTATTCTATTTTTGTATCATAGTCTAGGACCTGTAAAGGAGTTTGTATGCATTTCATTTAGGACAGATTATCTCAACTGTTTTAGGGTAAAATGACCATGGCGGTCAACATGGCATATGTGCCAAAACCCAAATCCGGGGCGAAAGTCCTGAAAATGACCACGCCCAGAAATGGCACTGTCGACATAGCTCTAAATCCTGAACCGCCAAAGCTACAGCCTTTCTGAATTGCGTATAGTGTTTAGAATGGTTGCTTTTAGGGGTGGCCACTGGAGGGTGAAATTTGTCTAGGTATCATATTTTACAAGAAAATGACTATGCAGCATCCCAGGTCAACTGCTAATTATGCATCAAATTACTCATTCACCTGGCAAAGTCTATGTTTTCTTATTTCCTAAAATTTTTTGTCATAGGATGAAAAAATAAGGGAGTGAAAAACTTCCCCTCGTTGATCAAGAATGAGAATCAAAAACAAAAGGTTCAAAATAATTTGAAAGTCTCGCGCAATCTTCACGAAAACTCCTCGTGGACAACATTACAGGGGGGGTGAACATTTTCACGAATACGTTTGTTCGTGACCACAGCAACCCAAGTAAAGTTTGTGTGTTTAACTGTTTATATGTTTATGACAAAATAAACAAATATTCGCGTAATTTTGTATTTTTCTGGTTTCCTTTAGCTATAAAAAAGAAACCAGAGACTTACGCAATCTTTTTGCACCATAATTTTAAGGCTATTCTGTGTAGACGCCTGTACGTTTCAGCCCTCAAACCTCAGTTTTATTTACTCTTAATTAAAGTGAAACATAATCTATCGCACTTGACAGATGTAAAAATACTATTTTACTTTTTGCATTTTTGCTTGCTAAGGTGTGACCGACGGGTTTCCCGTGCCTTAAGACCAGTCGGCCTCCTAAAGGCTGTTTTGCCGGGATCACATAGTTGTCAAAACATGTGTAACGTGGAATTTATAACATGTGCTTTCTATGCATGGTTTTTGTAATAAGAAAGACAAGATCCATCAGGTTTTTAATTAAGAGTAAATAAAACTGAGGTCTGAAACGTACAGGCGTCTACACAGAATAGCCTTAAAATTATGGTGCAAAAAGATTGCGTAAGTCTCTGGTTTCTTTTTTATAGCTAAAGGAAACCAGAAAAATAGGTACGCTAAGCGTACATGTATCTGCTCATGGTGATCCCACTGTTGTCATGAAGGAATAATATTCTACAATTCTGTTTGGCCCTAAATTGTATAAGTTACACATATTTTGTACAAAAACATACACTTCATTCAACCAGTAACTTGTAAAGAATAAGAGATTGATATTTAACCCATTAATTGGCAGTAGCCTACCGGCTACCACTGACAAGTAAAATCGTCTGGCATTAGACAGAGTAAAATACTAATAAAAGTAGGGTGCATCTGGGCTTGCCAGCTAATGGGTTAAAAGAATATATTTTTATAAATATCACAAAAATATATATCATACACAGTAGAACAAGGTTTTCATATTAATTGTTAAATGGGGTTCACAATTTACAGTATCACTATGCCAGACAGTTTAGTACATATGACAAATAAAATAGCTGATATAAATTTCACTAGCAGAGACTATTTCCATAACACAACAAAGATTTTATTTAATTTTATGATGTCATTGCTGAAACATGTTAGGTTCACAATCTTCTCGATAGTCCATACAGCCGATTCCGGTTGAGCCCCAAACGGAAACGTTTGTGACATTCGTTGTGGGCGTTTCAAAGTGACGTTTCTAGGGAGACAAACTGACGTTTCTAAGGAGACAAACTGACGTTTTTAGGCGCGCAATAACGTTACATAATATTAATAACCGTGACATAAAATTGCAATTTTTTCTTCGTTTTGAATTGTATTCGTTGAAGTACTGTGGCTGGCAAAGTTGTAATTGCACTATGTGGAAAATTAACAAGAAAGGTCGTTCATATTTGTCTGGAAAGGCACTATCTTTAGACATGAGGTCTTCAGTAATTGATATAATTGTGCAAAGAGGCGGTGATACTGCTAGCGGATTTTTTCCAGGGAAATACATTGATGTTGCTAATGAGTTGAGTCTACATTGTTCAACAGTTTCCAAAATCTGGAATCAATTTTGCGAAAAAAAGTCTTTGAGTCCACTAAAAACCAGTGGTGGGAATAGAAGTAGTCTCTCAGACGGAGATTTACAATTAATTGAAGTCCTGAAGAAACACAAGCCTTCAACAACGTACTCTGAAATAGAAAACATTTTGCTCGAAGTCGGTGATCTGCCCACGGGTGGTACTTCAAAAACATCCCTAAGCAACGCCGTGCGAGGTAGATTACCAAGTGCTGAGAATTTCACTTACAAAAAAATCATGCATGTTGCTCAAGAACGTTTTACAATACAAAACATGGCATACACGCAAATTTTTATTGACTATTTACATTCAAAAGACCCTTACACTCTGAAATACTTTGACGAATGCAGTGTCAAATTGCCAACATGTGGAAAACGGTATTACGGCCATGCTCCAAGAGGAGAACGAGCAGTAGAAATTACTAGATATTGCGAATCATCCAACACTACAGTTAATCTAATGTGTTCTATTACTGGGGTAACTTACATGAATACAGTAGATGGCCCATCCAATACTTTGGAATTTTTGAGATTTTTTGAAGAAGCATATACATCTATGAACCCAGCGACAGGACGTCCTTGCCTCGAAGCTGGTGATACGATAGTCATGGACAATTGCCCGATTCATCACCACGAAGGAGGTCGTATACTGGGAGAATTTTTATACGATCTTGGTATTGAACTGGTTTACATGCCAGCGTATAGTCCTGACTTCAATCCGGCGGAGTATGTTTTTGGAAAACTGAAATGTTTGCTGAAGTATAAATTTTGGGATCTCACTAACCTTGATTTAAAAAGCTCTTTATTTACTGCCGTCAATTTCATTACACCAAGAGACATGCACGGATTTTATCGGATAACAGGATATTTAGACACAGACATGTAAACAGTTCGTAATTAATATGAAGAAAAACGTTACACCCATTTTAATAATTATGCAAGGCCAAATGGCTTACAAATGGTAACTTACGTACATGCATAAGCCTGGTTCACACGCGTTGAAATACTGTAAGTCGCACAAGCATCAATCAGCAATTCTGCATTAACACAAGAAACGACTGATATTCCTTTCTGTATGGTTCAGTAATACATATATATTCTTATTATACAAAGGAGAAAATACGGCTTGCGTATATTTTTTCACCGTATGAACCAGTATAGTTACACAATGTCAATATCAATGAACCGAACTAAATAAAATGTAAATAATACAGATATCTATTAGATATCATAGAGACATCTATTAATATTAAATGTTGCAAAACTACTGTAATTGCATGGGATAAACAGTTTCCAACTTTCAAATAAACAAACACAAAGTTTCAAGTGTTTTACCTTTTTTTTTTCAAGGTTTTTTTTCACACAACGATAACACTCAAGTCTCTTAAAACGGTTATTTATGGATGCGACGTTTCAACTGCAGAAGAGCGGCGGCTGCGTCGGCTTGAAATAAAGCTTCATCGTTTTCATTCTCTTCTGCGATGTCGCCGTAAACAGGATCATCAGGCCATTCAGGGGCTTCTTCCAGCGGGGCTTCAGATGGTATTGGATTTTGACCCATTTCCCCCATACAAATTTCTTCTTGCTGAAGTTTAAGTGCAAGTTTGAAATCGTCTAAATCACTTGAATATGAAGACGATGATTGTTTCTGTGCTTTCGAGTTTGGAAATTTGATTGAAAACTGTTCAGATAGGAGTCGTTTGTGCGGTTTCATTCGATGATCAGTTTCACTAATACTCGATGCACTTGTGCTACTCGATGCACTTGTGCTGCTCGATGAACTTGTGCTGCTCGAGGGATGTAAAATTTCTTGTTTTCCTGAACTGTTAATAACAACTTCATTAAGAAGTTTTGAAACGTTGTTTCTCGAAGGAAGCTTACCATTTAAACGTCTCTGAAGAGTCACAACATCCCTATTTAGTAAAGCCCAGTTGCGAAGCCCAGAAGTGATATATCTGTTCGGCATTTCATCGATAACTATATCCTCTACTCGTTTTGAAAGGGTATTATTTAATCTATCCACGGCGCGACCAGTATCTGTAATTTCTTTCTGTGCTTTATTAAGGTTATTTTGGAGTCGAACGTTTCTTTCCAGGGCTGTTTTTTTAGCCTTTTGTTCTGAATGTTTAGACAGAATTCCGCACGAAAATACGGATTTACAAGGACTAAATGAACATACCTTTTTAGTATGCCCTAGTTTTAAGTGACACTTGCCACACACGTTAGATTTTCCAATATTTTGATCAGAGGCACGTTGAATTTGTTCGTCGAACTTTCAAGTTGACGATTTTCGTAGTCAAGTTCAAGTGTCAAATTTGCAACGGTTTCTTTCTGCTTTGCATAAATCTGTCAAGAGGAAGTTTGGGTTTATCTTTGTTAATTAGGTCGTCATCCGAATCTAGGTCGTCGTCAGAGTCGCTGATCAAATCGTGTTCATTTGTATTCTTTCCAAGAATCAAGGATTTTCTCGCTCGGCCTCGAGTACTAACAACGCTTTTCGTAGGCACTTCATCTCGCTGCCTAGAAGAACTCGCCGCAGGCGATTCAAATTCAATTGCATTCACTTGAATTATTTTCGACGCCCCCATTAGTCCTTTTAACTGTAAATTAAAGTAATTCGGCGACAGATCAACTTCCTCTCCATTTTCGTTAATAGTCAAGCGCAAAGATGTCGCTTTTCGCAAATGAGGTATTTCTCTCAAAATTCTATCTTTGAAAAGGTCAAAAGAATAATCTTGAAGTTCTTCTTCATCTATGTAAATTGATGTTATCCTTGTTCTTGTGTAATAATTGAAGGAAACATTTATTCGAATCAATGACATTTTATTTCAGTCGCACGCTGCGTTGATCCGTATTTATCACTGATCTGACAGTGGTATTTATAGACAACGTTTTAACTCACGCCTAGAAACGTCAGTTTGTCTCCCTAGAAACGTCACTTTGCAACCACTGATCTGAAAATATAGTACCTGGATCGAGCTTCTATACCTATGAAAATTGAAGCCAGTTTTGGATTTGGCGGCCATATTGGAGTGACCACCAATGGCCGTCGTAAGTCGAAGCAATTTGAAGGAAGTATTTTCAATTTGCGCTGTGTTGGGCGATGGAATTATTGAAATTTAATTGGAAATATGTAAAGGAGTTTGTATATTGTTAAAAGTCACCGATTTCGTTTGATTTCGGGCATTTCTCGGCGAAAAAACTGTTCGCGCGTGTATGTTGTTGTCAGCCATGAGTGAGCATATTTACGTGAAAATTTTGGAATAAATCGCCGTACTGTGTCTCTCGGCGTAGTAATCAAAGAAATTACAAGAAAGGAGACAGTTTCACATGGGAAAGTAATACTGGGCAAATAGTGATGGTGAAAGATCGGCCTTAAAACGGGTTTTTGTGACGATTAAAGTCGACGAACTTTGCGTGTTGTAGCTACAATATGTTGCCTTCCGCAGTAAATAAATCAAGAAACGAGACAGGACGTCTTGTGGGAGTAATTTGCGCGTATATTTAATGAGGAACCACTGATTCAGGCTGAAAACGAATGTGTTAACAGAAACGCGTAAGTGGCCGTGATGCACTGTCGCCATATAGGACAATAGGACATATAGAATTTATAGCTAGTGCTTGTAAATAATAGTATACTTAATACTTTCTATGCTCAGTTGCTTCAAATTTAGTATTATGTTTGTAGTTTAATTTTTATACTGTATATACTGTATAGTTTAATTTTTATACTGTATATTTCTTGTAAAAGTATGTTTTAAATTTCTGTGAAAGATTTTACCTGTCTGAAACTTCTGTATCTTGTGAAGAATTTTGCAAAAAACTGTATGCAATAAATCAGCATACCATGATAATTGACCAATGCTATTGTAAAATTTCTCATTGACAAATGTTTTTATTAATTCAAATTTATTTTTAATATGTCTTTAAACTAGATTTATACCATTAGGTTCCTAATCTACTTGTCAACTATGGTGTCATCAATTCCTTGGCACAGGAAAGAACAGGGGCTAAATATATTAGGCCATCCTTTTAAGGCAAGGTCTGAAATTTGCAGTATCCTGATATTCACAAGATACTAAAATTTGGTGTTGGATACTAAACTGTGAATGACTTGTATCCTGACTGGATACTACAAAGCTTCAAACATTGGTAAAACATTAAGTGTCTTAATTGATCAACATTCAAGACAGATGTACAGAAGTTTGTTCAAGGTTTATATGCATCTTAGTGTATCACGATACCAACTTATTTAGTGTCTAGTTGTTGACTGTAGTGTCTTATGTTGCTATTGTTACTTGTAACAGTGAGATGGGTCAGGAATGAGTAACTCAGTTGGAATGGATACTGAAAAATAATTTAAATTTCAGATTCTGGAAAGGTATATATACAGATATGACAATCCCTGATATATTGGTGTATTTCCCCAATGGAGCCTGGGGTTCCCAACAGAGCATGTACTCCCCACTAGCACCACCCTTGCTTCCTCTGCACAGATTCAAGCTTAAAATACATGTTGTAAATAAATTGTTCATTTAATTCATAAGGAAACTAAATGCCACAGCATGATGTTTTATATAGATGACCTGTAATCAATCTCTTGAGACACTGTATACAAATTTGTAGTGGTACATTCTGACAAATTCTGTCAATCTGACCAGTATAATTTAGTAAATACATAAGTACTTTTTATTTATTGTGCTTCAGCAAACAATGAACTATTTTCTTGGACCTGTTAAATATACTGTCGTATTTGATACAAGTATGAACAACGTCTGTTCGCCGGGCAACAACAATCAACTATTAATTGTAGCTACAACACGCAAAGTTCGTCACAAAAACCCGTTTTAAGGCCGATCTTTCACCATCACTATTTGCCCAGTATTACTTTCCCATGTGAAACTGTCTCCTTTCTTGTAATTTATTTGATTACTACGCCGAGAGGCACAGTACGGCGATTTATTCCAAAATTTTCACGTAAATATGCTCACTCATGGCTGACAACAACATACACGCGCGAACAGTTTTTTCGCCGAGAAACGCCCGAAATCAAACGAAATCGGTGACTTTTAACAATATACAAACTCCTTTACATATTTCCAATTAAATTTCAATAATTCCATCGCCCAACACAGCGCAAATTGAAAATACTTCCTTCAAATTGCTTCGACTTACGACGGCCATTGGTGGTCACTCCAATATGGCCGCCAAATCCAAAACTGGCTTCAATTTTCATAGGTATAGAAGCTCGATCCAGGTACTATATTTTCAGATCAGTGTTTGCAACGCCCACAACGAATGTCACAAACGTTTCCGTTTGGCGCTCAACCGGAATCGGCTGTAATATTACTACAATCAGGTATGTGAAAAAATTGTAGATGCGTGGATGTTGTCAGAATACCAGGTGTCGCTAACACCTCCTCGCACAGTTTAAAAGCCTTTTTAAACACATTGATACACGACGTGGTATTCAGGGATGGAGGAACACAAATGAACTATTTATTCCACATGGATGTGTTAGCAAATAGGTCATATTATTGAAGTCTATTCATCAGTAGCAAATGTTAACTATGTTGAAAATCAGGAGTATAATTTAACACATGTATATAGTCTGTGAATATAATGTACACAGTATATATAAACACAGCATATCATATCCATACATGCATTGGCTAGAATTGACTAGTCAAAGCTACAGTGTTCCGTGTTTGTTTGCTCAGCCTACAATATAAATATGAGAGTGATGTGTAAAGTACAGGCAAATGATTGCTTGAAAAGACATTAAATATAAGCGATTTAGTAATTTAGAGGAGAATTTGCCTATGGATATGAAGTATGAATTTCTATTATGAAATTATAAGTATGTGATTGTGACACCGTCTGCAATAAATGTCATGCCAAAAGGAGTATTGCACAGTCTTATCTTTTACCGTCTTAACTATTATATACTATAAACAAGACTATGTTTGTACACAATATTTTATTTAAAGAAATGTGACCACTATAAAATTATGTGGAATTGCTAAATGTGAACTTAAAATGTGAGATTAGCTAGTATTCATTCATGGTAGTCAAATTTACTTTAGTATTGAAAACTTATGTGCATAAACAAGATGCTATATTTTACAATTTACGCGTCAATGTTATATTAATATGTTGTAGTATTCCTTAATACCTTGATCTTCGTCCTTCGATAGTTCGACTGTTTCCCTTCAGAAATAGAACCACTAAATTTTGAAGCATTCTTCGATTTCTTTCCAGTCTATCCCTCTGCAGTCTATCCATAGGTCTATTATATCTTCGTATTTTCACGTTTTTATAGGGTGTAGATAAAAGGCGGACGCGGACGGCGGACGGACTCGTGGTATTTTTAACCGGAGTTTTATCGCTGGTAGTTATTACGGCGGACGGACTCGTGGTATTTTTAGCCGGGGTTTTATCGCCGGTAGTTACTTGTGGGGTATTTTTAACCGGGGTATTTCCCCCGGCGGATGGTTACTGACGAAATGTCGGGATTTTGTCGTTTGTTTTGTTTTGTTTTGTTGGTTTTTTAAAATAATATTCCCGTACTTTTCCCTGGTTTCATATACGAGGTTCGGAGTGGCGAGGCCAGAATAAACTGACGATTGGGGGGGGTGGTCGGTATTAGAAGCGAAGCTCCGAAGGCGCGAGGAGTAGTAGGGGGGTCAGGGGGAATGCTGAATATGCTAAATAGGCCCGTGGCCTCGCCACTGGTCGTTCGGCACAACAAACGTGTAAAATAAGTGCTGAGTTTTAGAAGAATATTTTAGAAGTAAAATTTGTTGTTTCTTTACAGATTTGTATTTTGGGTTGAATTCTATCATTGTATTGTTAATTTGCCTTCTTGGTGAATATTTGCTTTCTTTAATATTTCTTTATATATGTAGAGAATATACATGTGCTATGTATTTTCAATAAAAATGGAACTGTATATTACTGTAAAGTTTGTGTTGTCTACATTTCACCCGTAATTTCTGTTGCAAAAAAGTATATAGAAGTTCTTTGACAACCTCAATATGCGGGTTTTCAGTAGTCACAAATCACAATGTGCTATTGGGATAAATAAATAACTAAATACATATTAAAAGTCGAATCCTTTGATGCCAGCAGAATCAATCTGGCCAATAAATATTTAGTTAACTGTCTGTATTGCATTCCTCACTAGTTGCACAATGTACATTACAAATACAGACGATCACTCGCAGCCTTTGAGATTTCTGCACAAATAAATCCTCAGAGAGACTTGTTATACCTCCATTACAAAACACTAAACACATCCATAATGATGGCATTGAGTCTCTGTAACAATAGCGTCTATTTTCGCAGAATTTGCTATGGCCAGAGATGTTGACTTCACGGCAGTCAACGCATAAATGAGGCCGCACGTGGAAACATACGCTCATTACCCATGATGCTTTGCGGCCTGCTGTCCACCCTCCTCTGTAACGACATTTAAATTTTGTCAATCGCCATGTTGAATTTAATGAAGATTAGTGTCAAGCCAGCGAATCGCGGGCTCAAATGCTCTCTGTGGCCATTTTACGGGCCGGATTTTGGGTCGGTAGACGACGTTTTTGAATGATTTTTCAATCATTAAAATATGACAACCATCCTTTCAGTTTATTTCATTATTTTACTGTTTTTGCATAGCTAATATGTAGAACGAAGTGTTGTTATTGTTAGTTGCTTCTGCTTGGTCAATCAAGCAGATAATTTTGTCTGAATATGTCCGTATTTACAAGTGGACCGGCGCCCAAGCGTGGGCGACCAAGTTTTGATGCTGAAGCCAAGCGCATCAGACTAAGGCCTGAGGTGTTTGATTGTTGGACAAACACGAAAGAAGACCTTGGACATTCGCATACGAGCCATAGTCAATTTGCAGAGTACTTGTTGGGTATTTGTAAAGAACATCACGCAGTATGTGGCCATCCATCTTCTCCAGCTAACTCATTGAGTAAGTATAAACACATTCTTAGACTTATAAATTTACAAAAGATTTACATGTTTCTTCAGCTATTTTATATTTTATAGTCAATTATATATGTATTTTCTTTTAGAAGTCGCAGACACTCCCAATTTGACAATGTCATCAACACCAAAGACTAAGGGTAGACCTGCACCTACTATGGTAGAAGTATCTCCAATTCTAGAAGAGTCAATGGATATGTAAGTTAAAAAATAACTTAGACCCATGTAAAAATATAGCCAGGGTCACAGGGTTTTAGAAAGGGTTCCAGTGGAAATCCCATGTAGAATCTTGGGTTTCATATGGTAATGACCACTTTGATCCCACCCTAGGAGTAGGTCTAAGTGAAATCCCACCACGATTTTACTAATGGCATAATCTTAAACATATTTCAGGCCTGTCGATATTTAATACTGGAGTCTCATCTATTGGAGCAAACACTACACTAATAGATGTTGTTCACTCTACAATAAATGCTGAATTTGGCACATACGAAGGTGATCTGTCATCAGAATCTGATAGTGAATTTGAAAGTTCTGACCCTTCATGGTAAGACTTTTATTCATTCTTTGTAACATTTTAATATATAGTTAAAACTAAAAGTACAATGTCAAAAAGGAGGAGTTGTTACAAGTTATTACTTGGAACTTCACTGTGGTCTCTCGTCCACTTTTGTCAGACACTGACCATGTCCTTTTGGTCTGGCAAAAGGATCCACAAATGCATAAGGTCAAGTTTCACGCCTGCAGCTGTCATCTTGAAAACCTACATCTTATTTATACCCTTTAGCAGTAATTGTATGCAACCAGTCCTTGTCTTTCAAACCAGGGAATTTTTCCAAGGGGGGAGGTTATTAGATCTACATGTCCTCAAATGAACCTATGATTGAATTAAATTTGCAATTTGTTTAATTCCTATCAGTTCTGAAAGTTGGAGTAACTCATCTTCATTGTTTGATGCCCAAAGTGATGAGGAATTAATTTTGAATGATAGGTAATTACAATTATGTTACTGTAAATTATATTAATATATAGTTACATACCGCAACTTAGTACATTACTTCCCAAATAAATCAACTTACATGTACATTTTTTAATTCTTATCAGCATTTCTGAAAGTTGGAGCACCTCATCTTCATTGTTCGATGCCCAAGGTGATGAGGACTCGATTTGTGATGATAGGTAATTACAATGTTGCTCAGTACATAAATTATACTAAGATATACAGTACCTTAAATATATTAACTTACATTTGTTTCATTCTTGTCAGCAGTTCTGAAAGTTGGACAAACTCATCTTCATCATTTCATGTCCAAAGTAATTTAGTTTGTGATGATAGGTACATAATTATTAGGGATGAGCCGATAAGGAAAATTGCCGATTATTTATAAGCCGATTATCGTAACTAATCGGCCGATTAATCGGTACCTGCCGATTATTTTAAAAGCAAGAGAAAAATCACAAGATGACCAACAATGAAGTTGTAAATGCGGTTTTATTGTTTACAATACACACTATGTACAATTAAAATCAGCTTCAATCTCGCATGTCAATAGTCAAAGTTTAGTTTTGGCAGATTATGGTGTAAAAACAGGATATTGTCAGCTTTATGCGGAGCTAGTCTGCTGCGTTTTTCAGTGGAAATGTTCCCAGCCTCACTGAACACGCGCTCCGAATATACGCTTCGAGATTCGAGAGCCTTTTTCCTGGCAAACTTTACACATTGCTTTCGTGTTGTCATCTTCCAAAATATCAAAATATGTCCAAACTGCGCTTTTTACAGCGTGCGCCATTAGCTTCTGGGCAAAATAACTCAGAGCAATTTTTCCCCCTGCATTTTATTACAAATATCAGGATTCGTTTAAGCCAATCAGAAAACAGAATATGGTATGACTCAACGCATAGGCATGCGTTGGTGTTTTAACAGTTTTTAATGACTTCCTCAAAGCCACTCACGTGAGACAAAAGACGCGGGTTTTGAGACAAAAGACGTGGGTTTTGAGACAAAAGACGCGGGTTTTGCAACAAAATGTGAAAATCTATTCGCTTGTATTCAGTATTTTAGCATGTGCTTGGCAGCTGCAGAAAAAGTCTTATGGCAGAAAAAGTCTTATGGCAGAAAAAGTCTTGTGGTCGTTTATTTGCCGATTATCAGGCAATAATCGGCCGATTACCGATTATTTAAAAAATGGCCGATTAATCGGCTTTGCCGATTATTTACCGATTAATCGGCTCATCCCTAATAATTATGTTACTGTAAATTTCAATATTTAAACTCAATCATTCAATCAAAAGTCCCGAATGGTTTGACTCTAATGTACTTTTGCTCCTTATGAACTGCCAATATTCATGCCAATTATATTTGCTGCTCACACTAACATACGGTCTATGCTTTCACCACTTTTGCTATCCTGTAGCCAAAATCAAAGCAATTTTGAGCTGTTCTTTTCTAAATGTGTGTAAAGGTTTATCCACACCCCTTGCTGTTTAGACAAATTATACAGTATCTTCAATTCTGTGTAAAAACACACTCAGAGAAAACAAAATCCTGAAAAAAAACTTGTGCCAGCTAGTGAGATAAATGTGGCTTAACTTGTTATTTTATATTGCAGGTTTTCTGATAAACTTGAAGATACCTTAAGTGCATCAGAATGTGAAGCTGAAAACACTTCTGACCATATAGAAGTCGATATGGATGTAAGTGTTGATGAGAGTATTGGTATGATTGAAGTCCAACATGGTCCAGTAACAAAGGAAGAAAGGAATGATATTTTGAAAGAAAAACTAGAAACTAAATTATCAATGCTTAACAAGGTCAACAAGGAACATGAAGTATACTTGGGACTTTTTAACAAAGTATGTGTCATTACTGATATAGATCTATTGCTGACATTGTTCAATGGTGGATGCCGACAGGATTTGTGTTCAGGATCAAGCAAGGTGATAGACTGGAGAGTTGAGGCTACTCTGGTGATGCCATATTTTATGGAAATGCTCAAATGGACATAATGGTTCCTGGTCTTCATCCCCAGTACTGTGCAACAAAGGTGGACAAGATGTTTATGCAAACAGTTTGTTGATGGCTATTTCCACACTAATAACAGGAAGTAGCTTTGATAAACTGCAACTGTTTTGCAAGTTTTTACATTTGAACATGATTTCAAGGTCTACATACATGCGCATGCAAAGGAACTATATGGTCCCTGGAATTAGGTCTTTTTGGGAAGACATGAGAAAAGAGATTTGGGAAGTACTAAACAATGAGCCTGTAATACTTTGTGGTGATGGTAGGAATGACTCACCTGGATTTAGTTCTAAATATTGTGTCTATATCTTGATGGAACAATTCTTACATGTTATTGTTGCTATGGATGTCATTGACAAACGGGAAACAGGGGGAATTTCAACGAACATGGAAGTATTTGGTTTGAAGAGACTATTGGAAAGAATTGTTGGAAAGATTGTTACATCCGAAATTGTCACTGATGCATCCACGTCAGTAATTGCACTTGTGAGAAAAATGAAAGGTACGGTGTTGTAGAAGGTAATTCGTTATTGGTTTACATGGCAATCAATGTATTTTGTTTGTAAACACCTGTGATGGATCTTGCCTGGTGTGATTGTGAGGGCATGGGTTCTGAGTGCATGTGCAAAGTGATAACAGGCCTGTATGCATGTGGCATGAAAAAATAAATTAACACCCCTCCCCCCTTTGGCCATTACCAGATGGGTGTGCACCCCCTGCAGATCAGCCACTGACTGAAATGCCACATGTATATATTGAAGTCTAAGTACCAGAAAGCATTGGCTATTACTAATAACCAGCCATAATTATTTCCAACCCCATTGCTTATGTTTTGTATGCTTTACAAATATTTTTAAGATAAATACCCAAAAGAGTATGGTGATCTGTTTCACTCGTTGGATATTTGGCACAAGTCTGTAAAACTTACCACAAAACTCACCAAGGTATAATACTTCAGGGTGTCACTACTATATATTATTTCCTGTATTAAGCTCCTCCTTCAATGAAGTACCTCCTTTTAATAGGCCTCCCTTACTTAGTGAAAAATTAAAATATGCCCACTCCAGGTAACTTTTCTTTAGTTTTATAATAATTATCCCTCTTCTTGATGGCTCCAAATTGATAAGCCCCCTGGTGCATAATATGGTATTCTAATATGCATAATTATGTTGATGTAAACATATTAATCATAAATGTGCACTACAGCACCGGTATGTTCTTATAATTCTTCCAGGCTGCCAAGGTAAAGAATTGTGAATTAATAAATCAGTGGATAGAGCCAATTAGAAACCATTTCTGGCATGTTGCTGAGAACTGTAGAGGTGATGAAGAAGCATTAAAGGTAATTTTTCGTTTCTACTGGCCATTTATTTTGAATGGCACAGTAGTTGTTATTACAGTAATTAAAATTAATATTCTGAATAAATGTTTTCCCATTTTACAGGATAGCTGGTTTGGAGTAGTTCACCATGTAGCAGGTGAACATGAGTGGGCTGATGGTGAGTGCTATCATGGACTGCTTGTTGAAACTGAAAGTGGAAAGACAGTTCTGGACAAGGGCTCAAAAGCACTGGAATCAATAAGGATTGTAGTCCTTGATCCTCGCTTTCTTAGCAGTCTGAATCATTATGTTTATTTCCGGTTTGTATATTGTATTCATTCGTTTGTATATGCATGTATTCATTCGAATGAAACTGTTTCTTTATTTAACCAAGGAAATATATTTTATGTTTGCATAAAAGTAATTCTGCATCAGCACTAATTTGGATGTATTTTTTACAGACACACAAGTAGATTAGAGAACTTTAATTCTATGCTGTTAAAATACACACCAAAGAGAGTTGGATTTCAGTAAGTACCCTTATGGCATATTTATTTACAAAACACAAATAAATGTGTAAAATTGGTAATTGCTTTATTGGTAATGTATCTTCTTTGTTTTAGAAATGATGCATTCATTGCAAGGACACAGTTGGCAGTTATAGATCATAACAGCCATATATTTAGAAAGCCAGCATTGACAAAAAGTGGAAAGAAAAGACACAGCAAGATATATAGCAAGCGATCAAAGAATTGGAAAATAACTACTGTTATGCAAGACAAAACATATGAGTACTGGGAGAACCTAGCTTGTCGTATCGTGGATATGAGGGTTAAGGATAAAAAAACGATCAATCGAAGAGTCACTGTCCCTTCCAATCACCCATCGAAAATTTCCAAGTCAATTGCAATGAAACCGATTCCCTCAAACTGATGAGCTTGTCAGAAATGCATTATCAAGATTTGAAAAGTCTTGATGGTGTCTTTGTACAGAAGTGTAAATATAGTTTAGATAGTTTCTTTGACTAAATTTCCAGTTTAGCACATGCTCAAATGACTTCAATATGCTTCAGTACTGTATGTCAATACAGCATTGTATTGAGGTTACAGTAACTAGTGTTACATTGGTTTGCTTGTTAATATTGGGAAAAATATAGAATCTCCCTACTTGAAAGAGACTAATTTCATAATTGTGTCACTCTTAATCCCTCAGAAGCTTAATTATTAATTTAAGGCATCACATGGGTGGGGGGGGGGGGTATTAGAGAGGGGGCTTTTTAATTTTTCTGTTAATAACGAGTAATATCATGATGAACTTGGTCTCAGGAGATATTATAATTTGCCTGCTAAATTGCATGCAAAACACCATTTGCATTCCTTATAATGATTATTATTACTTACATGTAGATCATCATGGATGTATGTTCTACAGTTTTTCAATTAAAATATTCATGCTCTCTTAAACCCCATATAGTAACCATCTTCAGCTGGATATAACCGTCGTATTGTTAATACCACACAGGAAGGACAAACTTTTCTGTTCCCTCTACCCAGCTTTTTATAACGCCATAAAATATATTGTCTATAGGCAGCTTTCCTGAAACTGTTGGTAGAATATTCAGGTTCTTCAGCTCGGATATCGCATCTTCCCCTGATTGACATGACAAGAACATCCCTATCAGTGCAAACATTTTGAAATGTTACAAATGATGTCACACATCGAATTTTACCGCAACACTTGTTTTCCTCGTCACTTGGCATTGGCCTGCATACTCCACAAGTGCACCAGCTGGCTGACGTAGGTGAAGAAGGAGAAACAGGTGCAGGCATATGAAACTGCACAATATTCTTTACGTAGTCTAAGCTTCCTTTGCCATTTGATAGTAGTTCCAGTAGAATGGAGTCTTTCTGACATTCATTCAAACTGTTGAGAAATTCCTAAAATGAATTTCCATTCTATTTAATTAAGATTATGTACATGTACTGTATCAGGGGGTAAAGGGTTTTGTTATGACAAGAAGACGCAATTAGGTCACCCACCCCCTCCCATGTTCCCCAAGGTAGACCCCTTGCGAATGCAATAGCTATCTGCAGAACAACTTCAAAAGGGCTGCCCATCTACTGACAGACTGTACATGTGATATAATCAATAATGGACATAATGATCTCCAGCTTCTTTTGTTTATATCATATGCACAATAGCAGCTCCATATCGTCAGTCTTTTAACATAATTGCCTAACTCATTTTCGAGCCAAATTGAGATATTTGCTTTATATCGGTTATACAGTAATTTTAATGTTCTTGCATTGTTGTCATTTGGTCTTGTTCAAGTAATCTATAAAGAACTCATTCCTGTTTGTGTGAAAATCATGTTTTCTTTCGTTTATCTCAAAAGCTATGCAAATGGGTTAGGCAATTATGCTAAGAGGCTGACGATATACTGATATAAGTACAAGGGGACTTTTACACATGCACATTGAGCATAACCATTTTACATATTTTAAAACGAAGCAATTTGCAAGTGCAAAGTGTGTACCATAATTTGTCCTCTTGCTTCCTCAACGGCTATCTTGTGGCGTTCAAATGCGTTTAGCCCGGCGTTTTTGCTAGCTTCTGTGGTTGTTGAAACAGAGTTTGTGGTTTTATTTTTACACGACGACTTCTTGGTGCCACACGTGCATCGTTCATTTATACACCGCAGTCCTTCGTCTTTGCAGGGACAGCCACGCTTTTTTCTGCCACTACCCTTCGAGCATGTGTTTTTACAACTACAAAACTGAAATGGAAATTTTGTAAACAATTTCGCCAACTAAAGAACTAGCAAAATTTGGTTCTGTCACTTACTTGAGTGCGGTTAACGTCAACAGTGACAGTCGATGGCCTAGCATCCTGATCGGTGACTACATTTCCCGAGGCATTTTCAGACGTCTCGTTCAAGTTGTCAGTTTCTTGTTCGTCGGCTGGGAGTGGGGATCCTTAGTAATTTAAATTGTCTTCGGGATCATAAACCTCGACATTCAGATCCGAGTCCGACTCATCATTCGACATAATATATTATGTAAATTTAATGCAAATATTCACAAAACGTGTGTGAAAGTCATAGAAATAAGAGACATGTCTCTTATTTCTATGGTGAAAGTACAACTGGCGGAGCCTTTGCAATGTGTGGGAGCTTGGTACTAGTCGATTCCATAATGTAAACAAAACACAAGCGCGCAATGCATGTAGGTTGACACTAATCCTTTAAGATCTAGCCCTCTGGATCTAGCCTGCGAACACTCGAACAGGCAAAATTGAATGATGTAATGGCTTTGCAGAACATTACGTCATTGCATTGTAAGCCACTTGCTGATTGGCTATCAATTTAAATAAGCTCGTCGCTGAATGGCTATAAGCTAACAGCAAACAGCACGATGGCAATATATCTGCATTCGCAGATACAAAAATACAAAATTACGCGAATATTTGTTTATTTTGTCATAAACATATAAACAGTTAAACACACAAACTTTACTTGGGTTGCTGTGGTCGCGAAACAAACGTATTCGTGAAAATGTTCACCCCCCCTGTAATGTTGTCCACAAGGAGTTTTCGTGAAGATTGCGCGAGACTTTCAAATGATTGAACCTTTTGTTTTTGAATCTCATTCTTGATCAACGAGGGGAGGTTTTTCACTCCCAAGTGGGACTAAGCTTTCAATTTTTCGATTGGGACTATTCTACAATCAATTATTTTTGGATACTGTAATATACATACAGATGTGGACGAAGAAGTGGCATTTATCGGGCAGAGAAGCAGCGAGACATTGCAATAACGACATAATTGAGGAAATGTTGAAGGACACAAAATCGAAGATAAAATACATGGCACTACTCCAAAACCCGACGAAACTTGGTTGAATTATTCTTTAGTCAACTAGCATTATGTTAAAGTACAACATTTGGATGATACTTGCAAGGCTCGGCGATAAAAAGCAAACAAATCGGCAAAATATGGCTGAAATCGTTTTCTGGCTGGGGGTAAGTGAAATGAGATGTGTTATATCTCAACAAAACAATATCATTCCTTATGAAATTTATAATAATTATATTAAAATAAGCATATTTTTTCATCCTATGACAAAAATATTTAGGAAATAAGAAAATATAGACTTTGCCAGGTGAATGAGTAATTTGATGCATAATTAGCAGCTGGGCGTGATCATTTTCAGGACTTTCGCCCCAGATTCGGGTTTTGGCACATATGCCATGTTGACCGCCATGGTCATTTTACCCTAAAACAGTTGAGATAATCTGTCCTAAATGAAATGCATACAAACTCCTTTGCAGGTCCTAGACTATCACTGATAGTCAGAAGAATCACATAAAATGCATTCAACCGCGTGAACCCCCCCTGCTAAAATACTTGAATTTAGTATACTAATTGTATATAACATGAAGTTTCCAGGGAAAACTTGATGTTTAATCATAAAATACAAAAAAACTGCAGGTTTGTACGCGTGACAACAAGTGAATTCTTACTCAGCGTATAAAAATCTATAGATTTATGCAAATTTAAATTAGTGCCCGACCGACAGCAGTGAAACTGAACGAAAACCGGCCAAAGAATACGGCCTAATTATCCCGTATGGAATGTACAATTTATCTGCGCTGTCACAGTGATTTGCGTTTCCCTGTGAAATCTGTTTCCCCTCGGAACAAAATTCCCTATGATGATCGGAACTTAATTACCTATTGCATTACTGGCATAATGTGCCATGTTATTAAAAATTCGCGGGCTTTTGTGCCAAATTCAAAAGGGGTCCATATTGTCATATATTTAACGAATGCCATGCATTATTCCCCATATGGCGGGCACGGTCGGGACAACACCATGTTCAAGATCAAGAAAAGATAGTTCTGGCCTGGTTTTTACGCTGACACAACACAAATCGTAAGGTTTTCGAGGTTAAATTTACCTTATTGAATAAATTCCTGGTTTATACCCTCGCTTAATATAGGGTTAGGGTGATATTCGGGTGCGAAACACAACGATATGCATAACAAACATAACAAGTATGAAGGTATGTTATCCCCTACCTGAGATAACATATATGTTATCACAACGTGAGAAAAGGCCAGCCAGTCCTTACTGCTCTGCAGTAAACGCGAATAGCCCTGCTATTAAGGTTTTCGCATCAGTAAATGTCATTCAAAAACAATCGCTCAGTTGTCTCAATATAAAAATTCGTTTTTAGTAATTTCCGCATTTTTAAAGGCCCGTTTACATCATATCTATACATAAACCCGTACTGCAATAGGCATTAGGTCCGGTCATAATGCACATATCATCTGCTTCCCCATGGGGTTAACCCCCGGGCTGACCAGGGAGAAAATCGAGAAAATGCAGGGAGATTGCAGTGAATTTTCCCCTTGGGGGGAGGGGAAATTTGCAACTTTGCTTCGAAATTTCTAAAATTGGGGAGGGAGATTTCGTGAGATTGCATTCCGAGTTTAGCTAATTTTAGCTAAGCACGAAGTTACAGGAGACTGCGCCAAGTCCAAGCGGGTATTGAGAAAACAATATGGCGGAGCATAGGCGGAGGCAGGATTTAACACACTTGAGCAGCTGAATGAATTTGTGAAATGTCAATTTGATTTGCCGAAAAGTTCAAACATTCTGTTTGAGCAATGGTTTTTGTTTGGCAAAGTCAGGCCAAGGACATATTTTCAATTTAACTTCATTTAGAAAGAAGAAACCACATATTTATTAATTAAAGCACTTGGTTTCAATATTATGCAGCAATAGTTTTGTTATTAATAAGGTTCTCTTGGACATCAATTGGCAATCTATATATACATCCTACAGCTACAAACTACGGGAAACCTCGATGAACAATTGTAAACATTTTCCATGGGGAAACAAAAAGTTGATTTGTTTTTAATTGTACAATGTTAACTTTTATATTAAAATTGTTTATTTTATTAATATTCTGGTATAAACTTTCTTCGTTGGTTCCTTGACCAGGGGGATTGTCTGAATGAGAAGATCTAAACCAGGGGACTT
Organism: Trachythela sp. YZ-2020; assembly: GCA_016169945.1. Classification (NCBI taxonomy): domain Eukaryota; kingdom Metazoa; phylum Cnidaria; class Anthozoa; order Malacalcyonacea; family Clavulariidae; genus Trachythela; species Trachythela sp. YZ-2020. The sequence goes on along the minus strand of JADLSH010000197.1, from coordinate 430,862 downwards.
CGATTTAAACGTTTACCCAACATCACGGGGAATTTACCAACTTTGTCTCGCCGCTTTTACAATCCCCCTGGTCAGCCCGGGGGTTAGCCCCACGGGGAAGCCGATGATATGTGCATAATAGGGAATTTTGTTCCGAGGGGAAACAGATTTCACGGGGAAACACAAATCACTGTGACAGGACAGCGCCGGACAACACTTTCGACTTTAGGAATTGTGCGCCGTTTTCTGCGCCAAAAAGATACAACTATATATAACAAAATATAACAAATAAGCTTCTGTGTGCCGATTTGTGCGCCAACAAACACGGCCTTTTCATTCCATACTGGCTATGAAATTATCAAATCGGCGGAAGTTGAACACCGCCAACCGCACGAATTTCTATGTCAAGAAACCGAGCGGACGAAATTGCTTACGGTTACGAATTCGTTGGGTATTTTTTGTGAACTTAGTCTAAAAAGGTGAACAAACTTACCAGAATTTTTCACAGCAGCAATGTTTTTCTCTCGGTTTTTCTGTAGCAAGAACGTTCTGTGAAACAACGCCTTCTTGTGAAAAGGCAATCGAAAACAGTGCTTCCACTTTCATAAAACTGGATTTCCTGTTTTCATCCTTATTTATTGCAATATTTCCTGCCAGAAATTTCAAAATTTCCTGGCATTTTCTTTTTTTATATTTAGCCTTTAGAAGTTTCCCTACTATATCATTTGCTGTTACCATAGTTTACATCGTCTATAGACTAGCAAAAACTTGTCTAGCGCAAGGGATCTTGAGATTTTCGAGCAGCTGGGAGATTTTCGTCGTTTTCGAACTTATTTTGTCAACCGCTGCCCATTTGAGTTGAGCCTGCGAGCAATTCCCGAGCAATTTCCGAATCGTACCGAGCGATTTCCGAAGTTGATGCGAAGACCCGAGCCACAGAATATGCCCGAGCGAAGGCCCAAATAGTAAAATGTTGAATATATAAATATACAAGAAAGCTACCTATCATAGAACAAATTGAGGGTTGCTTCGCGTCAGGCGTGTGCCTAAAAGATATAAACAAAATCTCGACGTTTCGAGCTAAAACCCTTCGTCAGGAGAAGGGCTTTAGCTCGAAACGTCGAGATTTTGTTTATATCTTTTAGGCACACGCGAAGCAACCCTCAATTTGTTCTATATGTCCGACGCTGAATTAAAGTCTACGATACCTATCAGAGTTTTCAAAGCTGATTTGGGCCAAATCAGCTTTGAAAACTCTATGATAGGTAGCTTTCTTGTATATTCAACATTTTACTAGTTACTACGCCACATATAGACTATTTTAAAGCCCCAATGGTTGGAATTTCAGAATTTCCTGCCATTATCTTGGCAATTCATTATATTTCCTGCCAGGGCCGGTTTAACCACGTGGCAGATGCGGCATATGCCGCGGGCCTCGCGCTTATGGGGGCCTCGCGCTTTACTATGCCACGCCCATTTTTACGAGAACACGCCCATTTTCTATTGGGACACGCCCATTTTAAGTGCGCGAGGCCCCTAAATTCGCGAGCCATCTATAGCTAAATTAGCGAGGCCTCGCGCATTTAGATGCCTCGCGAATTTAGCGACCTCGCTCATTTAGGCCCCCTAGGGTTGGCAGTTGGCCCCAGCGAAATTGCGGTGATTTGCGGATAAAATGGAAAACAATTATTAACAATTTTGTGTGTCTTTGAATTCCAAGGTTTTCATAACGAGGGGGGGGGTGGGGGCCTCGCGCTGAAAATCTGCCACGGGCCTCGCGCGACGTTAATCCGGCCCTGTTTCCTGCCATGAAAAGGTACTCCTTCCAAAAAGGTTCCTGCCATTTTTCCTGCCATAGCCCAATATTTCCTTTTGCCAGAAAATTTCCTGGCAAGTGGAAGCCCTGACGAAAATCTTTCAGATCCTTATATGGGCATCACATCTCGTGATTAAGCTGTGATGTGATGCCCATATAAGGCGCTGAAAGCTTTTTGGTAGTTCGATTTCAAAAAGGCGTTGTTTTACAGAACGAAATTACTTGCTACAGAAAAACATTGCTGCTGTGAAAAGTTCTGGTAAGTTTGTTCACATTTTTAGACTAAGTTCACAAAAAATACCCGACGAATTCGTAACCGTAAGCAATTTCGTCCGGTCCATTTCTTTACATGGGAATTCGTGCGGTTGGCTGTGCTCAAATTCGTCCGGTTTCGTGTCATGTGAACGTATTAATATACTCAAATTTTCACGATTTCACCTTGCGCGTTCACACAAAGAACATTAGGATTAGGAGCAGTAGTTTTGTTTAAATTCACTTTATATTTGAAGTTAGTACATGATCACATAACACAGCCAACAGCTAAGGTACAACTGCACACATCACTCTGTAATACAGACGTGCATGTATAATGTATATTATTAAACGCAGGAGTACTCCCTTTAGACGGTTTACCATAATAAAAAGGCACATTGGTCATTGCTTTTGTATTAAACTAGGGCATTTGAGGCAGCACTTCCTTGCAACAGTAACTTTAGTATATATTTTTTGGCCAATGTCCCAGGAAATCTGCTTCCCCCCACAATTTTGCCACCTCCCCCAGGAATAGCACACTTCCAGGGGGAATCTCCTAGGAATATTGCCTCCCTTTAGGAATTTCGCTCTCCCTGAAGGCACGTTCACACAATCCGATTCGTCGAATCTGAGTGTATTGTTAACTGACCTTCAGTCAAAGTGTCAATATGAAAAATCGGATCGATATAGAACCTGCTCTATTTTCCTCAAACAAGATGAAAAGAAGCCAACTATCGCCAGATTAAACAGGGTACTACCAGGGCATGAACATGGTACTACTATCATGGTCTGAACACAATACAATTGGATCCAACAAATCAGATTGTGTGACAAGCCTTTACAGTCACAAACATAACTTGGATTCAGTGGCGTGCTGGCTTGTGTTCGCCAGGGGAGGCCAGCTGGAAATTTTGCGCCCCCTTGTAATATGTGTATGGTTGAGCGTCGTAGACGGGAGTCCTCTAGGCGGGTCCGGGGGCATGCCCCCCCCGGGAAAATTTTGAAATTTAGAGTTTTGAAATTTAGATGCTATTTGGACAGTAATGCTTGTAGTTGTAGGTAGGCTGGTGAATTTTTAATCCTCGTATAAGTCGTATTCTAAAATCTGACTAACAGAACTCAAATTAAGCGCGTGTACTAGCACTTTGAACAGTGCTTGCGGCTGTGCGGTAGTACGTAATGCGATATTGCAATAGCCAACATAAGAAAACCTGGCATATCGGAAATCACTAATATTTATCGGATAGGTTTTATCAGATAAACAACAATGTATCAATCATTAACAATCTCAAACTCTTTTTCTCTCGTTGGCTCATCGGATCTGACAAAATTCCAATTCGGACTAGCGCTTTTGTGTGCACTTTTATGTGATTTGTGCAATTTCAGCACCCCATTTATGTTCTGGCGCCCCCTAAAAAATCTTCGCTGGGGGGGGCCATGGCCCCCCGGCCCCCCCCTGCCAGCACGCCACTGCTTGGATTTGCAATTGCCACAAATACCTGTCAACAGCACAATGGCTTTAGTCATTAGGTCATTACATAAATGGAAATTTCTGTTGTCGGTAGGGCTTTCAGAATGATTTGAAGTAGGCGGCTGCCCAAAAAATACATTATATCCCTACCCACTTGCAGTTCAGACTACTGATCCCGTACAATACAGTCTAATAATGAACTATAACGAAATGTGAATTATCACCTAATAAACAACTCAACAGTTACTATACTAATGCATATTATAACAATATTAAAATAAGTTCAAAGTAAAAACTTGCGTGTTCCTTTCAATTGAATTATGTGACCAACTGTTCATCTCGATAAAATAGAGGTCTGTGTCTTGCTGGGTATCTTCGATCTGCTCTTTCTTGACATCCTCTTCGTTGTCATTGTCAGCAAACGGCTGGTCGCCATCACTATATATTTCCTCTCCTACCTCAGAATTAGTGTTTGATCTTGAACATCCAATGAATGGTTTAAAATGCACGCAGCAGTTCCTTGTAATCATGTGATCTGGACGCCTTGCAGTAATCATTGTCCCTTTTATAGCTGTGATACGGTATGGTTTAGGATTAAAACGTGGTGTTAACCACAAAGCGGATGTGATCATTGTTGATTGTTGTTGTCTTGTGCCACTGGATGCCTGGATAAATAATCGGATGGATTTGTTGGTCCAGGGCGATATTTAACTTGAAAGGTATAATCTTGTAGCCGTAAACACCATCTTTCAAGTCAGTTCCAATGGTTTATGATCTGTAATTAATATAAATTCATGTCCGTATAAGTAGAGGTGGAAATGTTCAATACCATATACAATCGCAAGAGCTTCACGTTCAATTTGAGAATATCGACTCTCCGTATCAGTCAGTGATCGACTCGCATAGGCAATTACTTTTGTGTCGTCTTTGCCTGGCGTCGTTTGTGTTAAAATGGCGCCCAGGCCAAACGGAGAGGCATCAACGTGCAACTCTGTATGTTTCGAGTAATCAATGTATCCCATAACTGTATCCGTAGTAAGCAAATCTTTGAGAGTTTCAAATACTTGTTGTTCTCGTGAAGTCCAAATCCATTTCACATCTTTGTGGGTCAATACACGAAGGGGAGCTGAGGTTGATGCTAGATTGGGGATAAAACGTCCACAGTATTGAATCATTCCTAAAAATGAACGTATCTCTGATGCATTTTTGGGTACTGGGGCATTTTTCACAGCTTGTACCTTGCTTGAACTAGGGGAAATTCCCTGACTAGAAAATACATAACCAAAAAATTCATGTTGTTTTTGGTCATATTCACACTTGCTAAATCCGAATCTCAAATTACGCTCTTTGGTAGTTTGTAAAACATTCTTTAAGGCTTGATCATGTTCGCTCTTAGTTGCTCCAAAAACAATGATGTCATCGCTGATATTTCGACATCCAGAAATCCCATTAAAAACATTTTGAATTGTGTTTTGAAAAATCTCACTTGCGCTGTTAGTTCTGAAGTTTAAAGTGCCCATGTCATAAAATGGGAGTTTACATTATTAGAATCTCCTTGAAACGTAGATCATGAAAATACAAATCAGATTTAAAATTGAGCTTGTTTTCACGGAGTAATAAGGCAATGAAATTTGAAAATTTCAAATTTTAACGGCAAAAGTTTTTGAAAACCGCGAAGGATGGGAAACTGATAACTAATACGTCACAATAGAAACCCATTGCCTACTCGGATAAGTGAAAAGTATGTAAATGTAAAGGGAGAATCGCGATCAAGCCCGGTAAAAAATGTCGTAAACGAGTTCAGGTACAGAAAATAATAGCTACCAAAGCGATGACTCCGATTGGAACTATATTCCCGGGCAGTATCAAGTCGAGAAACCGAGTGAAATCGATGAAAACACCGTTGACGCGAAGTCAAGCAGCGATCACGGACAAGACGTCTTCCGTATATAAATAATGAACTCGATGCTGACGAAGAATGGCTCGCAAAATATCGCGAAAAAGAGTAACAAATTGTACGACGAACGTCTCAAGGAACTACATGCAGCGAAGAGTTGATGGTATAGAATATAAAATGGTAAATATTTCACTTTGATTTTGTTGCGTAACATGGGTTTCGCGACTCGTGTATTTGTCTCTACATGTACAATATTCAAATTACAAAATTAATATAATATTTCAGGTGTAAATGTGACAATTGTCGCATTGAGACTAAAGAGTGTCAATGTTGTATAGAAAATGAGGAGTGCGTCGATTATTTAAACAGTGACATTGTCCCGTCAAGTTGAAGTCCCGCCATCATGTATTGTCAAGCATCCTTGGTTTAAAATAGCTTATGTCTCGATATCTGGGCCCTCCGTTTAGCAGCAACGAGCAAGAAAGAAGCCAGAATATCGCCAAACAAGCACACAAGATAGGTAAATAATGCTTTATTTGATATCAACACGTTGTCATTGATATATATATATATATTTATACATGTCAATACACAAATACACGTTTTATTAACAATAATTATATATTGATTTGTAGATTCTTACGGAGCACAGCAAATAGTAGCTTTGTGGGGATGGTTTATGGGCGTCTATAGCTAATACCACGCGCGTATGAGAAAAGGAGGCAGTTTATGCCTGCTCTTGATGAAGACTTTGTAGGATTTATAGAGGATAGCTCTTATGTAGATACCATAGACTATTGTTATAATATACCTATTTATGTGTATAACTTTTTTTAATTTTGATATTTTATGTGCTTTATGAACCACATATATATATATATATTTTACTCTGTATAGATATAGCATTTGAAATTAAAATTTGTATCTGAGATTTTCCCTGTAGTGCGTGCGTGTGGGTATATTTGTACAATGTGTTACATGGCGTGTAGGATTAATACTTCTGACTTGCATTTCGTTTCACTGCATATTGAGTCATTTCACGGTAGTTTCAATTGAATATTGTTTTCAAACGTTTGTCAAGTTTGTCATACCGTGATATATAACAACAGTATAAAAGCATTTTAGCAAGTATATATATATATTCTATAATCTGTGAAGAAATCTGAAACATTAGACGGGTTTCCCTGTAGAGCATACAAAATATATCAAAAAGACAAAATACAATAAATTATTTTATAATCATTGACATTGTATCGTATTTTGCTTTTTTTTGTTATAAACTTGTTCCATGCTTTTCTGCCTTTATTAAATAGGTATAACCAACACAACCACTCGTTTCAGTTGAAATATCATTATTCTAAACAATCAACAAACACAAGGATAGTTTTATAATTTACTGCTGCGTCAAATTACTGCTATACATTGTCTGTTTAAAATAATACAGTACACGTTGTACATCCTTTGACGACGCAACCAAATGTTTTGATACGCTATTTCACTCATATCCTCACGATTTTGTGCTATTTCTGGTGACTCCATCGGCTGTGGCGCATTTATATTTATTGCGTGACTATGACCAACACCAGCAGACGAAATAGCTTCGAAATAGCTTCTTTTACAACCTATTTAAATAATATATTTGTGACTAAAATTGGTCATATATTAAAACGATTGACAAACGAAATTTACCCTTAACAGAAAAACAAAATAGAATCAGAAATTTGAAAGTATTGTACCTACCATTCTTTTGGCTCTCGCAGACAGCGATTTGTAGTCGGCAGTAGTCGTGTATTTTGGAATTGCATCGACGCAAATTTCGTCGGCTGCTAACTTCGGTTTTTTACCAGAGAGACCAGAAAACATTTCAGTAGAATCCTCTATCGTATAGTGTGCAGAACGAAAGAGTTTGATCCCATTTTGATTGTTTTAAGCGCACGAAATCAATCCACTGTTTGCCGACTCGTGTCTCCTCTTCGCTTCGGACCTCTCGTCTCCAGCAAATGGTATAAAATGAAGTGAAATGCCTTCCTTTGTATCTGTTACAAGATCAACCTTGGATCAACCTCATACTACACATCTATTCGGCATTTTTTCCAGTTTCGCGATTTTATTTGCTCTGTTGCCTTCCATAAGATAGTACACGTAATAGTGTTTTCTATATTGTTGAGTTGGACACTTGGACGAGTTCCTATTGTGACGTCAAACGCACAATTTCGTACCAGTCTCTTGCGCGGTTTTCAGATTTTTCACAACACGAAATTCAATGTTTAAACGACAATAACTTTTAAACTATAATTCCGATTTCAATTCCGTTTTAGAATTCACTTACTTATTTAAACCATAGATTTCAAAAATGCAAAGTCTCATTTTATGACATGGGCACTTTAAACGTTTGTATTGAAAGAGTTCCTTATGTGTAGTGAAAGTTGTTATGTATCGGGACTCTTCGTCAAGCTCTAATTGACGATATGCAGGGGTTAAATCCAATTTGCTGAAGTATCGAGCTCCATTTAGGTCATTGATTAGATCGTCAATGGTCGGCTGAGGATGTCGTTCTCGTTGAATTGCATTGTTTGGTTGGTCCACATCCACGCAAAGTCGAATTTTGTCTGAATTCTTTGGTTTCGGGAAAGCAACAACAGGGCTAACCCAAATTGAAGGTCCTTGTGCAGGCTGTATTATATCTTGTTGTTGTAGGTGATGCGATTCTTCTGGTCGGTTGTACGACAGGTGTCACATCTTTGTTGATGTGGAGGTGAACTTTAACATCCGTTAGTCTTCCTATGCCATGGAAGACCTCGTCATATTTGGTTATGACAGGTTTTAACCGTGGTGGTATCTTTTCTTCAGCGGCCAGTTTACGGAAGGTAGCAGGTTTCTCAGCAGGCTTTGAATGAATCTTGTTAACATTGATCGTAATAAAGTTTAAGTCAATAGATGTTTATCCACTAAGAAGACATCCGGTTGCTTTTCGTATAACAATAAACTTGGCGCTGGTAAATATTTTCTTGGACTCTAATACACACTCGAACTGTCCTAATACAGGTAACGGAGTTGTACTACCAAATGCGAATAGACGTTTCTTCGATTTCTTAAGGCATATACTCGGATTTTGCTGTTTAATTTAATTGTCATGAAAGTGTTTTCATCGATGATGTTAGCTGATGATTCACTATCAATTTGAAAATGGACATGAGAATTTCCCAACTTTAGTTTGGTGTGAAAAGAGCGTTGTTGATTCTTAGCAGGTTCGTTGTGCAAAGTGTAAACAAAGTGATCATCGCTGTCGTCGCTGTCTGTACTTTCTTCGCTATTTATACTCTCAGGTTGGGGTGATATTGTAGCATTTAGCTGTACTGCATGGGCAGAATCTTCGTTGTTTTTCTTTCCCCTGGACCGGCACACACGAGCAAAATGATTGTATTTGAAGCAGTCCTTCGGCGGGACACTTGCTTCCAACACTGTGAGGCCATGTATATCCACTACGAAAGCATTGTCATGTATATCCACTACGAAGCTTGGAGATCCGCCGTGGGAATATTAGGTTTTGTCCATTGTCTGGCAGGTGACTTTGAATATTTCGATTTTCTAAAATCGGTGGCGCAATCGTCAGAACACGCGCCTTTCACCTCTGATATTTGGGGTTCGAGTCCCGTTGGGGACGACTTATGATAGCTATGTGAAAAGAGTTAGTCATCGCTCTGCCGAAAGTCGTGGGTTTTCTCCGGGTACTCCGGTTTCCTCCCACAGGGAATGTTGACAGGGTGGGTTGGGTTTAACCTCTAACTGGCCCTTCCACCGTAGCTGTGCTCCGTGATGGCGAGCAAAAGGCGGCTGCTATATGCGCGCCTAGAAAGCCTTCGACTTGGTCACGTTGAGCTGTGTCCTTCGCAATTCAGCTTAGCTCTCAGCTGCAAGTAAGGATAATAAGCACAACCCCCTTACTCGCTCACTCGCTCACTCACTCACTCACTCACTCACTCACTCACTCACTCACTCACTCACTCACTCACTCACTCACTCACTCACTCACTCACTTACTTACTTACTTACTTACTTACTTACTTACTTACTTACTTACTTACTTACTTACTTACTTACTTACTTACTTACACTTTGTTGATAATCATCCTCAAATGTTGGGTTTTCGCTTCAATACCTCTGGCATGTTTTTCAGTTTCATGAAGTGTTCGCGCGTATTCCAACAAGGCAGTTAACCTAAGGGTCGGTGGACGAAAATAACAACGACGTAACTTCTTATTTGTTGTTCCTAATTCGATCTGAGCTTTGATTTCCTTATTATTTGTTCTCCCCGAACTCGCAGTACTTCGAGGCCATCTGTAAACGTGTGTGGAATTCGTCGACTGTCTCGTGTGGTTCTTGCTTCAGATTTCGAAATTTGAATATCTCAAATGAAACATTCGGCGTAAAATATCGTGTGAGAGCTTCACAAGCTTTCTTGAAATCAGCATCTTCTCCTTTGTCCGAAAGGGTATCAAACAGATCATTAACTTCTTCTCCAATGTAATGTAAAAGCAATGCTCGTTTACGACTTTCGTCTGTCATCTTCATGGCGGTCATCAGGTTTTTAAACCGTTTCAAATATTTCTCCCAACGCGCAGCTAAATTCGTTTGATCATGTAATTAAAACTCGGGAAACGTTGGAAGTCCGGCAGCCATTATTTTGTACACAAAACTAATCAAAAGAGCTTAAATTACTTCGCCATTCTCGTCGCCATTATAATACCTCGTGGTTTAGTCGCCATTTTATTCCCTATCCCTTTTACTCTATCACGTGACATGCATGTTCATTGTCCATTGTCCAATGTCAATCAATACATTATACCAGCCAACACCTTTTCCCATACAAATCCCAACAAGGAGTGAGAAAATTACGTCTGCATATTTTGCCCAATTTCTCCTAAGAGATTGAAGAATGGGTATGTTGCCGTTTCCCAGTTCCCGCGCGGTTTCACAATGCATTTTGGGATCGCCAGGGGGCAAACAAACATTCTCGAATAGTGCGAAATATATAAATTTTCATATATTCAAAATTTTACAGCGAAATTTACTTTAAAATCTTATAAATATCTATGAAAATGGCTTGTACTCCGATTGGGAGACGTGAAATAAAGGTCCGCGGGACGGAAAATGTTTTTACTGGGCTGAAGTGATCGATATTTTTGGTTGTTCGACTGTAGTTCAGTACACTATAATCTATAGTCTATACTATAGCTTATACAGTATAATTTATTCGATCACGAGCCAGAAGTGGATGAACTCGAGCCATGACATCGCATCTTCAATCGCCTGTGATGTTAACTTGCCAAAACTAAACAGACAAAGCGCAAATCTAAAGCAAGCAACCTAAAAATTGTACTTCGAGAATAACAGATGGCTCGAATTTCACCCACTTCTGGCTCGTGATCGAATAAGTTATATAGTATACAAATAATGAATGTTTATGAGTGCAATGGTGAAAATATTTTCATGAGGTGAAAGATGGAATTTTCCATTTCACGAAGCGACAGCCGAGGGGAATGGGAAATTCCATCTTTCACCTCGTGAAAATATTTTTTCCATTGCACGAATGAAAACATTTAGTCTAGGACCTGTATAGGAGTTTGTATGCGTTTCATTTAGCACAGGCAATCTCAACTGTTTTAGGGTAAAATGACCATGGCGGTCAACATGGCATATGTGCGAAAACCTGAATCCGGGACGAAAGTCCTGAAAATGACCCCACCCTGAAACGGCAGTGCCGACATAGCTCTAACTTCTGAAAAGCAGAAGCGACAGCCTTTCTGAAGTGCTTATAGTGTTTAGAAGGTTGCTTTTAGGGGTAGTTATTGGAAGGAAAAATTTGTCCAAGTATAATATTTTACAAGAAAATGACCATGCACCACCCCAGGTCAACTGCTAATTATCCATGAAATAACTAATATACCTGGCAGAGATTAAATTTTCTTATTTCCTAACAATTTTTGTCATGGGATGAAAAACTATGCTTAATTTAATATAATTATTATAGATTTCATAAGGATTGACATTGTTTTGTTTAAATATAATACATTTTATTTCATTTCCCCACCAAAACACGATTTCAGCCATATTTTGCCGTCTTGTTTGCTTTTATCGCCGAGTCTCGCAAGTATCATCCAATTGTTGTACTTTTACATAATGATAGATGGCTAAAGAAGATTTCAACCAAGTTTCGTCAAGTTTTGAAGCAGTGCAGTGTATTTTATCTTCGATATTGTGTCCTTCGATATTTCGTCAAATAGCGGCCATTGCAATGCCTCGCCGCTTCTCTTCCCGATAAATGCCACTTCTTCGTCTTCATATGTATTTAGAATACAGTATTCAAGAGTACTTCATTGTAGAATAGTCCCAATCGAAAAACTAGAGTAGTATAGTCCCACTTGAAAGGAAAAAACCTCCCATAACAAATTTAGGATCAGAATCAAAGACACAAGTTTAAAAATAATTTGAAAGTCACGCGCAATCTTCGCGAAAACTCCTCGTGGCTACTTGACAGGGGGGGAGAAATATTTTCACGAAACGCTGGTTCGCCACCACAGAACCCAGTAAATATATTATATTTATTGCATTTTTATGATTTATGAAAAAAACAATAAATATTTGCGTATATTCTATTGTTTTTATCATAAATCATAAAAATACAATAAATATAATATATTTACTGGGTTCTGTGGTGGCGAACCAGCGTTTCGTGAAAATATTGTCCCCCCCCTGTCAAGTAGCCACGAGGAGTTTTCGCGAAGATTGCGCGTGACTTTCAAATTATTTTTAAACTTGTGTCTTTGATTCTGATCCTAAATTTGTTATGGGAGGTTTTTTCCTTTCAAGTGGGACTATAGTTTTTCGATTGGGACTATTCTACAATGAAGTACTCTTGGATACTGTAATCTAAATACATATGAAGACGAAGAAGTGGCATTTATCGGAAAGACAAGCGGCGAGGCATTGCAATGGCCGCTATTTGACGAAATATCGAAGGACACAATATCGAAGATAAAATACACTGCACTGCTTCAAAACTTGACGAAACTTGGTTGAAATCTTCTTTAGCCATCTATCATTATGTAAAAGTACAACAATTGGATGATACTTGCGAGACTCGGCGATAAAAAGCAAACAAGACGGCAAAATATGGCTGAAATCGTGTTTTGGTGGGGGGTAAGTGAAATAAAATGCATTATATTTAAACAAAACAATGTCAATCCTTATGAAATCTACAATAATTATATTAAATTAAGCATAGTTTTTCATCCCATGATAAAAATTGTTAGGAAATAAGAAAATTTAATCTCTGCCAGGTATATTAGTTATTTCATGGATAATTAGCAGTTGACCTGGGGTGGTGCATGGTCATTTCCTTGTAAAATATTATACTTAGACAAATTTATCCTTCCAATAACTACCCCTAAAAGCAACCTTCTAAACACTATAAGCACTTCAGAAAGGCTGTCGCTTCTGCTTTTCGGAAGTTAGAGCTATGTCGGCACTGCCGTTTCAGGGCGGGGTCATTTTCAGGACTTTCGTCCCGGATTCAGGTTTTCGCACATATGCCATGTTGACCGCCATGGTCATTTTACCCTAAAACAGTTGAGATTGCTTGTGCTAAATGAAATGCATACAAACTCCTATACAGGTCCTAGACTAATTCATTATTTGTTTTATATGACACCAAAATATATCGATGTTATAAAAGATTTATTGGAATACATACAAACCAAACAAATACATACCAGAGTTACATGTATGAAGTTCAAAATTGATATATCAATCAAATACACAAGTCCCAAAAATGTGTAAGAATAAGATGAATAAGATACAGGCATTCATTTAACGAAAATTTATTGTAAAATCCTTAAATTTACATCCGCCATTTTGTTGCATTTAAAAATTCCAACCACCTCATTTTGAAGCTAAGATTAAAATACCTACGAACACGATACGATTAGGATTTTGACGTATGGAATTTATAAAAACCGGCAAGAATCTATAAATGTATGGCATTTATAAAAAATGGCAAGAATCGTGAGCGTGCAATAGTTTTTTCCATTTTCACGATCGTGAAAATGGAAAAAACTATTGCACGGTCACGTGATCATAATCAACCAATTAAATGACGAGAATCTACTAAGGTGTTATATAATATAGTTTATAGCGCGCTGAAGTACAGTCGCACAACTAAAAATATCGATCGCTTCTGCCCACGTACCATCCTTTGTACCTTTTCTTAAGATACTCTTTTACAGTTGAACATAGAGATTTGGATTTGAACAGATATAAAGCTTCAAACACTTAATATATTCGTCAGTATTACCATTAACAACGAGAGCCATAGTTCGATAAAAACAATCTCCATTCCCGGAGAGCTTAATTTCATGTCATTAGTCAGAGTGCAAGCCATTTCATTAATATTTATGAGATTTTAAAGAAAATTTCGCTGCAAAACGTTGAATATATGAATATTTATATACGTTTTGCGAGCTGTTTACGTACAGAAACAACGTCGATTTTATTGAGATCAAACGTTAGAATTGAAGAAATTTATAGCGAAACACAAGATCTGTCATTCAGGAAAACAGATGAGGTACAAACATGTAATTTGATATCAAGTTCACTTCGCCAACACTATTTGATTTCTCTAAACCTGGTTTTAGTGGAGTATATATATAATTTACTACAAAATCAGTATATTTGGCATGTTGCATTTTAAATGGACATTCCATTTAATAAAGGCACACCTCCCCCCCCCCTTCTATTGAGGGGTCTGGATATCAAATGGGGGAGAAGGGGTGTTTCATCGTAACTTTTCCTAGGTGGTAGCTTACGTGATTTTCCCCCCAAATGGCAACATTTTCGTGGTTTTTGTGATATCCAAGCAGAAAAACAATGCCATTAATAATGTCACTATCAATATTGATGCCCACTTAAATAGTATAGTAAATAACAGTCTAGTATATATTTATCAAATTTATGTATAATATACAGAATGACATTGCCTGGACAAACTTATCTATTAATTACTTTCAAATATAGCTGATGTTTTATAATATTAATAAATATTTTCTGAAATGTTTATGTTCTGATGTTGGTCCATTATTAATTGGCAGTACAAGGCTTGGTTTAGACAGTTTACATTTCATGAGCTGAACACAATATCTGAACAAGAAATGACTGGCATTCTATATTAAGGTGTGGTTTGTGCTGAAGACCATGTTAGTTCAAACAGAAATGCTTCACATGAGCTACTGCAAATGCATCTCCTACTATATTTCCCATTCTTTTAGCCTGACATTGAGCAGTCTATCACAAATTTGGCATAGCTCGTGAGAAGCACACCTGTTTGAATCACACTTTGGAATGTTGTGTAAAATATAAATTTCAGGTAGTTCTGACTAAAACCACTACAATGTATTATGTTCATATACTACACACACTTGAACAAGAAAGTTGCCTAAAGCACCGCAAATACAAACAGCCAGTGGAACCATATTGACTGGCATCTTTGATGTTCCTCACATCTGATGCCTGTGATGGTAGTAGCATTTGCATGGACTTTGCTTTGCCCTAATTTTGCATCCATAGAAACAATCGTTTGAAATTCTTTACTCAAAAACATATAAATAAACCTTTCAGCGATGAAATACAGCTTTGAATACCTCCACGAAGAGACGCTATCAACTCATTCAACATTCAACTGCTATTTGACACCACTTAAACCAGGTTTTACAGCAATAAAACAGCGTTGGCCGAGTAAACTTTATATCAAATTACATGTTTGTACCTTATCTGTTTTCCTGAATGACAGATCTTGTGTTTCACTATAAATTTCTTCAATTTTAACGTTTGATCTTGAGAAAATTGATGTTGTTTCTGTACGTAAACAGCTCGCAAAACACCTCAATAAAATCGCCCCGGCCTTTGATTCAAATGAAATCCCGTCCATATGTCAGAAAAACCCAGTAATCCATCAGAAATTATAAAATTGAACGATTCTTCAATCTTTTAGGAAAAATTGGACAAAATATGCAAACGTAATTTTCTCACTCCTTGTTGGGATTTGTATGGGAAATGACGTTGGCCGCGCACTCGCCTCAATGTTTTTGCACTCCCTGGCATGTTACACGAGGCAATTTTTGCTGCAAATTGCAACGCAATTTCGGACACAGAGCGATGTTACGTAAAAAGTATATTCGCAGAGAAATTGTGAGCATGAATCTCGTTTTATTTTGCCGATATTTTTCTTGCTAAACATGCCCAGAAGGCAACAAAGTAATGAATGAAAATGATAATATCGGTGAAGTGAAACGCAGGCCTTGTTCACTGTTTTTGTGTGGGTATATTTCCTCATAAAATGGCTCTGTGCAGAAATTGCGTTGCAAGTTGCAGCAAAAATTGCCGCATGTAACATGGCGTTTATGGCGTCTAAAACCTTCTTCGTTTCATATTAACACGGATAATATTTGTGTACTTTCAATTAAAATATAGCCACCTAAGATGGAAAACACGAAAATATATCATTTTACGCAGGGATGGGCAATATTCCAACCAGATTTTTAAGGATTGCCACGTAATCGACACTTTTGCCAAGAAACAGAACATTCAGCAGGCGTTTCCTCGGAATATTGTTTTTTTTTGCAATTCCCGCATTTTTCAGCCCGCTCCAATTAATAAAACGCCTGTGCAAGAGGTTGCATGGAAGTTTTAAAAACGCGCAGAGATATAAAACGCTGCAGCAATTTTGATATTATCGCTTTGTTGACAGCAAACAAACGAAATTAAGGAAGCTGAAAGCTACAGTAACTCCTGTATTTGTTACTTTTAATTGAATTAGTCTTCCAAATTTAAGGGTCAACAGAACGTGTTTTTGGCTAAATTTTGCTGTTATATAGCAGATAGCGGGGAGATAAGCAACTTTGACACAGCAGGGTTCTACTGTATTAGTAAATCCTATTCCCCTTCCCCTACAAAATATCATGCATCAATAAACGTAATCAGTGATCAAACACATATTTTGCAGTTATGTCTGACAAGAAACACATTCTTTGAAGACTACATTTATATATTTTCGTATAGTACAATACTCAATTAGAATCAGTTACACACTGATACCTGAAAGTGTTTACAAGTCTTCCTCTCCAGTATAAATTGTACTAAATATGATTAATCATCACAGCTTGTGGTGAAATGAAAGTGTTTGTTTTAGTCTGTGCTGTACGCCTCTAGGCATATAAAACAAATGCTCTCTCCTCCGCAGAGCTACCTTAAGTATTTACAAATAACTCACATGAAGTTTCATGAAAGAGTGAAGCGATACCAAAACTTCATGTAAGCCGCTGCGGAGTCTATTGTGTATGGAGCGACAAAATGCGGCTGTGAAACAGCAAAAGACAGCAAAAAGCAGTTGGCAGATATATAACTTTCTGGACGAGATGTTTTTATGCCCGCTCCTGTGCTCCAACCGGTTCTGGGTTCTTTCACGATAACGGTACAACACAGAACGCAAGTTCTAGCCTTTGAATTTTGCGAGATATCCAAACGAGTATAAACGTTCATTTAAGTGATCCATTCCCCTGCATAACCACACATAACTAGCGGTGGATAGCCACGGTGAAATCAAATTTGGTGTCGAATGTCGGCACCGCAAGGCACAAACTTGTTGTAAAGATACTCAGCGTGTTTTGGTTCACGAAATGCCAAAGAGTGCTCGATATCATATAGATAAAGCAAGTATATAGTTTTTCGCTTACCTCAAGGTATCCGCGGATACCATAAGGCGGATACCTTGAGGTAAGCCAAAAACCTTTTTTTATAATAATAATAATGGTAACTTCGTAATAGATAAAAGAGTGTTCAATACTGAGAGTATTCAGCAGAGCTATTTATTTGTTTATCTTAAAATATATCTATCGCTACTTAAAGTTTCATGCCTCTTGTAAGGCAATCATCAGGCGATGATTAATAATCATTGATTATATATTATTATTATATATATATATATCGTTTATTTTACCTCGCCGAGAACACAGAGTTAGCACCTTCGGTTAAAATCACTGTGTAGATATATTTAAAACATAATACTAAGAAATCGCACGCTACCCGGTTGGTCACACACTTATATACAGACATTAAAAGAAATTTGCATTAACTTTTTGCACGAGTACTACACAGACAATTACGTATACACACAACAAAAGACATGGTATATTTGTCCATTCAAGCGTCACAGAAAAACACTGTTGTATTTTGGATTTCAACTCATGCTTTTAAACAGGACATTTGGGTCCTATTATCCGATGGACAAAGCCCGGTGGATATCGTTACACTTGTCAATGAACTTTCACGCCGAATTTATACTAGGAATGTAACAAGTCTGTTTCTCCTCTCCCAATATTCTCGCCTCCTGCCTGCCTTTAAATCCCTCCCGCCCGCATTTTTTACGTGCGCCCTTTATCAGAGGCAGATTAGCACCATATCTACCTACCTCCCTCCTATCCCGCTGCCCCTGCAATGTAGTAAAGAAATATACTAATTGACTACGATGTTGTGTTTTGGTATTTTGTTACAATGGGACGATGGCTGTCTTTAGATTGTCTGTCTTTATACAGTATGAAATCAACGGCTCCCCCAATTATGGAAAAGCGGGGGGCCACTAGGGCATCGCCCTAATCTGCCCCTGCCCTTTATAACTCCCAAATAGAAACCCCTTTGAGAGACAGACTTGGAGCCAGTCTAGATTCAAACTAGAATTCAGATCAGTTTTGGAAGATCTAATGTCATTATGGGTCTCCATGACAACAATATTTACAACAACCAAGCCTCTAAGAATATCACTTCCTGATCTCAAAACTGCACTGTAATACTATATGATCACTTACTGTATCTTGACATGTGTCGCAGAAACAATTTTAAATGCGTGCACGCACAAAACATGTTTTAATTACATGCAAAAATTGTAACGATTACGCCTCAAATGTCAAGGGTTGTCAGCCAAACGTTTTAACTTTAATGTTGGATAAAACGTGAGTTTTCCTTGCCACTATTTTCGAGCCTCTGTCAGTATCTGTAAACTCTTGCAATGAAATGTTTTGTTTAAAACGTTTGCTACATTTAGCTGGCTTCCTAAATTTATTAATCAATCAGATGTATTGAATTAATGTGTAAACATTGAAGTTTGAGGCGTAATTGTTACAACTTTGCGGTATGCAAAAGTTCAATAATCTGCGGTATGCAATATCGAACAAGTATGCGCAGTGCTTTAAATCTTAAATTACTCCCAGAAATGACCTCATTTTCCTAATTTCTACCCAGCGATTAATAGATAGGTTATATATCTCAAGGTATTGCTTGATTTTAACAATTAAAAATAGCTAGAAAAAAGGTTTCATGAAATCTACTGGTGGTGACCAGTGAACTCCATATATATCCGGAGTAAGAACTTGCGTCCAAAAAGAGAAGCCAAAGATGGCGGAAATTGACGTCCAGTGGGGAAAATTGTATGAAAACCGTTTACGACCTTCACAGATTTTGGACGTCAATGATTTCCGCCATCTTGGCTTCACTTTTCTCATACGCCGAATGACTGAAGTTGTCGCTCCAGAAATATATAGAGCTCACTGGTGGTGACTCGCTGTCGACGTCGCTCCCGGTATCTTCGAATTATATACATGCAGCTATAGCCAACAGAACTCAGAAGTACTATTTTTCTTGTAGGTTTTCAAGATGCTCAACTTTGATTATCTACCACCAAAGAGCTTCAATACTTATGGTGTTGTTATTCTCACGTTATTCGGATTGTTTGGTGTCGTAGTTATAGGCATCTCGGGTTCCTTAACTTTCGATACATCATTTCATTGTTATGATAACACCATTTGGAAGACGAAGGATCTATCTCTTGAGAAGCACATTAATACAAAATGTTCCCTCGAGTATCAAGAGAAATTCCACTTTATTCTGCCGATGTATGCTATGTTCATCTTAAACTTTGGCATCGTCATTGCTTTGAGTATTATCTATGCATATTTGGTGAGAGATCGCGTTGAGAAATTTGATTATCCGACCGGAACGATCAGTAATGATTACGACGAAAATGATGTAATACTGTCCCCGCCAAGTCCTCGCCAAAACCCGAGTGATGTGCGCCAATGTTTGGGTTGTTTTTCAACATTTTGCATTTATATCGTTCATTTGTTCGTCGCTCGTATAATTCCATTGTTGGTATTTGCTGTATGGGTATTTTACCCAGCCGATATTCCTAACAATTTCCCCTGTTCTTGGCGACCTGGAATGGGAGGAAAAGGCACATCTACTTCTAATGATACCCTCAAATCACAATACAACCTAACCATAATTGACTGTATAACTCCCATAGGCTCAACAAGTAAAACCTTGGTCGACTTAGTTGCAACAGCGGATGTTATATTTGTAACACTGGCCTTCTTGGAACTTGGCTACATCGCGTGGTTGGCCTGCAATGACGGGTACTTTATTACTGACGAAGAATTTTGTACGGTGTACTTGTTGAGAAAGCGAAAAAGAATTAGAAAATTCGTGGACAGAGTTCGAGAGAGATTTAATGCTGATGATCAATTAAGGGATGATTTCGGTGGTATTGAAATTTCCTCGCGATCTCTTAAAGATATATATGTCAATGTCGTAATTCAAGAAGGGAGAGAACGCATGAACGCTTACCCAAGCAAATTTGACCGGCATGAAATTTACCAATGCCATTTCAAACCCCCAAGATCAGTTACTAAGCTTACTAGCACAGCTGATATATTTAAACCATGTCGGAACCAGACGTATCCGCGGACCATACTTATCATAGGGCGACCAGGAATTGGTAAGACCATGTTAACAAAGAAGCTTTTGCATCAGTGGAAAGTAAAAGACGACGACTTCTGGCGTGAAAAAATAGTAATCTTGCATCAATTTCGCAAATTTAACAATGAAACTGTTTCACTTCGAGACATGTTGGCTTATGATGATGGTTTGTCATCAGATGACTTTGAAACTATGTATAATTTGATATTGTCAAACCCAACAAAAGCCTTGCTGATTTTTGATGGATTGGATGAACTTACTGTTAACGATGAGCTTTTGCATGCCAAGACAAAGGCAATCAATAACCCGAATGAAAAGATGCCAGTGTTTTTAATTTTTAAAATGTTGTTCGTTGGTAAATTGCTACCAGGTGTCACAGTATTAACCACGTCACGACCCACGGCTGAGCGTGTTTTTCAAACCCTGAAATTTGACAGAACAGTGGAAATCTTGGGATTTTTTGAAGACCAAATTAAGGAGTATGTTTTTAAATTTTGTCAGGATAATGATGATACCGCTGAATTGATTTGGAATCAAATCAAAGAGTCGGCCGAACTGCTCAGCTTGTGTTATATACCTGTGAACAGTTATATAGTCTGTTTAGCTTTGAAAGAAAGCATTGAAAAAGATGGCAGTTGGCAAAGGGATATTCCGAAAACCATAACTGAATTGTACAAAAGAGCAATAAGAGTCTTATTATACAGATACCATCCAATATACACGTTGCAACCAAGGCCGAGAAATTACCTTACCGCCCCTTTCCCCAATGTATTCGAAGCTGACTTGATGAAGCTAAAAGAAGTTGCAAAAAGCGGAATTATTCAGGAAAGGTTAATTTTTGATCGCGTGACTGATGAATTTGGCGACCTTGAGGGTTGTGGGCTGTTGAACAAATTACCAGACAAACAACGTCACCTCTATAGCTTTCTACATTTGACACTGCAGGAGTTTCTTGCAGCATCAAAGGTGGTTGATGATATGGAAAATGTTGCGCAATTCTTGAAGACTCATATTGAAGACCCCAAGTGGCATTTGGTGATACAGTTTGTCGCTGGTTTAGTTGGAGATCAAATTAGAGAAACTAAGATAGCAGATAACGACGTTACAAATGAACCAAATGGATGTAACAGGCAAGAAATCATTGCTGGTATTCAAAAAAGGTATTATAATTTTCGTAGAGTATGTTTTAGTGCAAATCTGAGCGAAAACAGAGTCAAATTTCTAGTCTAAGCAGAGTTGAAAAATGTGCAAGCTAGGATTTTCAATTTGATCCAGTTTGAGGATTTGAACTGAATAGTATCTCTTACTGTCAATTAACCCAGAATGCCCAGAACTATTCTGTTGTAAAGTAAAATAGTCTGGCGTAAGACAGACTAAAACGCAGAGGTTGCATACCTCCGCCTGCATATTAAGCCAAGTTTTGACCCCTGGCCTTGTTTACGTACAAAAGCTTTTTAAAGCTCCCAAAAGAGCTTCGTTATTGTGATATGAATTGTTGAATCACAATATCATCATCATCATCATCTTTTGTATAATCGGAATTTGCCCGGCAGCAAAATGTAAACAAGGCAAGTATACATGCACTAATTACGCATTCAGTTTTGTTCATCCCGGGAAAGCATAACCTTCTGGCGAGGTAATAATATGGTTTTATACGAATAAATTAATAAAATAGAATTATGGGAATTTGTTTCACACTTATTAAATCTTGATTACAAGTTATTAACCATCTGTGTGAACTAGGTCTTAAAATTCGATCTAATTCGAATTTTGTGTTTTTAAATGACACTCCATTCTCCCAATTAGCACATTATTGCCCAAGAATTTTCCAAGTGCAGGTTTAGGTAGCCATTTGGTTCTCGGCGCCCGCGATCCTAGCCCCCTCTACCAAGCTGGGATAAGGGACTGGATAAGAAATTAATGCAGTCCTATAGGTTTCGATTAGTGTAACGCTGTGCAGTGCAGATTCGCGCAACGTTTCTCTCCCTCGGGAAATTTAGCGTCTGCATGCGCTCCCGAACAAAGGAGCTTAGCCAATCACAATTTACCTCCCCAAAACAGGAAGTAACTCGCGGTATTGTTGCGAGATAAATACGCAACGCGTGGAAACAAAATGCAGTAGGAAAGTGCGCTTGTCGTTCTCAAATTTTGCCATTTCTTATTCTGTGGTTTTGCCACCTCAAGACTGAAGTTTGAGTACCACCACTTTAAAATAGACAT
This sequence comes from Trachythela sp. YZ-2020, assembly GCA_016169945.1. Classification (NCBI taxonomy): domain Eukaryota; kingdom Metazoa; phylum Cnidaria; class Anthozoa; order Malacalcyonacea; family Clavulariidae; genus Trachythela; species Trachythela sp. YZ-2020. The sequence goes on along the minus strand of JADLSH010000197.1, from coordinate 408,368 downwards.
CAAGAGGATGCCAAAAATATTTTGTCAAAGAGAAAAAAATTATTTGTGAATAAAATTCGCCGAAAGGATTGGAGAGTCCATTATATTCCTTGCCACTGGTGTCTCGTGTTTACTGTTCAGTCTTTTCTATACTGTAGTGCACAAGCAATCAAACACAAATATTAGGGAGGTCCACCGATTCCACTCGCCTAAAGATCAATTATGTGAATCATGAACTATATTCTCTTGTATGGGATTGATGTATTGTTTAACGACATCACTTCAGATTGTGTGAAATAAACTCTGAAAGAACTTTAAAACAAATAATAAAATAATAAATCATGCGGTATCCAGCATTTAGAATGTGGATTTGGCATAACTGCAGAATCACATCCTTCTTGCCTGGGAGTTCATTTATTACCCTTATACCGACAGCAAGTGACACTAGGAAAGCAATTTGTGATCCTCTATTTGCTGGTGAATTAGCCACACATTATTGATATGCTTTGCAATAGCGGTATATGTCAATTGGGAATTTTCCTGTTTTTTCCCCTGTCGCAGTCATAATTATATTTTTGTATTTATGTATATAATGTAATTTATTTATGTAATTGTAATGTTTTGCGACGAATTTAATTAAACTAAATTAAACTAAACTAATAAAGACAGAATAATGCTGGTTTGTCTAGCTATTTTGCTTGGACTGGTTATCCCAAATCACTACACTATTTTTCTTGGGTCTTGGCTTCTTCATATCCATACGATAATTATCATGAGACTTGCATTTGACGCAGTCCAATTCCTGACCAATGAATAAATTTTTGCTCAACTCGAAGCCATTCATTCGGTACTACAATTGGACTGCCTTCACTGTTATTTCAAAACAATTGTAACATCGGGGACAGTAATGAAGAAAATATATTTGCAACAAGCCAACAATTTTCTTTTAATTTGATTGTTTATATAAGTTGAAGCATAAGCTCGCGAAATCTCCGCGCAAATTAGCACACCGCGCGTGTGGTTGTTTAAAACGCATAACGTCATGAAAATCAAATCATCGTTATCGATAGCTATGCCGTCATTAACCACGATTATCTCTTTTTCAATTTCGCTAAGTTAAAAAAATAATATAGTTCTTGTTCATAAAATTGAACTATATACAACAAAATGGATAGTATATATATAGTATATTTGTTTTAAAATGGTGCACAGTATAAATAGGGCGTTTTCTGTTTAGATTTGAAGAATGGGCCTTTCTATTAGGAACTGAAAGTGACAAAAACAAAATTGCTTTACTTGGGATAAAGTGTTTGTATGAATTGCAAGATATTGATATCATGAAATCAGTTTCCGGTAAATTTTTGGCTGAAGGAGATGGAGAGCTGTATTTGGAAGACTTAAATATTACACCAGTTGATTCTGCAGCATTGTTTGGATTTTTGGGCAGTAGCAAGAATCTAAAACAACTTGAATTTGATAGATGCACAATACAGGGCAAATACAGTTGCAGTAAAATGGAGAAATCGTTATTTGCTGAAGGTAACGCTATTACCTCCTTTACATGGAGTGGAAGTAAAGATAAAGATGAAATTGTTATATCTCTTAGTGATGCTTTAAAAAGTGAAAATTGTAAACTTACTGAATTAGATCTCGGTAATAATCGCGTATCAGATGTGGGTGTTAGATATCTTAGTGATGCTTTAAGTAGTGAAAATTGTAATCTCGGTAAATTGAATCTCGGTAATAATGGCGTAACAGATCTCGGCGTTGGATGTCTTAGTGATGCTTTAAGAAGTGATAATTGTAAACTTACTGAATTAGATCTCGGTAATAATCGCGTGTCAGATGAAGGTGTTATATATCTTAGTGATGCTTTAAGAATTGATAATTGTAAACTTACTGAATTGAATATCAGTGGTAATTACGTAACAAGTCGAGGTGTTGGATATCTTAGTGATGCTTTAAAAAGTGAAAATTGTAAACTTACTGAATTAGATCTCGGTAATAATGGCGTAACAGATGACGGTGTTACATATCTTAGTGATGCTTTAAGAAGTGAAAATTGTAAACTTACTGAATTGAATGTCAGTGGTAATGACGTAACAGATCACGGTGTTAAATATCTTAGTGACGCTTTTCAAAAAGTGAAAATTGTAAACTTACTGAATTAGATCTCGGTAATAATCGCGTAACAGATCAAGGTGTTGGATATCTTAGTGATGCTTTAAAAAGTGAAAATTGTAAACTTACTGAATTATATCTCGGTTATAATGAAATTACCGAAGTAGGTGCTGAATATAAAAACATAACTGTAAGCTTACTACATTGTATATCAGTGGTAAAATGTATGAAGGCGCGGAGCTGGAGTAGCTGAGAAGAAGAATGTAAGGATTCATATTTATTGCGAGGCGTAGACTGGATTTCTTAAAGTGTCTATCATCCAAAATAGACTATATTCCGTATATTGATTGTATATGTTTTTGTTAGTCGAAAGTAAAATATTTCTTGATTTGAGCGATTCGTTTGAAGTAATACCGAATTTTATGATTGCATCATGTTAATGTTGACGTCACAGGAGGCATCACAAAACACACATATTCCAAAAACATTTTTTGATAGCCCATGAGTCGTAATTATAGTTAATGCAAGTCTAAATTTGTTTCAAGTGGCGGACAGTAGTTGGTTCAGTGTTTTACAGCTACAACAAGTTCTTTGAAATTCCTCCTGTTACGTCATCTCATTAACATATTGAAGTTACAAAATCCTCAGGAATTTGTCATTGAAGTTAAGAAATATTTAAGCATTAGCTAATTTACCTGATATTGGTTCTGAAATTATTGACTTATGATGATAGGCTGGGAGTTAAAACTTGACCCTATACATGGCTCTAACCACATGACGGTCTCGCGTTATTAACAAACCCACAAGTCAAAATTCACGTACTAATAAATGTATTAACTAGGTTGAAAATAGTGTATGAATTAAATGTATTGGAGTAAATTGAGTAGAATAATTTTTGCCTAAAGCAGGGACGTAGCGAAGAGGGGGGGGGTGTAACACTTCCCTCTGGGCAGTTATAATAACATTGGTGAAATGTTAAGTGAAATTTGAATAAAAATACCAGTTGTGTTTTTTATAATGACTTATGCAAAAGATAAAATGATTAGCAAGAAACACCATTCGATCATTTACAGATTTGTTTCACGTGTAAAACGCTAAAAATCTTCAAAAATACAAAAAAAATGGGAAGGGAGAATGGCCTCCATTTGACCGTTTTCACACCCGAGGCCTGTTTCATACCACTACTTGTATTGAAATTTACACAGGGCGTTTCATTCGTCTGTCAATCAGACGAGAGAAATGTATATTGTGCGTCTTCGTTTCTGACGACATCGTATTGGTCATCGAGTCAAATCAAATGTTGATTTATATATCTAATCACGGTAACCTAAAAGCTAACGTAAACTTCCACGATAGATTTTCTAATCAATATGTAATTTATATATTGTGAATATTAAGGTCTGATTCCACGAGTGTTTTTTCTCAGCGAAATGCGAAACATTTCGCACGAAATGAATTGACGCATGCGCAGAAAACATAAATCAGGCTTCGCGAGAAAAAAAATTCGCTTCGCCAGTGAGTAGAAGTTAGTTCTACTCACTGCGAAAGCGACAAAATTCAATATAATCACCCATGTGCAACAATCCATGCGAAATTTATTCACAAAATATTTCGCAGCCACAATTTCTCGCGAACAATTTCGCTGTCGTGGAATCAGACCTTTAAAGAGGAAAGGCCTTAATAAATTTCTTCCTCTGAAAAGGGGGGACTTGTTAGAGAGGTGGCTTTTCAGAGAAGGGGTTTTAATAGAGGATTTACGGTAACGCACACCCCCAGCTTCGCGACGTCCCTGGCTAAATGTATCTATAGTAGTTTACATGAGATATATTTGAACGTAATCTGCTTTGGTAGATAAAAATCGGAGCAAAAACTGTAGATATTTCTATTTTGAATGGAACGTTTGAACAGTTAGTATAATGTAGTTTAAATCATACAATTAACGATATAATATGCATTTGTATAATATACATTGCTGCAATTAAATGTTTGTTAAAACTCGGAAGTATTGTCATTCACTTTACGTCCACTTTAACGATGCTAACCACATTTTTTCAGGCATACTAAAGTTTGTGCATGCCTGCATGTTATCTGCCCTATTTCTGGTAGCCTATGAAAACAGGCCTTTCATTCGCGGAGTCAAAGAGCGAAAGGGCCATATTTCTGGTTACGAGATCTGTAAATGACTGGAAATAGTTTCCTCTGCAAGAAACTTTGTAGGTGCACTAGCCCGAGCGGACGCACCAGAGTGTACATGGAACGTGCAAATTTATAAGACTAGCCAAAGTAATCCCCCCCCAAAAAAAAGTAACCCCACTGCGACAGAGGTGCCTAGCAAACGCCTGCTATACCTCTCGAGTTAATTTTAAACTTGGACCCCTATGTACATTTAATATTTTCATTGTCTGGCGCGGGATGGATAATAATGGTACCCATACCAAAAATTACCCATGCGGTACAGGTAGTATTTTTCAGTATCGTGCCGTGCCAAAAATTAAGCGTGGTGTGAACGAGCCTAATGAACGACTTTCTTTTACTTTGCTGCACGGGTCATCATAAATCCTCCCATTTTCCAAAATGATGGGCAGTCCTAAATATAGAATGGGTAGTTCTGAAATTGAGTTTCGGAGCTCTCAGGTAATATGTTGAATTGACAAACCCCAAACGTGACTAAGTCTGAGATTTAAATAACTATATAGATTTTATACTGCAGCAAAGGCATTCATGCGAAGGTTTAAAGCAAAAACAAAAACAAATTTCACTCTGAAAACGCAGTGAATGGCCACTGTGGACTTCTAAAATTGAAAATTTTCGGGGGTATGCTCGCTCGGAAACCCTCAGCTTAGCTGCTAGTAGATATTCAGGTACCAATAACATATACTTCTTCTTTTTTGACATGGGCAAATCTAAATTATCAGTTAGGATGACCTCTGCTTTTCTGTAATAATCCCCGTAATAATTCTGTAATACAGAATTCCCGCCAAAACTAAAGCTGTGTTTATACTGCGATCCTTGGCCTGGCCTATATTTTGGTAATGTAAACGAACTTGGCTCAGCCAGAAACTCTGGGCCTACTGCGATCGTTGGCCTAAGCAAAGTCTTGTGCCTGCCAATGTAAACACTATCACAATTTCCTTGGCTTGGTTAATTCGGGCTAAGCTGAAAGAATCCAAGTAAAGTCGATGTTAACTCAATGTTAGTAAATGTTAAGAAAAAGCCAAAACAATTTAAAATACATGACTTACTTTACGATCTTAGTCAGGGAACACAATGTCGAACTAAACTAGAAACATTTCAAAAACTTGTTTAGTAACTCTGATTTTGTAGCAAAAAATGCGACATTTCAGCGAATGTGTTTATAAATACCTTACCTGTATTTAATTTCATACGGTATTAGAATTCGCGCAGACCATATGTGCCCCGCGCGTAGTGCGCGAAATTAATACTGAGCGAAAAATAATCCGCGCGAAAAGGTTTGCTGTTGTAACGTGCGCAAAAAATAATCCGCGTGTAAACGTTTGTTATAGTAACTCAAAATACTGAAAGTTAGACAAGCAAATTAGAAATTATTCTATATGACATTATGTAGAATATAAAGAAACTGCATGTCCTTATTTTTCTCTATTTCATCTTGGGATTACTCGGTTAAGACATTTTAACAAGCACTTTCTTGAAAATTTTAAGTATCCAAATGTCATTTTGACACGCAAAAACCATTTAAATGTGGTTTTCTAGTTTCGTTTTTCGTTTCAATAATCAATGTGTCTGAAATTATAATAATGCGCGAAAATATACCATTTAAGATGCGAGGAAATAAGTCGCGCAAATTTAAGACTGAAATAACTGCATCTATAAATGGATTAATATACAGGATTTTGATATTTCTATACGGATCTATCCGGCCCATCCAGCTACACATAGAGATCGAAATAGAATCGCGGGCGCCTGAATGCACTGGAAACTTCATGCAGTTAAAATATAAAACCTCGTAGATTACAAAATAAGACTAAAATCAACAAAATATTTCATACTGAAAATAAATTTGTAAGTTGATCGCTAGTGCTATTTTCATATTCAATTATTCAAACATATATGTCACAACATTAATGGCGTTAAGACTTACTTCTCGCTTAACTCGAGGATTTCACAAGCATATGTTACAGCACAGTAATCCAAGTTTAACACAGATGCAACGTAGCACTCGATATTTGTCAGGAATGAGTGATCAATTTAATCAAGCCAAGGGAAAGGTGTCCACGTTAACACAAGATCCAGGAAATGAACTCAAACTAAAGATGTACGCACTCTTTAAACAGGTAAAGTTGGAGTGTATAGACCATGCACTTGCCTTGTTTACGTTTTTCTGGCAAGGCAAGTGGGCTATTGGAAGGTTAGGGAAGAGGGTGGGGGTTATTAAGGGACCCAGAACTTTTGGGTTGGTGGTAGTAAGGAAAGAGCCCAGGGGGGGGTGATTAGATATCCTACCAGATATCTCACTCGGCAAAATATATACGCATGCACAAGAAAATTATAGATGGTGTAAGTAACACTTACTGGCAAAATGGCGCATGACCATAAATGTAGATGTTTTGTGTGATATTGTGTGTACTATCCATTACTTTCACGCTGCTATTTTGCCAGTAAGGGTTGCTTACTACTTTACGCCATATGTCGTGATCAGCCAGACGAAAAAGTGCATAATAGATAATACCTAAGGACATATACCTAAAGAGACATCTGGTTCATATCTAATCTGTTCACTGTGGAGAATTGATGTTGTGCAACCGACTGAACCAAGATCTCAGGAGCCCAGTTTTGATGTTTCCTAAACTTTTGAAATCTCAGACCTGTGTGCAATTTTCAAACTGGATGATACTTCAATAAATGCTAAAATTAGGGTGTCGGTATATGGGTGTGGGGCTCGAGGGAAAACTTATTATGAAGGTGTTAGATTCTTCACTGCCTAAAATTGTGAAATAAAATAATCACCTGGTTTGTGTATGTCAAATCTTCCCCAGAATGCAGAAAAGGGTATTTTCGGAAGTGCTACCTGCACATTTCAAAATTTTCCAGAGTAGCATGCCCTTGGACCCCTCCAACCAACCGATCTTCTGCCATCAAAGGCTAAAAGGAATATCGGCATTACTTTAGGGATCTGTTGGAGCATGTAATGCCCCAAAACCTGGTGCTCTGGATTTTGTTGGAAAGGCAAAATGGAATGCATGGAATGATTTGGGCAATCTCACTCAGGTTTGTATGCTGCTGAATGGAGATTCTTACACAGGGACCGCGGAGCATTGTTTTGGATTGGGGAGCTAAAGATCTCAGAGGGCACTGGAGGGGGAGGCTCAGATTAACACATTATAACCAATTGGATTACAATATAATTATAGTATTACAGAGTTGTATTAGGGTGCATTGACACTTTTAATGGGTTAACAAGAGTTATTGGCATATAGTCTGGTTAACCCATTAATACTTGGCACTTTTGTCTTGACAAGTAAAAGTGTCTCGTATAGTCGTATTAGACAGCCAGTGGGCACATAGTGGCCATCTGAACATTTAACAAGAGATATTCGCACATACTGTAATTTGTTTGATAGTTACTGTATCTCGTTGATGGATAAATATTTTGGTTAACCTATTATAATTAGTTAATGCCCAACACTTTCCCCTTGACAGCTGAGTAAAATATGTCATAAGAAGGATTCATTGAAGCTTAATACTGTAGATTATATACTAACTGTTTGTGGCTGCGAAAATAGTGTTTCAAATAGTCATCAACGTCCATTGATCAGACTTTGTTTATTTTTCTTAGGAAGATGCTCAGAAACAGTATATAGCACTTGTGGAGTCTTTGTTGGGTAACACTTGAATCAAAAATCTTGCATATAAACCATATGAATACAAGAAATCACACATGTTCTCACTTGCTATTCTAAACAAATGCTATCCTCAGTCAAATTACATGCACAAGCCAAGGTCTCCACACTCCAGTCAAGTGTTGTTCATCAGGAGTTATTTAAACAGGTTTAAACAGGGCTCTCACAACCCAAATCGAAAATTCCTTACCAAGAGCTCCGAAATTCCCTAGTTTTGCCAAAAATTCCTTAAATTACTTGATCCATTCACTTTTTTATGACTTCTGCTTGACAAGTCAAGTCACATATTTCAGAATTGAACAACAGATTTGAAGAAATATATATACTTGAGGGATGATGTCATCAGCCAACAATTATGTGCAATGCATGATGCTCTTATGGTGGAAGGGCTTGTCTCATCCCTCTCAGGGGCGTAGGAAGCAGGGGGGCAATATTTTATAAAGGGGGGCCGGATAGCTTTCAGCCCCCCAACAAGTTGCAGCAAATAGCATAGACTCACAAATCATAATGAAAGAATTAATGAACGGGCCTAACAAAAGAATTAATGAAAGGGCCTAACGAAAGAGGTAGAGAAGACTCTGAAAATGCCATTTCCGACGATCTAAAGACTCCAAATCTAGAGATGCCTCGTGGGGGCGCCCCCCCCCCCTAAGTTTAACAAGCTTCTACACCCCTGATCCCTCTTCAATGCACAATGATTCATTATACTACAGTTCTAGGCAATGCCACGTCTCTATAAAAAAATACCTGAACCGCAGCGAACAATCAAACTGACAAGACATGTATTTTTGTTAATTCTATGTAACGTTAGCTCAAGAGCCATCCAGTAACAAGGCAGAGGAGACAAACAAAGCAGATTCTGGTAGTTTTGAACACATACTGGTCACACAAGACGGTGGACTAAACACAATAACACTCAACAGACCCACTAAATATAATGCGTTAAATCACAAGGTGAATAATTATTTAAAAACACTGTCAATGATATAAATTTTACTGTCCACGACTGAAATTTTGACTGCCTGGGCAAAAATACTTTAACTGTACAAAGGCTTTACTAAAATGTGTTCGATATAACCAAGTCCCCCTGCATTAGGAATTCATTCCAGTAGTGAAACAAGGAACGGCGAAACACTGATCCAACAGTAATTAATGTCGTAGCGAAACAACAAACAGCAAAAAAAGAAAATTCTTAGTTTTTTAATTGCTACATTTTATAATTGTATACTATAAAATATGAAGCTTTTTTTCGGTTTGGTGGAAAACGCGGACTGCGGACTGCGGACTGCGGACTGCGGACTGCGGACTGCGGACTGCGGACTGCGGACTGCGGACTGCGGACTGCGGACTGCGGACTGCGGACTGCGGACTGCGGACTGCCTCTATACTTATAGAAAATATTTCGCAGTTGGGTTGTGGGAGCAATATTGTCGCACTACTGCGCATGCCCATCTCGACGTTTATGCGGATATTTATAGAAAATATTTCGCGGTTGGGTTGTGGGAGAAATATTGTCGCACTACTGCGCATGCCCATCGCGAAGTTTATGCGGATATTTATAGAAAATATTTCGCGGTTGGATTGTGGGAGAAATATTGTCGCACTACTGCGCATGCCCATGTCGAAGTTTATGCGGATATTTATAGAAAATATTTCGCGGTTGGATTGTGGGAGAAATATTGTCGCACTACTGCGCATGCCCATGTCGAAGTTTATGAAAAATACGATATTGTATTGTATAATACACACAGTAAACAACGCTTATAAAAGCACAGCACTCTTATACAAGTTTATAAAAGCACAGAAAAAATAATTCACGAGTCATGACAAGAAACTGCTAGAATTATTAAATGTTGATTAGTTAAAGTACGGAATTCGAAGCCCAGTCCTGCCATCTCCAGACAAGTAATCTGGGATGCAAACGCTTCCGATTTCAAACGATCTGAAACATGAAACGGCTGCACCGCAGGCTTCGTGACAAAAGCTAGCGGTTTGCCATCGAGTAGGGGCGAAGTCCTGAAATTTCACATCTCGCGCCGGAGTATGGAACTAGAGTCCTTTTCCGAAGAACGGAACACAGTGATTTTTTTATATAAAATATACCCTGACCACCACTGTAATCCTAACGCCGAACCATTAAAAATAATTTGCGAGTTAAAGAAAGTTGGAAAAAAACATTTTTGGAGAAAAATTCCTAAGTCAAATAACCAGTCTCCAAACCCGTATCTTCCGCATAGCAGGCGAGAGCACTAACCGCAACACTATCGGGGCAATTGAAAATAAACTCCAAAGAAATCATTTATATTACTAAGTATGAAGTCCCCCAGGATTTAGTTGTTTCCTTGCTGTTTCCATCTACCAAACTAACATTACGTCATTTTTTTAAAACGTACTGTTTTCCAGTTTATTTGTTAGGATGTAGCCCTTTTAATTTTCAGGTTAGGGTTGGGGTTTAGGTTAGGGTAGGGGTTATGTTTGGGGTAAGGTTTGTTGTTTTTAGTAAATACTTAAAGGAATGAATTTCTGTAATGTCAGTTTGATAGATGGAAACAAATGACGACTAACTTGCCCGTCGCGGGAAAAATCAGTCGTATACATGTGTTCGTCAAAATAAACTTATTGTAGTTAAATAAAACTTTGGAATTTCTTACACATTGTATTACATACAACATATATTTGATACTGTTTATCCACATGCAGGGTCACTGATCTTCTGTGACTCGTAAGGACGCTTAGCATGACAAGATGTCGTTTCAGCTTCCAGTGTTGTCTAGTGTTAAGGTATCCTTGAGAGCGTCAACCGCAGGGTTACGGGAGTTTCAATGGTCCGATCTATCACAAAAGGATGAAATTGCAAGAGGAACATTTGGTTCTGTTTTATTAGCCTGTCATGGAACAGGCACAGAGTCAGAGAAAGTTGTTGTAAAAAAGCTTATTACCTCTACGCGAGCAGATGCGAAAAAGAGGTTTTTCAAGGAAGCAAAACTCTTAAATAAACTGCGCCACAAGAACGTTGTCGAGTTTAAGATGGTTTGTATAGAACCTCCTGCAATTATGCTTGAGTACGTGTATTTTGATTTTTTACCATTTAGCCCCGATTCACATCGAGTGAAATCTCTTGAGGAATTTCTGAGTCATCTAGACGCCACGGACGCTGTTGCTGCATTCCCATCGTTGTTACAGTTAAAGATGGCAGAAGATATAGCCTGTGCGTTGGAACATTTACACAATTCAGGCATCTATCATCGTGACCTTAAACCATCAAACGTGTTAGTGTCCAATCAACATTACTGTGATATAGATGAAAAAGAAAGGCTCATTGAAGCTTTTAATCGCAATCCCATCGTCTGCAAGCTGACGGACTTTGGCGAGAGCAGGTCCAATGCGATTCAAACCCATTTGATTGCAAATACACGTACAGAAAACGTCGATCGGGGTACTCCTGCGTTTATGGCACCAGAAATCAAGACTTTGCCTAAAGCTGGTCCAGAAGATTTGCGACATATCGATATGTGGGCGTACGGAATGATAATCTACTCCATTTTGAATCCTGACGCACAATTTCCCTATTATTTCGAGGCAAAAGATGCACACGGAAAATCGGTCGGACCTGCTAGCTTTGATGTCATTGAATTTGTAGAAGAAATGTTGGCAAACCAGCAGAAACCCGCACACTCAAACAAATATTGCCAATTCCATCAATCTCAAGAGTGGCGTACATTGCTTGAAGTTTATGAAAGGTGCACTGTTTTCGCTCCGAAAGAACGTGTTTCCGCAACCAATGCTTTAAAGTTTTTATCGACTTCAAAGCATTTTAAGTTTATACCTTTGTCAGTGAGTCAGAACTCAGCACTTCAACACTCTGACATATTGTATGCTTCTGCTTTGGAATCTGGCCCAGAACAACTCGTGGAGCAAGTTAAAGTCAACGACAACGCCATCAATGCATGTTCGTTCATTTGCGTTTGTCTAGGTCATCTACTTCTAATCGGAAAGGAAGACTTGGTCTCCACTGTCAATGAGGCCGCCACGCAAGACAAAATTGTCGAAATGGCAGAACGCGCAGTAAGGGACTTTCCTCGATTTTTTAATGAACACAGAAATTCTGATAGTACGTACGATGCTCAAGAAGCATACACAATTCTTCGTGACTCTGGTGTTGTGACTGGTGCGTATGAACTTACCGAAGAAATCGTATCTTCCAAATGCGTGTACTCTATGAATGGTGAAGAAGATTTCGTGAATGCTATGGAAAAGCTGCGAAGCAGAGCCACTTCAGATGTTTCTGTTGCTGTTTATACATGTGGGATATATGTGCTATTGATCGGCATTTTCAAAGATAAAGTTTTCCTGGTCGATAGCCATCCTGTTGTCGAAGGTGCTGGAGGTGAATTGACTGCGGTAGCGATGTTTTCGGATGGAGACGAAAATCAATTTTCATTTCTGTACAACTGGCTCTCAACAAGACTCAAAAGGTCTGGAGTGCCAAATGGAAGTCTGCAGTCCTTTGCAATAATGTTGTAAGTTCTTATAAAATTAAATGCTAATCTCACTTTAGTCATGCACTTATTCAATTTCTAAGAACTACTGTACACCACTAGAACTGTATATCATCAATATTAGATCTGGAAACGGGTAGTAAAAACTAAAAATTAAGTAGCTTATGCTTTTGTGCAACCAGCTCCCTTGATTTGTGCAAGGGTCATAAATACAGAAACATTTTAATACCTATTTCAACACAAATATATGTTATTGTTGTCAAACCCTTAATTTATAACATGCTTAAAATTTGTAACATTTTCGACATAGGCCAACCGAAAAAACGTCAGAACCAAAGGATCAGAGCAATAAAATTGACATTGACTTAGCTGCACAAGAAAACACAGGTAACTTAACTACAGTATAACTCCATTGGTATTATCACTATTCTCTTAAGGTGGCTTCCTACATTTTATAAAAATGTTGAAAATGCATAAATTAGATCAACTTTTTGAAGAGATGTTGCTTGCTAGAAATAAAAAAATGCACACCATATATAGAGCAACAATCAACCAGTTGAAACAATGACGACTCAAGATGGCCGATATTTTGGCTTTTAACGCACTTTACTTGTGCGCATTTAAGCATTTAGGTGCAATAAAGCATTTAAGTGCGCAATAAAGCATTTAATTCAATAAAGCAAATAAGCAATAACGCATTTAAGTGCGCATTTAAGTGCGTATTTAAGTGCGCATTTAAATAAGTTTTCAAGTAAAGGCATTTTTTCAAGTAAAAGCCAAAATATCGGGCATGTTGAATCGTCTATGTTGTCATAGCAACAGTGGTGACGTCACTTTTATGACCAATTTCAAATTCTTAGACTGTTGCTTTATAAAAGTTGTACAATTATTTTATTTCAGACACGTAAAATTCCTTCAATAAAATTAAATAAATAAAATTTGATCTAATTCATGATTTTCCCCTATTTTTAAAGTGTAGGGAGCCACCTTAAATGCATGGGTTAATACATATTATGTAAGAATTTATAGGTTATGGATCACTAGACAATACCTAGAAATAGAAAAACAAATTTTGTTAGGGTTGTTTAGGTTGTTATCCAAGACCTGATTCTTTATAACATATTACTCAGGACAACTTACATATGTATTAGGATCACAAAAAAGATTTGTCTCCCCCAATCACTTGAGTTTCCACAGTAACTATATTCAGGAAAATCAGTGATATTTCCTGTTTTAATCACAGTATCAATTTGTTATTTTAGAGGAAAATTTCGATTGTAATGATGCTTCGGAGTATAGTGCCCCATGTGAAAAGCCAGTTGTGCGTGTTGACTTGACAATTCAAGGAGATGACTCAGATGAGCACGTAAGCAAAATATTTTATACGACTGTATTATATGTATTGTATGCAAATATGACATCACCAATCAATCGGTCGCGCTCGTACAGTATAATTTCGTCTTCAGTTTACTTTTGCATATTCAGTTGCATTGACTTTCCTCATTAAACGCGTAGTCAATTGAATTGCAGTCATAAAGATGCATGTAACTGATAATTAATTTATATATATGTGGATTTTTCCGGCTATATACTTAAATCGTAATCTAGTGGAATGGCGCAATTTTCCGAACCTATACATGCACGAGTTTAACGACTTTTGAACAACGAGACACTGACCAATGCGGACGCTCCTGAAATGCCAATGGCAATGCATTTATGTCGATAAAAAGTAACCGATTACATCAATATAACATATATAACTGTATTGTCTATCTTTTCAGTTTCAAGTAAATGAAGTAGCAAACGATGAAGGAGGCGAAGACGTACAACAGATTATCCACAAGAGCAATGAGGAATTAACAGAACATAATAGGTACGCATTATGCATGGTTGAGCTGAATTTATCTATAGTATATATTCTGGCAAATACTGTAAGTAGTGCTTGGGATCATTTTAAGTAAAAAAATAAATAAAAAAATAAAGAGTTTGTTTTAATTAGTCAAAAAGCATTCGCATTTTTAAGGTGCGTTAACGTGGATGAAGGAGATGAATAAAAAAGTTTCATAATGTTGTTGATACAAGAATACATGCAACAAGCCTATTCAGTACAAAATGAAGATTTTCGCGCGTCAGTTAAATATGGTAGCAAACTTTTCACGCGTATTATTGTTCGCGTATGCCCGACTGACTGTAAGTTATTACAGGCAACTACATATATGCCGACATCCTGTGTTGACTTTTGTTTGTTTTCTTGCTTTTTATTTATTTATAAGTTTGTCTGCGTTGTTTGATGACTCTGAAGTCTTTGTCTCTGGCAATACTGGAAGTGATGACTTTCCATCATCAAAGTCTATTCAGTAAGTGCATACATGCATTTATGATAAACCTGGAAAGCTATATATATACTGGCAGATTGGTACGCTGTGATCTCTACGTTAATGACTAACACAGGCACCTTTTCCGTATATGTTTTCTTACGGTTATCACGGGTATTTCTTCAGCAATCTTTCGATCCGTAACCCGATCTTCACAATACACACTGACTCGTCCCCAGTCGTCTCTGTATATATTTAATATAAGAATAAATATTCAGCGGAAGCAGGAAAGGTATAGCAAGGCCTGCAGGCGGCGAGCACGCGCGGGCGTCAAATTGCGGTGGCTCTTGGGAAGGGGGAAGGGGGAAAGGGCATATCCTGTGTCGAAACTCTGGAATATCAATCGAAACTGCCTGGCCTGCTTCCGCCCGCGCTGTTCCGCCCGCTCTTAATATTTATTCTTATATTAAATATATACAGAGACGACTGGGGACGAGTCAGCAATACACATGTCCTTTTGCACTAAAAGTGTCGTAATACGTCAGCCGTGACGTAAATTTAATCGCCTAAATCGCGTGATCATACAATTTTCCATTAACAGATCAACAAGAGAGAGAGCAATAACGAGTAAAAGTCCAATAAATTCAGAATATTCAGACCAAGATGAAGATGTTACAGAAGAAGAAAGTGAAGAGGAAATAGAATTCTATGGTGGAAACTCTGTTTTTCCCGTGTATTCCCATTCGAAAAAAGTACTTTCTCCAGCTGAAACCATACGTCTTCTGACAGACAAAGGAGACCTTCATTTGTCAAAAGTTTGTCATCGGCAACCATTACATGTTCAACATCATAAAACCTTTGTCGTTGATCTTTCGTCACTTCAATCAACAGATGATATTAAATGTGATGACATGGGATCGTGGCGCAACAACAGCTCGAAAAAGTATGCATTTAACGTCGAATGGAATGAAGGACAAATTAGCACACTTACTCCTGCTAATAAAGAAAGCAGCGAACCTTCTGTAACTCTGAAAAGAGAGTATTTTATGCTCAACCACGACGTGGACAACGACCTTCGCAAGCGGATTGACACGATTATTTGTAAGTATTTGTCACACATAACAGTGTTTACCATTCAATGGTCTGTGCACAGGTCTTATGCACATCAAAGATCATAGTCAATATTTTTGCGATTATTAACATAGATATGGGTCCCATAAAAATTGCCGGTCGAAATCGCATATTTTCACGTCTGTGCCTGATTACAGCAGTGCATAACAAAAGAAAAGCAATTAATCACGAATGTGCCATTTTAACAGTAAGCAGCTTACTGTGTAAGCTTAGAGCTGGGTTTACAATTAAACTAATTACGAATAAATAATGGTAATATGCATATACAGGTAATTTATAGAGGCTTTGCACGTCACAAGACAAAATTCTAAAAGCTTAAACGTTTAAGATGTATACGGTGTGCAACATTACATACTTTATAATGCGCGAATTTAAGAATGAGTGAAAAATTAACACAACGCAAAAGTAGATGCAACTAAAATACGCAATTGTTGTTTTTATATTCTTTTAATAGGTCCTGGCCAGAAACTTCACCGTTATTGTCTGATTCAGTACTTCTTTAAGAGCGGAGTGGAACATCCTATCGAGCCTGCACCACATGGAAATTCTCTAAGAAAGGGGACACAACAGTATGTTCGAACATGGGACAGTACCAAGAAAGCTCTTCGAAAAGAATGTGGTGAAAAATATCCTAGAGAAGCTGTACACAGCGTAAATAGGGCTATCGGTGGCCTACAAACTTGTATTGGGTTGGGGCAGTTGCCAAGGAATAGACAGCAAGCAAAAGATCTCGTGCGCAACCAAGTTACTGGAGACTACGTCAAATCTTCAGCAAAAAACATCTCTGGACGTGGCATGCATAATGACCCATGGTATTGCCTTCTTAATGAGTCAAAGGTTCAAGCAAGAGACAAAGAAAGTGCTTTCATTCGAGATGTCAGAGTTGGTGCTGAACCTTTTTGCGTTCTTGCCACCGAAAGGCAATTGCACGATTTACAGAGATTTTGCTGTAATACCTTCAACTATAAACCAATGACAGTCGATCCAACTTTTAACATTGGGCAGTTTAATGTTACACCTGTTTCTTATGAACATCTGCTGGTTGAAACCAAGCCAGAACAGAAACCACCTACCCTAATTGGTCCAGTTCTAATTCACGAAAGAAAAACACAAGAAACTTATTCAATGTTTTGTGGAGCTCTGAAAGCCCTCAAACCTGGATTAAAGAATCTCTTGGCATGTGGTACAGATGATGAGGAAGCGCTCGTTAACGCCCTTCAAGATAACTTTGAGCGAACAACTCATCTTTTGTGCTCAAACCATTTGCGAAAGAATGTTGAAAGCCGTTTGGTGGAAATGGGGATATCGGGGAAGGTAAAAGAAGACATCGTAGCAGACATATTTGGTCGTTATAATGATGAAGTCTACGAAAGTGGTTTGTGTGATGCCAGCAGTACTGATCAATTTCAGAAGCAAATGGTCAACCTGAAAGCAAAGTGGGTTATAAACCACAAAAATGGAAGTAAATTTTACGACTGGTTTGAAAAGAAGAAAAGCCTTAAGTTCTTGCAACATGTTATATCTCCAGTACGTCAGAGAGCCGGGCTTGGTTATCCTCCATCCAAATTTACAACGAACAGGTCGGAACGCACAAACGGTGTAATCCAGGACTTCGTCAAACGAAAGTGTGGACGGCGTCTGGTTGATGTGTTTACGTTTGCTCTTACCTTGAAAGAGCTTGTCGACATGCAGGAAAAAGAAGTGGAGCTTGCGGTGGTTGATAGAGGAGAGTACATGCTACATTCGTCGTATAGATCACTTGCAGTGTCGGCCAGTCAGTGGGTGCGGATGACGTATGATCAGCAACAAGCGTCCCTGCGAAAAGTCCATAGCTGGAATGTACAAGAAGTATCTCCTAGCAGTGTATCCTCGATTACTGCAGCCGTTTCTGAAGGTCAGAGTCCAATCCTACAGCAGATTTTAGATGCAGGAGTTGATTGGATCCCACGAGATACGTTGGCTCAAATCGCAGAGAAAGCGGCAAAGTTGGAAACTGATGGCAGCACCGTCCCACTACCCAGTGTTGGTACAACGGCCACTTTAATTGTTCCGTCGAAGTCTGATCCGAAGAAACCACACATTGTAAATATTTACCCAAATGGTAAGGGCGAATGTGAAAATTGCCATGGGTATAAGTCGTCTTTTGTGTGTGCCCATGTCATTGTCGCGTGTTTGAAGAAAGAAAGGCTCGCGGATTTCCTTCGTTGGCTTGTCACCTCGAAGCGTAAGTCCGGTGGGGTAAATTACAGCGAGGCAATTTCATTTGGAATGCCAAAAGGAAGAGGGAGAAAAGGAGAGGTTGCACCTCGAAACCGAAAAAAGCGAAAGACTGCAGAACCATCCATTGTAGTGCAACGAAATCCAACTGCTACGCAAGTTAACACGCCATCAGGTCGACCTGGTGTTTTATCACAATTACCAGCACAATTTTTACAACCAATACCACCATCTGTACAGGGAGCAGTACAGTTTCAGCCACCACCACCGCAGAGAGTTGCACTACAACCGTTACAGCCTCAACCAACGCCACAGAATTGTCCTATAATTACACATAATACTTACATAGCAAACAACGGATTCGCGCAACAGCTACGCCAGCAACCTCCATATCCTTCCCCAGCACCGAATACATTTATTTTATACTCGCTTCATTTTTGTCCACCAAGGACGTCAGTATGTTCTGGATGTGGAAGATTTCTGAAACCTGGTGGTACGATCATGGCTCCTCCAAACGACCTAGTAATTGTCTCCAATATGTTAAGGGAATGGATACATGGTGGTCAAGTCTACAGAAAACCGGGGAACGTTTACTTCCATTGTTCTGTGGCATGCGTCCGATGTAGACAACCCACATTTACACCACAGCTTCAGTGCATCATTCCCGACATTATAAACGCCTATCTTGATCCAAATCATCGGCAATACATCCAAGATAACCTTGGCATCAATTTATAGATACTATAGGGTCGCAGTGTTTCTCAAGATTATGCTGGATTATACATACATTTTATTTGCACGACACTGAACTGCAGCGTATTTCTTGTTCGTTCCGTTTAGTTATGTTAATTAAGCTATATAAATACATTATAACATTTTGCGACACTTCGAATCGCTCAACAATTGTGAGACAGTATGACAATCGATATAAATTGAGTTCGAAAAAATGGCTGATTTGCATGATAGCGAGGGTTGTATTATCAAAAAAAAATGGGTACGAGGATTTTTGGTATGGTAAATGGATTCTATATAACTGTTCCAGTAATATACCACTCGCATAATTGCAGTGGCGGAATTTGCACTCGAAAAAGGCAATTTTTTGCCCTTTTTAGGTCAGCTGTGCCCCCCACCCCACCGAAATTTCCGCCACTGCATAATAGTACGTGTTAAGATATATGTTCATTGAAATTTTATATTTGTCACAATATCCATGTAGAAAAACATGATTGTTAAAGAAAAACATCGCGTATTTAAACATCCCAATCTCAGAGAAGATCCGCGATTTTGTCTCTTTTATTGCATGAATATATGTAAAAGTATATATATATCTTTATCGGTGTGCTTATAATTCATTTGACATGTGTTTTTACAAATTTTATCATAACGCGAAAAAAGGAGCATTCCCGAGCAAACATTTGAACAATAAACATCAGACAAACTTTGAACTTAAAAATGACGTTGATTGCGTTCAAGAGTACATGTTAAGAAAGTAAAAACTCTTGCCATCATGTTTTTCAAAATATTAATCGCAGGGTAATTCAACGTAAAGAACAACAACGCAATCGTCAATCAGTAAGTTGCGTGCATATGTTAGGTTAAGATATGTGGGTATAGAGTATGAAAAGCGAGTGTATAGACAACTACACTAGCGTACCGGCGATTTGAAGAGAGAGCTAATGGAAGGTTGAACATTTAAAGCTTTTATTATAAATTATTTAATAACAATATCGTATTTTTCATAAACTTCGAGATGGGCATGCGCAGTAGTGCGACAATATTGCTCCCACAACCCAACTGCGAAATATTTTCTATAAGTATAGAGGCAGTCCGCAGTCCGCAGTCCGCAGTCCGCGTTTTCCACCAAACCCTTTTTTTCGGCAAATTAAAAACGCGTAGTTTTTCACACAAAATCGAAGTATACATTACAAAATATTCTACTCTCCGCTGTTAGTCTGTGCCTGCATTCCCTCTTCAGTCTTCAACATTTCAAGGCCGATAAAATTACCGAACAACCATTCAGAAAGAGCAAAAATATATTCTTAATATATTCTAAAAGAATACGAAAATAACTACTTTGCACATTTCTTTTCCAATGTAATTTGACAGCCCGGGCAGTTAATTTTCGTCTTCGGGCAGCAATTAGTAAAACCGGTAAAATGTGGTAAGGTGACATGAGCTTTTTTCCAGATGTATCGAGAATTGATTACAGCTCTTAAACAAGCCGGTGAAGACGACTCAGTTGTGACGTTAATAACAGGTGCTGGACAATATTTCTGCAGTGGAAACGATCTAACTAATTTCCTAAATATCCCCCCGGAGGGGCCAGAAAAATTGGCTGCTGATGGAAGAGGATTATTAAGGTTGGCCAATCAAGTTTTAAACCGCTATCGAGGCAATAGGGGATTGGGTCGTTCCAGAAAAGATCCATACTCCCCCTAAAGAGAGAATTTATGCCGTCCAGAGGTGGGGAGGAGAATCTAGAATAATAGTAGAATGTACTAGGACGTCCAAAGGGGAGGGATTCTCGCAGAATTGTAGCAGAAGTGATTGCCCTTGAGCAGGTCACACCAAAAATTTGGTTGCCCAAAGCTATTTCAGGCTTGTCCACCTCAATCAAGTGGAAAAAGGAACCGCAACAATGTATAGCGACCTGGAAGCTGCGGCTATGCATGTTTTATCTCGTGAGCTGTGTGGTGAATTGAATTTACCCCTCGCGATTAACACATGCTCATGCGAACGGACATACTCTGAGTTTATCGCCCGTAACTTAAACCCTTTGATATCAACAAATTTTTTGTTCAATTTCAATACATTTGACAAGTCAACTTTTCACACGGCTTTATTAAATGCATATAGACGAAATGAGAAGACTTGTAAAAGTATGTTTTTAATCGTGGTCCTAGCCTAATTTCTGGTTGCCCGTTGGGACACAAGTCAAGTGATTTTGGTTGCGCGACAGAAGTATTAGCTGCCCCGGGACGTCGGGGGCAGGTGATTTTGCGAGCCCTAAAGGCCGGCTTCCACTTGCACGTACGTACGCACAATTGCACGTACGGCTAGCGTGAAATGTGATTGGTTAAAAACATGACGGCCGCACAGAAAGTAGAATACAGTTCTACTGTCATACGTACAAAAAGTTAGCCGCGACGGTCAAGATTAGCGATCATTTTCGAGTCACAGAGCATGCACAAAATCGGCCGCGCTGGCCGTATGTGCAAGTGGGGCCCGGCCTTAAGACCCTCATGCAAACTCTCGCTTGCTAACTCTTATCAACTTTCATCCTCGTTTGATTTTGGACTGACGTTCTACAATATATATTTCCTTAGTTAACCGGTCCAGTCTTTTTTGATTCTAGAGAATTTGTATCGACATTTATCGACTTTCCGAAACCAATAGTGGCGGCGGTGAATGGCCCAGCAGTTGGAATATCTGTTACCATACTGGGCTTACTGGATATTGTGTATGCTTCAGATAGAGCTACATTTCATACACCATTCATGACACTTGGGCAGAGTCCCGAGGCTTGTTCGTCTTATCTCTTTCCCAAAATTATGGGACAGGCTAAGGTGAGGCACAGTACAGGACCGCAATCCCCACTGATCTGAAATTAGCACTGGATGGCGCATCCTTTTGAATTCAGTGAATCCATTTTGAAGGCGGAATTTTTCTTGAATAGGTTTTTAAAGCTGTAAAATTATTTACAAATCGAATCATTAGGTAGCAAACATTTATTTTTCTATGTAACTTGAAATATAGAGCTTCGCACACATCTTCTAATGAGTTTTACAACTTTAAAACACCATATTGCTGTGACCTCATATTCGTTATTCACTAGCAAATTTAAGCAGAAAGAAAGGCTGATGACCAATTTCTATCTCGACAATACTTGTGTGTTCGTTAGCTTGATAACCTTTCCAACTTAGTACGGTAGAAACTTATTGTAAGATTAAAAATTTAAAATTATGTAGTTTAAATTTGGTATCTTTAAAAATATAAGAGACATTAAGTACACTTGGCCCCTTAGTAATGGCGGATTTCTATTGTCCATCAATGAATGTTCAGTTGGCTTCATTTTCTGCACCAGTGAACAATAGGTTGCGCTGTTCAGTTCTTTTTGGAGATCAGTGATCTCAACTGAATATAATTTAAACCAAGGTAACTTGTCTTCTAGGCTCACGAGGTCTTGCTAGCAGGCAGAAAGCTGAATGCTGTTGAAGCTTGCAACTATGGTCTGGTTACAGAAGTATTTCCTCAAGCAGAATTTGAGACAGAAGTGAATAAACGAATGAAACACATGGCTGGGTTACCTCCACAGGTATGTATACTGGTGGGTGGGGGGGGGGGCAGGGCCTGCTGAATAAATACGATGTGTACGGGGGGTAAATACCATGCATAACTACAGTTTAAATTCAAACGATGAAAAGCGTTCAAAAGCTAAAATCTTTTTGGCGTACCTCCCCCTTTAGTTTCTCTAGTTTATACAGTTAACTACTATTTAAATGCATCTGGCGGTTGAGAAACATAGTAAAAAATGCGAATTAAAATACAATAATGTATGACGCTATCAAATTGATGCCATACTTACAGCAATATAAGCAAAACTTACCGAACTTAACACATCGTTTTCTCTTTGGCGTACCATCTAAAATTTCCTTATTTTAGCATTATTTATAGTTTATGTAACAAACATACTCTTTGTTTGTTTGCAGATTGCGAAACGTATCAACAAAAACTAGTCCTAATACTAATCACGCTTGCTCACATGACTGCTTTAACGCAATTAACCGAAATTTTCCTTCATAAATTAGGATAAAATGGGAACCGACCGACCGACAGGATTTACGCTCTTACCCCGCATATAAGCGCAGCGCCTATGAGTACAAATAGTATACCATTTACACTGGTCTCACCCGTACTCCTTTAAGATATGGAATGTATGGCGGCCACTGCTAGCTCACTAGAAACTAAGTCTAGCTCATGATGATGTGAAATAGTGGGAAAGGGTAGGGTGGGA
The DNA here is from genome assembly GCA_016169945.1 of Trachythela sp. YZ-2020. Lineage (NCBI taxonomy): Eukaryota > Metazoa > Cnidaria > Anthozoa > Malacalcyonacea > Clavulariidae > Trachythela > Trachythela sp. YZ-2020. The sequence continues at coordinate 385,213 of JADLSH010000197.1, read as the reverse complement.
ACACTAGCAGCGACCTGAGGGGCCAGAGTACAAATAAGACCAGTGCACTTTTACTAAACACATAATACACCGCTACTGTACTAGACATCCAAATGGAACAGCCAACTTGAGTACAATGATTAATATTCATGTTTGTTCCCTTTATAGTCGCACTAGGTGAGCCCACTGTAAATAGTATACCATTTACACTGGTCTCACCCGTACTCCTTTAAGATATGGAATGTATGGCGGCCACACTCACTATACGGTTTCGTACCTATGACAGGCCACCAGATTCCAAACCTTAAGCTATCCAAACCTCAAAACTATCCCAACCTCAAAGCTATCCAAGCCCCCCCAAAATTACCCAAACCTCAAAACTATTCAAACCTCAAAAACTATCCAAACCTCAAATCACAGAAATACAAAATACAATACGTGAATTAAAGGAAATATGTTGATGTAAATTAATGGGTAGGGGTGGTAGTGGCAGCAGGAAAGGCAAGCACAAAGTTTTTTAAATGGTTGAAATCTGTATACTTTTCAAAAACTAAAGAACTGGCTGGAGATTCTTGAGAAAGAAGATCAGGTGGGGCACCAGCCCGGATGACATTCGATAATTTGAGGTAATACTGAGCAGTAGCCGGTGCAGACCATCCAATATGAGCCATCACGTCAGCAAGGGGCGAACCCGACAACGTCAAGGTAAGTGCGCAACCAGCTCGAAAGCTATGAAGAGTTTCGCCCGCGTCAAGTTTGGCTTCACGGAGAAGCAACTTAAATCTAGCCTCCGCCGCGGAACTTGCAAACGGCCGATCTATTACCTCACCCCGCGGAGTGATGGGACGAAACAGATAGCCCTTGGTGAGGTCAATACCGATCTCCCGACACACTGCCATGTACGTCTCAACTGCGGTGACTGGGCAAAGGCTCGGGTTAGGATGCCGGCGCATTCCAAACAAATTGGTAGCTCCGTTACGAAGAGTCTTACCCCATATATGGTTAAATAGGAACCCGTTATCATCGGGAAATCGTGCGATTTCAGCTGTCTTCACTTGACCCAAATCTCCTGCTCTGTCTCCAGAATAAAAAAGACACTTAAAATAGGCTTGGTCACGAGCGCTGATAAATATTTCTGTTGGGGAAAGATGCGGGAGAACAAGCCGTTGGTCCAGATGCCGGGATAATGACAATAACTTGTCAGGAAAAAGTGGAGTTGCCTGTTTCGGAGTAACCCGTGCCTGAAGCTGTTCCGCAGTCACTTGCTTCAAGTACGCCTTCACCCGATCATCCGTAGCAGGATTCCCTAGCAAGAGCGACCTGTTCCAATCGCCTTGGTGTCCTGCCTCCGAAAGGATGGAGCGTAGCTTTCCGATGTACGAATCTACTGTACCGTATGCAAGACGGCGCGGACAACCACATGATTGTAGCCCCCGTTTACCCAAGTATTGACAACCATTTTTGTGGGGCTGGGTCTTGGCGCCAGAATCTTTAAATACCAGGAAACGACATACATCCAATGGGAGGGCATCGAAGAGAGACTTTCTGGCAGGCAACGAAAACAGGAACGACTCGAACTCCTGTTTTAAAGACTGTTTTTGCTTCGAATAAGCAGAGGACAGACGCTGCTGTTGAAGTTGGTCAAGCCTATTGTCTATTGAAAGTAAGTCAAAGGACACAGAATCCTTCAGGGTGCAGGGAACAATGCGCCTGACATAACCGCATTGTTGACAGAATTTGAATATATGGTCGTTGGCATAATTGCATGTTGGGCAAGCGACGGCGGGTTTAAACAGGCGAGCTACATGAGGAAGAGCCTGTAAATAGAGAACATTAAATTTTAAGACGAAAGAAACACAATAAAATATTAGAGCGACAATACATAAATGAAAGGAAAATGTAATATGAAAACACATATGGTAACTATGTAATTACAGTGATAAAGTTAAATGTCCATATATGAAAAGTCGAACGACCGCTAGCATTATAACGTCTAAGTACTGCTAGAGAATGTCACACTATAGGGTCAAGCGGAAGACCCACAGGTCCCAAGGTAGGGACCACGTGTCCGAGAAACCTTTCGCGGTGGGGGGCAACACTACACCTTTTTCCCCTTTCTTGGCTAACAGGAACGCTTGGGAATGCGGAAGTGGCCACCAGAAAGCACGAGGACGAACATCAGGTATCACGATGGTACATGAGACAACGACCTCGGAAAGGAAACGAAGCAGCTGGGGAATGAGGGCAATAGGGGGAAAAACATAGGGATTTACAAAGAGCTGCGGATTACGCGACGGGCGTTGTGCAAATACATTAACCCCGGCAGCTCCCAAAACTGGGTAAGGGGAGAAAAATGGTAGCTGTGATCCAGAAAGGGAACTTTGCGCATTTGACTGAAGAGCCATTAAATCAACCGTGTGCCCCAAATCCCCTCCAAAACGCTGTTGCACCGTTTTCCAAGAAGAGGCGGAAAGTTTGGCGTCCTGCAGTGACAGAGTGCGCGAAGGTCGGTCAGCTGGGTTGTCGCAGGATGAAATATAATGCAGATGGAGGTTGATATTGTGGTTAGACACGACAAGAAACAAGCGTTTAAGTGATGAGATTAGATCGGACGATCTAGCCACTTGGCGCGTCCACGCATTGATTAGGACTTGACTATCTGTGAAGACATCAACCCAGCAGTGCTGAATAGCGGGGAAAAATGACTCAAGGACATTAGAGAGGGCAAGAACTTCTTTTGAATTAATACCGAGTGCAGATTGCTCAACTGGCCAGTAGTCATGAATGTCCAGACGACGGTGCTCAGAAGTGAGGACTCCACCCCAGGCGAAATTGCTGGCGTCCGAGCAGAGGACGACGATACTCTCATGGGCCTCCTTTCGCCACGAAAGGCAGCCCTGCCAAGTCTCAATGAAACTCCACCATTCAAGTTCAGCTCGGAGATGTCGGGACAAGGGTATCGGGTGGAATTACGTGAGGCTTTCCCAATGGCAATGTTGATGTCATTCGTGAACAGACGGGCTCCTGGGATAGCCAGGGAGAAGGAAAGGCATTTACCCGCAAGTCTTTGCAAGGTTTTTAGATCGGTATGGCTGTTGAGAAGAATGGAATTAAGCAAATCACAGAAGATTTTCCTTTTGTTTGGTAAGAGTGCAAAAGCTTGCCTAATAGAATCGACCAAGAAGCCAAGATACGGGACTGCTTGCGTAGGGATGAGGATCGATTTGTTGAGGCCAATGAAATAACCCAAAGCGATTAAGGTGTGGCAGACTAAGAAAATGGCTGCTGAGGCAGAAGCCGAATCTCGTCGACGTTGTGGAACAATACATTCGTAAGTAGGAGAATTGAGAGAGTTACGGAGTTGGCCAGAATGTCGATCGTCAATATATAAAGAACACGGAATTGACACCGATCGGAAATAGTGGGAAGCGAGGAGACCAGTTGTTTGGTAGATATATGCGGATGATTTCCAGCCAAAAGGTATGGTGTTACTGACGAAATACCAGCCAGCCCACTCAAAACCAAAAAATGTCCGACTGTCATGGGAGAGGGCGATGTGATCATAACCAGACTTGTCGTCACAAACGGTTTGAAATGAATTGGGCGAAACATAACGAGGCAAATCTACCAAACGATCAAGTTTAAAAGGCGTGTCCTTGATCCAAAGGTTTAAGAATCGGTCATCATTACATAAGCGCGGCTTCGAAGCTTCCACGGTAAGCGGCATTACAAGGTGAGGTGGATTTACTTCATTAACTCCACCCCAAATGGAAATGGCTCCCGTAGCAAGACGATCCAATATGGTGTCGTGTATAAATCTTGTATGCATCTTACAAGAAAACGCATTCTTAAAAATCATAGGAGGGGGAATGTCGGAATCAAAAAACATGCCCTTATAGTGCCCTTTGAAATGTTGGAAAAAATCAAAAACATTGACGCGATTCTCTATCCAGTTCAAAACAGTCGTAGCCTGGTCGTACGGGGATAGTGCGGCAAGAGATCGCCAAAAAACAAGGTGATTGTGCAGGTTGCCAGCAAAAAAGGAATTTGGATCTCGAAAGGAAAGCATGGTGACATCAGCGAGTTGATTTCCTAGAGCGACATCCCTGACAAAGTCCGGTAGAATGTGTGTATTTTCGGCTGCCATCCCCTGAGTCCCCTTTACAGAAATGCCAATGTGCGTCACCCATTTTGTAGATGTTCTCGTAACTACTTCAAGTGGGCGAAAGGCGTCAGATAACTCCCATTCCGGGAAAGCAAAACGAGGTTTCAGGAGCTATATAGCAGGAAAGAATGAGAAGAAAAGCATGAAAATACGTGAAATGAAAGGAGAAAAGGAGTGGGACCCAGGGGATGACAGCCTTGAGCCCCAGTAATCCGAGCAGGAATTAGACTCCTGTTCAAGACTGCCACCCGTGGATACGGAAGTGAAGAGTGGCTGCAAAAATTTTGATACCTAGTTGAAAAGGAATGAACTGCAAAAGAGATTATTATTATGTTATTTTCTATTTTCTACTCTATTTTCAGCGAATGAATTAATTTTTGTGATTACCATTCGTCTACAAACAAAATCTAAGTTGGTAATACATAGGAGCGTTATGGAATAGAGACAATGTTCCTAAGTTGTGTTAGGGGGTTGCTGTGATGCGCGAGGTCGTTGAGGGAAACGGTCATATGGAGCAAATCGACCAAATCGTCGCGGAGGGGCTCGTTGGTCTCGTCTCAATTGCCAACAATGAGGAGCAATGTGACCTGGCTGGCCACAATTAAAACATATAACGCTGGCTGCTCGCGCCAGACGAGATGGAATTGGCCTGGCAACATTTTGTGTAGAACCACCTTGAGTATGACGATCAAACGCTTTATCAACCTTTGCGATGCTGTCCAAAATTTTAGCATAGTCTTTGTCGCTGAACAAGGCCAGAAAATAGGCTTTGAAACGGTCTGTGGGTCGTGACAAGCTTGAGCGGAGGGTTTGACATGCCGCGTCAAGAAAATATGCTTTTGGATCCGCCGCACGATGGGCTTCGACCGCTGCAGCTTCAGCCAGAGTGACGGCATGGTATTTATCGAAATCAGCTTCACTTCGTAAACCATAGGAAGAAAGTTGTCTCATGCGAGCTGAGATATCCGGGTGCGACTGAGTCTCTAAGGTTTCGACACGCTTTAGTAAGGCCGAGAGGTCAGGCTGAGAATAAAAGCAATTAAATAATATAACTGAAAGAATCCCAGAATTTAATAGACAACAGTAAAGCACAATTTAAAATTACCAAGTCCAAGCTATCATGAACAATGTTTGTGCCTTTGTTTTGCAAAGACAAATGTACCAAATGCAAGCGAGGAATATAAGTTAATTAATTAGCACCCCACAACGAAATTCCTAACATCCATGAATATATAATACACGGGAAACATAGGACAAAGAAAACATCTCATGCGAGCAAACGGAATGTGAGGCTGAAACTATCGAACACATTCGCATGAGGCAAACCCGGTTTTGGCTATTTTCGTGCACAATATATAAACCAGTAATCAAGCGCAGAAATGGTGTACATTCTAGGTTTGACAAACAAACATTCGCATGAAGAAAAACAAAACCAAACACTTAAACGAGAAACATCCATGGCTTAATGAAATACATAAGCGCACGAGGCAAACAAAAGAACATTTCATGCGAGCAAAATGACCAAACATAATATAAATTTAACAGATATGGATTCGCTTACTTCGTGACAACATTCGCATAAGGAAATAAAATATATAGCCGTGTACAAGCAACAATTAGACGGTGCTTATTTTCACTGAACATCTTATGCGAGGAAAACAAGGCAGTAATTTCACATACCTATATGTCGAAAATTAATTACGGAACGCGCGATACTTTGAATTTACAAACACCAATCAACCACACGGATAACTAAGACAACTTAGTAGAGAGTACTAAAGTCTAAAGCATATAAAGCTAAGGGTAGAATACTACAACCTGGGCGGTAGACGTAAAATAGGAGGGAGGAGAATCGCGAGCGCTGCGGCATTTTAAAAATCACACGGTGAAACCACAAACGAGATTATATTTACCTCTTGCACCTGACCAACTTCAGGGTTGGGCGGAACATCCACGGCATGTACTGGAGGAGTTTCAGCCATATGCGCAGCGATAGGAGCCGCAGGGGCTCGTGGAATTTGGATTTGTTCGTTATTTGAAGCTAGAGGAAGAGACATCCTCGTGGTGCTGCCAACTTGAGTACAATGATTAATATTCATGTTTGTTCCCTTTATAGTCGCACTAGGTGAGCCCACTGTAAATAGACGTTTTATAGGTGCATGCGCCTATAAAATGTCGCTTATAGTCGCACCCGGCTCTTGTACCCAGACCTACGCGCATGGGGTCTGGGTACGAGAATTGGCCCATCCTTTTAATAGTGCAAAATATCAATGGTATTATATATAAACGGTAAATGCAAATTTAATATTTTAGAATCTTCAAGTTTACAATTTTAAATGAGTGTGTAATAAAAGAATACGTCAGACGAATAAACCAGAAACAATAACTATTATGATTAACCATATAACTACAATTTATAATAGAAAATGTTGATAATTTAAAACATAAAAGTATTTGTGTCATTAAAAAAGGTATTCCTGTTCATGTCTGTCTAACTCGCAAATTTTGACGGTTTAAAGGCGCATACGTCTATATTCGAATATAAGCGCATGCGCCTTATCTGCAGTGCGCTTATATGCGGGGTAATAGGGTATAGAGACGCGAGCACGCGTCTAAAAATGTTGAAATGTAGTCATTATACTCATTAGTTTTGAGCCCGTGTTAAGGCCGGTTTACAGTTCGCGCGAATTGGTCGCGCGAACTGCGAAGGAGCGAATTTGTCACTGAGCATGCGCGAGGATTATTTATGGCAAATTTCGTCATTCTACTTGATTCGCAGCGACTGGCGAAAGAGTTGAAAATTTTCAACTTTTTCGCCAGTCGTCAGCGAACGAATTAAAGTTCAGCCAATCAAGAGCCAGGATTTTTGCAAGTTTGCAAATTTTCGAGCGAATTTTAAAATGTGTAAACCCGATTCGCTATGTTCGCGCGAACAATTCTCCAGTTCGCGAGACGTATTCGCGCGAACTGTAAACCGGCCTTAACGTAAATAACGTAATATGCAAGAAAATCTCCTCTTTAAAAGCTCTTTCTTCCTAGAAAACCTTAAATGTTCTTGCCTAGTATTTTATTGTTCTTTAATGGTATATTTTCTCTCTACTTCCAGTCGCTAGCCTTATCCAAACAACTATGTCGCTCAGCAGAAAAAGATAAACTTCATGATGTGAATAATAAAGAATGCGAACTTCTCGCTCAAAGATGGCTCTCGGAAGAATGCGCTCAAGCTGTCATGGCGTTTATGCAAAGAAAGGCAAAAATGTGAACTGAACAGTTAATCTGTTAAACAGTTAATAAATTTGATCGTTTGAGATTTTACTAGCTACTCGCGCAAAATATTGACTGATATTATATGAACTGGGTTTATTCAATTTAATATATTTTATCCAAATGCACTCATTGTCATATTTCAGCATTCATGATGGTCATCACGGTAAGTACTTCAACTTGCACGGATATTTTGGATCCGCACACATGCGTTAAGGGTGTTTTACACTTCACCCGTATGGCACTGAAACCTAGCGTATTTCTTCGTCTCCTGAGTACTCGGGTAGAACCAGGCGCCCTGGGCAGAACTAATGACTTTGACACAAAAGAAAATGCTACGGTATGTTACGATACGTTTGAAGTGGAAAACGGCCTTTTATAGGGATGCGTCATACGGATAAAAAATATTCATGCAAGATGACGTACCAACCGTTCTCGCAAGGCTGTTGGCCAAAATGATCGAAGGTTCGGGGAACGAGAAGTGGGTCCTACGTTATCAGGGTAAAGAACTGGGACTAGTTATTAAACCCAATTTATGTTTATGTCATCATTGTTCTCAATAATTTCTGAAATTTATTTCATTCCCCATAAATTCGTCATTGACTTGTACTTCTATTACTATATAAGTATTTCAAAAAGTTGAAAAGTTTTAATCTACAATCTAATTGGACATCACTGGTTGAGATAACCTTTTCCTAAATACAAAATTCGCATACCCTTATGAATTATTTATAAAATCATGTTGCTCTTCATAAGCCCCCACTTCTCCAACTCAACGTTGCGATTGTGTCATGGTAAATTACCAAAAGTTGTTTGGAAGTTGTTTACAACATTGAACTGGGGAAGAGGAGATGAAGAATTTTGTTTTGTCAATGTACATAAACTTTGCAATATTGGGAGGAATAGTCTGAAGCGTTATGCCCAATCAGGTCTTCAATCGCCGTCATATCAACCTTTAATTATTCAATCATTCGCCATTTTCATTTCAACTAGATATTATTATGCTTTCACTTATAGACTATAGTATTATTAAAGGGAGATGCCTTGCATGGAACTTGCATCAGTTAAATCCAATCGTGTCCTTCAAATCCAGGTGGGGGGTGGGTGCTAAGCGGGCTTTGGTCATGAAGCAGGGCGTGGTTGGCGACCGAGGAAGGGTGAATCACCACTGAGGACCCCCTACAGGGTCAAGGGAGTTATGTTGTCAGAATTTTTTTAAAATAAGATGGCCTAGATGGTCAAAAACGCCCATCAATGGCCCGATATTATATTTTTGTTTGATAACTGCCCTGTCAAATCCAAAATTTGGATTTGATATGGGAATTGGCACCCACCTTGGCCAAGGCTAGGGGGTGGGTGCGCACCGCCCCCCCCCCCTCAAGTAAATCCGTCCCTGGATGCATAATACCGTCTCTTTCATTTTCGGTTATAAACAAAAGCGTTATAAATAAATTGGCCAATATGGCATCCATAAAATTTCAGATTTCATCCATAAAATCTTAAATTTCAAAATTCGAGCTTTTACTTGTGGTACACAATTTTGACATTCAAAATTAAAAACATCTATTTAATTTTAAAATGACTGTTTGTCAACACGTATGTATATACGTTTTCAAGTTAATTAATGTCAATTTTCTACATTTTACAAAACTAGCAAGCAGCTACTAATTAAATATGCAAAAAGGTTAAAATGTACTCAAAAGTACCTTAAAAATCAAATGTAAAGATACACTAAATATACCTTAATGTACCTAACTGTACGTCGTATTCTAAAAGCTACATGCTCAAATTTTCAGTCATGTAGTAAAGTAACTTTTGTCTTCGACAAAATATTATTGAGAATGTCAAAATTTTAAGCTTCAATACCTATTTTTGTTTAGACTTGCTCCAAGTCGCTTTTTCATTGTCTTTGTGTATCGATCTACTATAGTGGAAATAACATGACGTACGCGGGGTGGCGCAGCGAGAAAGAGAGACTTGTCAACTTCGGAAAATCTCGGTTCAAAACTGAACTACACTAAAGGGACTTGGAGAAAGTCTAAAACTGAACCGAAGTGGCTAGCCTTGCTTAAATGTTCTCTTTCATTGCCTTTCTGTATTGATCTACTATACTCTATAGTGTAACTCGTGTTATTTTTTACTATAGCAGAAGTATACATCAAGACAATGAAAGAGATTTGGAGCAAGTCTATAGCCGCTTCGATCAGTTTTGAACCGAGATTTTCCGAAGTTGACAAGACTCTCTTTCTCGCTGCGCCAGCCCGCGTACGTCATGTTATTTACACTATAGACATAGTGGATCCATACACAGAACCTGGCTCACACCATCAATTTTGTCTGCAATTTTTCTCTTCCTGATAGATGTAATCGAGCGAATGACATATCAACGCAGGTCTTTGTAAAACCCATCCCACGATGGTCATATACTTTTGTTCAGTGAGTCCACTCATTCGCATCCATCAGGAGAAAAATCGCCGACAAAAGTACTAGTGTGAACCAGCTTAAAAACAATGAAAGAGAAACTTGAAGCAAGTCTAGTTTTTGCTTAAAATCCATACAGTAATTTACACAAATCCGAGTTAGATGACATGCATTTCGACCACAGAAATAACGGACATGAAAAATAGACAATAATATCTATTATTTATATGGTTTCAACCGAAGCGATCAACGCAATGGCAAAAAAGTAAACATTATGGCAGAAACATCAGGGAATCTTCATGTTTCCGCGATTGTCTCTTTGTTTGCTCACCCTTAAAGACATTCTTGCGGCAAAAAGTTCCCTTCCTGAAAGCAAAACTTTTTCCAAGAAATTCAGCAACATCTTGTTTTGCAAGGGCGATTATTGTCTCGCAAACACGGTTGTTTTTGTTTTAACTTTGAACCTGTACGTCTGGAAATGCCACAGCCTTTCTGCAAAAGTCCTCCCACTTTGGAAAATAAGGCCAGGCCGCTAGGAAACAATGTTTCCTGCATAGTTTGCCCTGAGTTTAAATCGAGTAAATTGGCAGAAACCGACATCACGCATTGCCCAAGGCCGGATTTTGGTGTAAATACAGGTGGGCGAGATGTCTCCTCCCTGGGCGAGATGTCCTACCTGTATATATGTATCAATATAATTATGAATTATGACCATATAACTCATCCAATTGACACTGTGTTTGATCGAACTTGGGAATATTTCACTTTTCACGTATTGCGTGTTGATCAGTCGCGGGCTCAATCAAAAATTTTCCCGCGCTTTCTGTTTTTCCATGCGCTGTCAGTCAATAAGGCTTGCATGTGAGTAGTTCAATTGAAAAGCACCACTTTTTTTGCTTTCAAAGTGAGTAGAAAAATCCTTTACCAGCGAAACAAATTTTCATGATGCATTAATATTGTTAATAATATTCTCGCAATAACTTTTGGCCTGCAACAAGGCCTAATGGTTCAAGCGACTTGTCTCGCAAAGGTTGGGAGGCAAGTTGCTTGAAAGGTTGTATCACTTTTACCACTTGCTTGCCTAATGCTGACCGCAAGTTACCGGCATACCTGGACTGTCATAATCATTCCTGAATACTGAGCCGCCATCTTGACAGGATATTCTTCAATGTGGTGTCGTTAATAACGTACTTTTGGAAAAAGTCACTTTCCTCGTGGTTCGTGTTCTCGAGTTCCTGAACTTTTCCTCCATAAACAAGTGTCTTAGTGTCACGCAAGCACTGCAATTGAACAGAACTTAAAATATTAAAACCTCATTAGTTATTCACTAGTAAATTTTAGAAGAAAGAGAGGCCACTGATGACCGACTTCTATCTAGATAATACGTCTCCCAAAAATTGTAAAAACCTCTTCTAACATGTCAGCAATACCACCGTAGATTTGTGGCCGTCACACCAATATGGTCGCCATTGGTTTCATGTCAAGGAGTCAAGCCATGGCTATTTGGCCAGAAGCCAAACCCTTTTCGTCGGTTGAGTTAGGACAAGGCGCTCCACCCCAACTCAAAATGAACGCCACTGCTAAAATCTCCGGTTATAAATTTTAAGTCTCTGTGAAATGAAATTCGAGTTGATGAGAGTCAATGAGAGTTGCAACTCTCGCTCGCGCTTGACCGCCAACTCTCATCGACCTTGAGCTGGTTCAAACTTGATAAGAGTTGATGAGAGTTTTTGCTCGTTTGACCGGTACGCGTGGTAACATCCAGTCAAGTCTCGTGCAACTCTTGTTCTCGTTTGACCGGGCACGAGAGTCTCTCTTCAACTCTCATGCAAAGATTGCAAACTCTCGCTTGTTAACTCTCACAAGCTCGTATTCTTGTTTTACTAGGGCTTTAGAACTACACTTCTACAATAAACAATAACTACCTGCAAAGGGACAGCGAGTAGTCTTTGAATATTTGATTTCAATTCGTTTTCAAACTGGCCTGTCTCAAGAACTTCAGTGACAAGACCACATTGTTTTGCAATGGAAGCAGAAAGTTTCGTGTTGAATAAAATCACTGACATAGCCTAAAAGGAAATAGAACATTTCGTAGATGTAGTGTAAATGTGACACCTCCCCCCTCGTTGTAACTTGCATACTAATTCAATTTAGGTCAATATTACTCGGGTTAATTACTCCAGCAATTTATAGAGATCATTGACACACCTATTGTACATAAATATATAAACTACCTGTGATGTACCAAGAAGATTTGGCAAGGTATAGGAGCAACAACCAACAGGTGGATGACCCCATTCAGCAAACTTTGTTTGAAATGTTGCCTACAGCAAAAATTGTCGAAATTGTTGTCAAATTTGCGCATCGAGAATTCGACTAAACTATATGCAATAAGTGATAACTAACGAACTAACCTACTAATCAACTACCTAATTGACCAAATCATTAACCAACCTATTAATTAACCAAGCCGATAATCTAACAAATGATATCACCGGTCCAGCTTATTAACTAACTTTTTAATTAACAATTAACTTTGGTCTACTATCGTTTAGAAGATCGAGTTTTGGGGCATTGCCCCCTATCATCATAATATCATATCTTATTTTACCCAAATAAGCAAATATCAAGATAACATACCTGATCTGTAGCAAAAACAAAGTCACAAAGCGCAACGAGAGAAACACCAAAACCAGCCGCAGGCCCATTTACAGCGGCGATCAACGGCTTAGGGCATGTCACAAGCATTCGTGTCAGAAGTCTAATAAAGTAGCAAATTTGTTATTTAAGAATACATGAGTTGATATTTTTGAAAAGAGCAAGCGTAACGGGTTGATCGCTGTGTAATCTTTGTCTCATTAGAATCGCTTAAGAACGAGACCAGGGCGCTTATATATGAACACTAAATTTTAATTTAACAGCTCTATTTGGCACACAAATAACTACTCATTATTGTACATAACTAACACAGACTAATATAGAAACATAACACTATGTAAGAAGGTGCCAAAAGTGGCGAAGCACAAACGAGACCAGGTCCCATGCACGGTGCTCACTATTAGAGTGAGTAGACATGACAGTACAAACAGAAAAACAGAAATATAGAATAGCAAAAAGGAAAGAAAATGGAAAGCGAGAAGAACAGTAAGTTAAGAGAGAGTAGAGATAGAAAGACTGGCATGGAAGATATTAGTCAGTCGTGATCTGTGAGTGTGAACTAGGTAGGTCAGGAGTGTAGGAAGTGGCAGTAAGCTGGAAGTAAGTCTTGTGTAGGTATGTTTTAAAGGAGGAAAGAGTGTCGTAGCAGTTGGAAGGAGCAGATTTACATACATAGTTCAACCGATTTACAATTCTAACAAAGTAGGAGTTTTGGAATGTGGTAGTTTTGCAAGCTTATGTTATTAACTAGTTATTGATTATGGAAATTAATTGCATTGCGTTTGTGAGAGAATGTGAGGCTGGAGGGAAAATTCCCATTTGAGTACGCTAGCTCTCTTAATTTATATACTCGTCCCTTTCTTTATTCCTGTTTAAATTTTTTACTTTAATATCTATTTACGAATTTTTTAACAGGATAAGAACTTCAACAATACAGATTGCTGTTTATATGTTGGTCCTGTACACCAGGTCCTGTACACGCTATATTATATTAAAGACAGTTACCATTGGGGCTTTTCATTGACCGATTCCATCAAGTATCTCGCTTACTTATATTACGTACTTAACCTAGACTATATATTATTACTTTCCTAATCTATATATCCTAACCCACCCAGTCAACTCTTCCTGTGGGAGGAAACCGGAGTACCCGGAGAAAACCCACGACTTTCGGCAGAGCGTTGACTTACTCTTTTCACATGAGTGTGATGAGTCAAGTCCCCAGCGAGATTCGAACCCAAGACTCAGAGGTGAAAGGCGCTTGCTCTATGAGGAATGCGCCATATATTTAGGGCAGTTACCACAATATGGAATCATATTTTACCTGTATTTTTGCAACATTTCTCGTCTTTCGGAATGACAGATTGTTTGAAATTGATCGAGATCCCAGCCATAGCTGAATGTGCTGCCGGATCCTGATATAATGACAAGTGAAACATCGTCTTTGCCAGCGTCATGTAAGGCAGCGATTATGTCTTCACAAATCTTTATCATAGAAATGAGATAAACAAGAATAATAAGAGGCCAACAATTTGTCTTTGGGGCATGGGATGGGCGTTATGGTATTGCAAAGCATTTTTTTATTCATTTTATTGCTAACTGGAGGGAACTCAATTTCATTTCCATTCAATGAAATGCTCAAAATTTCTAGATGAAAGTCAATTATAAATTTTGCAAAAAAACAAAGAGATAAACGGCTGTGAAAGGCCTAATAAACGGCGATAAACCGCCGGTAACCGCCTTTTATCGAAAACCCTGATTCCCAGGCAACTTCCCTGGTTGAAGGGCACTCAGAGACTACGTGCCTCCCCCAGAAAATAAGTCAATTCGTAGTTTCGACTGGACATTCAAATGACGCGTTCTACGTCGAGATAAAATTGCAGTCAAATCATAACATACAGCTGACTGGAAGAATTAAATATGCATATTGTAAGTATTCAGTTGTTCAATCATTCATTTGTGACTCCCATATAGCCACAATAAAACTGTCATTAAATCATTTTTGCGACAGCATATTTTGTCTTCTATGTAAAGCAAAATACAAAAAGGTGCACTTAACGAGGGAATAAATGTTCTAATTTAAAGCGAGTCAACCGTGATAAGAAATGGTAAATTTGTATTCACAGGGCCAGAACTTATTATAAGATAGGACTTTTTATATCTATTCTATTTACAGGCGTCACTATACCTGTCTATTGATGACATTTTTCTTCGCTTCGTTGCATATTTTGATGTACAAACAACCATCCCTGTTGGTAACCACCAACTCGTCTTCCAGAACACAGTGCGAAGAACAATCTGGTAGTGTCTGTCTGGTCAAACGTGATGGTAGTGACAGTGTTGGACTGTCAATAACGATACGATTCTTTTGAGGAGACAAAATAATGCCATTTCTTTTCCCCGTCTTTTTTCGACCTTTACAATATAATGCATACAATAAAAACTTTGATGATACAAGGGTCTTAGCCAGGATAGGGAATTTGGGCGTCCAAATTTGGTATATTTGACACACAACTTAACATTTGCGCGAGGATGGTAAAATCATGGTATAACGACTTACTCTCTGGCAGAATATTATTACTGTATATTTTTGATGGCTTATTAAGAGGACGAAATCACAGATAAGATTCAGTTACAAACTTGCATGATCAATTCACATTCCAATGTTAGCCAAATAAGCTATTTGACTGGAATTGCCTCGAATTTGACTGTCAATGATTAGTGGAGACAACGAGAGTTCTTAGACAATGATAGGAATCAATGACAAGACATTAGACTGTAGAAGACCTATTGTACATGATCGCTACAGGTCTGCACTATTTTGCGAATTGGAGTTATCAACTACAACAGTGTACAATGTACAGATTTTTAGAAGGGCGTCAATATGATAATCAGCCGTCCAAAAGCCGTCATTTTCAAGTGACCGTCCAAATTCTAAGATGGCCGTCCATAAGACGGCTGGCTGGCTAAGACCATGGGTGATACGCTGATACAGGGATTAAACGGTGATATTACGCAAACCGATATTTTGGGGTTTAAAAATTTGAACCAGTTCAAAGTCGGGCGATGCGACTGCGACGGGCGATGCGATTGTTTGTTTGCGGCTTCAGACTCCAGTAATTCATCGAAATTCGTGCGTGTTTTATCAGACACAAGTCAGACATTGAAGTGAGTTGTGGGAGATAGCTACTGTCGTTTTTATTGAAAGCATATCACCTTAGATCACCCCTGACGAAAACACTAGACCAAAGTGTCCAAACGTTGATTTCCAAATTCGATTCGAACGAGCTTTGTATTCCCCATTAATGGTAGTACCCTACCACTGACGTGTAAAATCGTTTGGCGTTAGACAGAGTAAAATACTAAAGTAGGGCGCATCTGGGCGCATTCCAAGCTAATGGATTAACAAGAGACACTGGCACATAGTTTTGTTAACTATTAACTGACAGTACACTACTGACGAGTAAAATCGTTTGACGTTAGACAGAGAAAAATACTAAAGTAGGGCGCATTAGTGCAAGCTAATGGGTTAACAAGAGACACAGGCACATAGTTTTGTTAACCCAGTAACTGGCAGTACCCTACCACTGACGAGCAAAATCGTCTGGCGTTAGACAGAGTAAAATACTAGAGTAGGGTGCATTGCAAGCAAATATTTAACAGCTGGCTGTGCCCACCTTTTAGATGTTTGCCTTTCGATTGATGTAATTCTTGGGATTGGTTGAATTGTTGCTTCACAGAAAGGACCAACTGTTCGTCAGCGTTAGGAACATCCAGCTCCGACGTTGCTTCTACAACCACTAACTTTCGCTTTGAAGGTCGACCGCGTTTTCGCTTCAACTTTTTGTCAATGTGATTTTCATTTTCGATGGTTCTGTTTCGGAGACTTCTGTTATAGTTGTCTGACATCGTTCCATTAAATTTCACCATCGTTTCTTGATCTGAAAGATTTTGATACAAAAGTTAGATCATAGTCAATAGAGAGATACAGTCTGGAAATTCGGTAAACTTCGAAGCGTCTATATTGAGCTAAGATTCTATATTGAGACGGCTTCGTCTGTCTCAGGCTAGCTTCACCGTGCACAAATCTTTTGAAATTTTGCTTATTAATATTTCAACTGAGTACGGTTGAGTGATTCGAGAAGATGATGCCATTGGATGATTGCTTCATTATGCCAAAAATTCATTGTCTTCACCGTGCACAAGTTTGCATAAACATGAACAAAAAGATATAACAAAGACTTTGGTCGAGTCATAGTTAATATAGAGATGACATGGTTAGGAAACTCGGCTTTCGCTTTTGTTCTATGTTTTTATTTGCATTTGTGCACGGTCACGGTTAGTGAATATATTGTAATCTCCAAACCGTGTTTCTGAAATATTAATGAATGTAAAACAAAAGATTTGTGCACGGTCAGGTACCGTTCAACATAAATCCCATTCAATTATTAGCTGCTTTGTAATGTGACGAGTTTCCTAACCATGCTATCTCTATATTAACTATGGTTGAGTTTCCAGACCATGTGAGACATCTACAGTGCGGTGAACGGTGAAATTACTTTCTCAAACTCATTAATAATTCATGAGCAAAACACAAAGGAAATCACCACCGTATCGTTGTCTTGATACCACGGTAATAAACACCCATAAATTAACTCAACTTTCGCGTTGAATTTCTCTTTAAATACTGGTTTGTTTGAGAAGCTAGATCATACACTCGAAGTCGTTTATTATAGTGATTTAAAAACACCTCAAAGTATGTTAAAAAACTCGGCTAGCGCCTTGTTTTTCAACACACTTTTCGGTGTTTCAAATCACTATAATAAACTCCTTCTCGTGTATGATATATTACATACAATCCCGGTGTCTGTAATATACCAACTCCCCAACTTCGCCGTATAATTTTACGGTCGTTTCCGATCGGCGTTAACTTATAAATAATTTATGCATAAACAACACGTGCGATATTCAGATTTTTCAACATGGCTGATTTACTTCATAACAGTGATCTTAGCAGCGAAGATCGGTTTAAGCTGCTGGTAACAGATGTTCCTGTTGAATTGGCCGGCGAAAAACCTCCACCTAACCCATCGAAAAGCGGGAATTACCTTATAGATAAGAAGGCAATTGGCGTAGACTGAAAATACGTGTTTTGGTATTCCTGTTAAGCCAGGAGCTGGATGTGTGTTTCCACATGTGGTATTCCTGTTAAGCCAGGAGCTGAATATCGCACGTGTTGTTTATGCATAAATTATTTATAAGTTAACGCCGATCGGAAACGACGGTAAAATTATACGGCGAAGTTGGGGAGTTGGTATATTACAGACACCGCATACAATCCCCTGTTACCCGCTATGCAACACTTTAGTTACAGTCTTTACTGACTATCCATATTAAAATACTCTAGTTTGCTGGAAACTAAGACGGGTGTATAATATACCGGATGGCGCAAAAAAGTGCCGAGAATTAGCTAAAAATGGCCTATTAAGTAATTTGATAACCATCACAGCATTAGCATTTTACGTAAGTATTCGTTTTAATGAAGTTAAGTTGAAGTCAGTTAGAAGGCCAAATGTTAGAATAAAAGAGCACAGCCCTTCAAGAAACATTCCTAACTTCAAACTCACTTCATTGAAACGTCCAAAAATGTTTATTCAAGTTTAAACACAGCTATTTCGGTCAATAGGTCAGCTATTTTAGGTTCCCAGAAAGTGTTTTGGATATATTGAGAAAGAAAAAAGGAAGAAAAGGACAAAATGAATGAATGAAATATAGACAAAGAATGAAAGAAAATAAACAAAACAAATAAAAGTGAAGTGATGGAGAAACGAATGGACTAAATAGCAGTGTTAGGTTGACAAGGGCTTGGAGAGCAAGGGTGATCAAGTTTAATAATACAACTTAAACAATAATACAATATATAGTATTAGAACTAAATTAGGCCATTTTGACTGGCTGGATATGCTATGGCATTTACACTCCGTTTTCCATTCTTGCTATTATTCATTCAGTTAGCTACATGCCGGAATATTGGCAGAAAATTTTTGTTCTGTAACGGTGGTCAGAGAAAGAAATTATTTCTTTCCAGGCCTGGTTGTAAGGTAAAAGGAGTTAGCTAGCATTTGAAATTTACTCATCCAAAAGGACAGAAATTATGAAACTTCATATCCCCAACATGTTGATCGAACCGTGATGGATCCACATTTTACAGGGGGTAGAGGAAATATTTTGGGAGGATTAATAAATGTTTTTCAGGGGGAGAGGTGTAACTCTCCTTTACTTTAGGGCTGTTTGATATACAGACAATATACTGGTATTGAATCCAATGTTGGTATATATCAGTGTGAGTTGTTCAGTCATGCCAATATACCTGAATATTACAATAATACAAAGATCTGAAGTAAAAATTTTCATGTTAAAAACAATGTCTGTCACACCATAGGTCACACTCATGTGGAAATTCCTTCGAGTCAGTGTTTCCACTTATCAAAATCTCCTTCAAATTGCCATTAAGGAATTTTTCAGAATGCTCTCCCTTCACCCACATTAAAAGTATAAAACCCACCTATGACAAAATTTATCACTGTATTTGTGTTTGAATAATGGAGTACTTTGGAGTACTAGTAAATATGAGTCAATGATTAAAACAGAGGATATTTTCCCCTGGGTCCATAAGTACTTTCAAATATACCCATAGTTTTAAGGATTTTTTCTTCTCTACATATATAAAAAGAAAACTACGGCAGTTGACTGTTGTGTAAAACTACCTGAAAAATACAATGAGAACTGCAACGTTTCGAGCGAAGACCCTTCGTCTGGAAGCCACTCATTAATGCCAAGGCGCCATGTTTCCCCCCCCCATCCATTACACAACAGTCAACCGCCATATTTGCTATATTCTACCCACACTGGCACCGCACATAAAAAGAAAACTATACAATGAAAGAAAAAAACCCAAAAAATACCTAGCACTAATGGCAGCTGAAGGTTGTTGCAAGCACTTTTTGACAAAGGTTGTTCTTCCACTTGACGGCGAAGAATTTCTTCTCTCAAGTCTTTCCGAACTCCGCGCAAGAGTTTCTTTCGTTTCTTCAAAGGCAAGGCTTGTAGTGTTAGTAATTCTTTCTTTCCTTGAGAGGAATTTGGCTTCTCAGTTAAATGTACAACACTTGTGGCTTGACTACCTGATAAAGATAGAACATCCTTTTAATCAAGGGCATCAATCCCGAGGGGATGAATACCACCCACTTTTCGGGCAGAGGGGGATCAATAGGTAATGATCCCCCAACTTTTGCTTATACAACATGTTCTCATCATCAGAATTCTGTAAAGTCTTCCCCCAAAGTGAATGATATGGAGTTTCAAAGACCCCAGTAGACAATTTTGGTTTTGACCAGCCGCTTTACTGCCCTTTCGTCAGGCAAAACATACCTACACAGGGATGGATTTACTGGAGGGGTGCACACCCCTCCTAGCCTTGGCAGGGTGCAGGAGAAGTGCCAATTCCCATATCAAATCCAAATATCAGGCCATTGATGGGCATTTTTCACCATCTAGGCCATCTTATTTAAAAAAAAATTCTGACAAGATAACTCCCTTGACCTTGTAGGGGGTCCTTAGTGGTGATTCACCCTTTCTCGGTCGCCGACCACACCCTGCTTCATGACCAAAGCCTGCTTAGCACTCCCCCTATCAAATCAAAGGGGATCCATCCATGGTGGATTCACCCCCCCCCCCAACCCTTCACTCACACAATAACACCTATAACGTTTGGAGAATAGTTTTAGAGAGATCATTTATAAAACATAATAAAAAATTAGAACTGAATTCAAATCATTTTTACTTGTACATATAAAACATATGTAATTTCATTTTCAATTTTTCATGTAATTAAATTACACACCACGTATTCATAATTTAGCAATCGCTCAAATTAAACACATACACCATGACTAAGTCTACTAAACGTAATTGAACAATACCTGGAATAGGCCAGTGTTTCGTGAAGTACTCTTGAATGGTTTCCTGGCAATTCGAGAAGTTCTGAATCGGTTCCCAAGTCGTCAATAATGGCGGATAATTCTGCCAGCGAACCAAATAGTCCTCGTTCCCGCCTCTTGTAGTTCGCCTGCCAACAATCTCGTCGACCTATGTTGCAAGTAAGATGTATTAAGTTTAGATAAAAGCATCAAATAAAACAAGGAAGTCTAAAATCACGCGCCTACCTCATACGTGTCTCCTGAAGCCATCACCCATTTCTAGGTATGTTGATTGTTTGTTCGAAAAATTGCGCGCGAAACCTGCACGTGTCACGTGCAGGCAACTGTGTCCATTTCTCGCTCCCCCCGGACGATAGAAATTGACGCTATGCGCCCCCCGGAGGAAGCCTAAACTAAACTTATTGATACTGGATAGTTCAATCAGTTCTATAAAACTGTTCTCCCTATAGGGTCATCTCTTAGATGTCTACAAGGGCGAAAATCCATCTCAAAAAGTGGGGGGAATGGAGCCTGCTAATAGTTATGCTGAAACGCCATTTCATGCACTTTGGGGGAAGACTTGACAGAATTTTGATGATCAGAACATGTCGTATAAGCAAAAGTGGAAAAAAGTGGGAGAGATAATTACATATTGATCCCCCTCTGCCCAAAAAGTGGGGGCATTCGTTCCTCACATCCCCTCCCCAAGGATTGACGCCCTTGTGTGTCGAGTGTCATTACAGGACTACAGGAGGAAAACGGAGTAGTTGGAGAAAACCTGCGGTATTTGGTACAGTCAAACTGGAAACATTAAATCAGACAACTGCATTTTGTAGGAATCGAACCTCAGTCACAGAAGTGAAATTAAGTCCCCAAAATCTGAACTTTTACTATTTCACTAGCATAACATGAAGTACGCAAGCAAATGTACACAACGGGCGCATGAAATAGGTACGCGCCAAATTTCTCACATTCGCGCGCAATTATATTTGTTTATATTTTGAAAATCGAAGATATATCTGTTTCGAAAAATACAAAGGTGTACAAAGTTGAGTACTGAATAAACATGCCTCACATTGATAACAATATTAAACTTGATTTCAAAGATGTTCTTATCCGACCGAAAAGAAGTACCATTCGAAGTCGAGCCGATGTAAGTTGATGTAAATATGAATATTTAAAAAGTTACTTGATGTCTATAAATGTCTTTAATTTAATAATATAAACCGTAAAGAAATTTTTGATCGTATATTAACACCGTAAAGTAGGGCGCATCTGGGTGCATTACCGGCTAATGGGTTAACAAGAGACACTGGCAGATAGTTTTGTTAACCTATTAACTGGCAGTACCCTACCACTGGCGAGTAAAATTGTCTGGCATTAGACAGAGTAAAATACTAAAGTAGGGTGCATCTGGGCGCATTGCCAGCTAATGGGTTAAGCTACAATACCCATATGTATAACCACAACACATCCTAGTTTGTTGTCTTACTCAACCTCAAGAGACATAGGCAGTGGTGTCGCCACAGGGTAGACATGTCCACCCCAGTTTTCACCAAGACAGATTATTTAATTTCCCAAATTAATGGAGAAAACATTAAACCAAGTCTTGGTGTAGAACAATAATGTTGAAGTCCTGAAATGTATTTTCTTTTGAATATTTTCTACAATGTTGCGAAGTTCAAAAGTTCATAATGAAATTCACAAACAGTTTGTAACTGAGCATTTGATTGGCTACCTTTTTTTAGTAGCCAATCAGAGGGTTTGTTTACAAACCTGCTTGTGAATTCATTATGAACTTTTGAACTTCTCAACAAATTTGTGAAGTTCGGAACGAACGTCGGAATATTTTGGCAAAAGTTGAAATTATCTGGTGTTAATAGACAGAGATTAAACATTTTTACTTTTGAATTTTTTTATCAGGTTGACCTTTCATGGCACGTAGTTCATCGACATTCAAAGAAAACATTTCCTGAAGATGTCATTCCCATCATAGTTTCGAATATGGACACAACAGGCACATTTAAAATGGCCAAGGAAATTGCCAAGGTGAACTAGGCCACTAGTTACATTTGGCAGCAAATAGTTTGTTAAAACTATGAACCAAGGGCGTTAATCCATTAAAAAGTGGGGGGACAAAGCTGGCCACCGGATGCATCCGCCACCCCTTTCCCATGATTTATGTCCTTGCTATGAACTCAAATGTTTTTTCAAACATAATTTTTGGGCCACCAAACAACCTCATAAGTTCAGTCCAAATTGAGCTTTGAAGCCGATCATACCTTCACATGTTTTGTTGCAGTATAAATGAAGTTCTTTAAGTTGGATTTGTAAGCTAGAAGTATAATTTTCCTGTCAAAAACCAGACAATTAAAGTGGGAAAAGTGAACAAAAAAAGAACATTGACACACAATGACAAACCGCTTGTTAATTAATGTGTTGCTATATTTCCACTATCTAAAACTTGAGCTGAACATAACTTATCAACTGGTAGTACCCTACCACTGACAAGTAAAATTGTCTGGCATTAGGCAGAGTAAAATTGTCTGGCATTAGACAGAGTAAAACATCTGGGCACATTGCAAGCTAATGGGTTAACAAGAAACACTGGCATATAGTTTTAATTTGTTAACCTATTAACTGGTAGTACCCTACCACTGACAAAAAAATATGGTCTGGTGTTAGACAGAGTAATTAAAATACTACAGTAGAGCACATCTGGGCACATTGTCAGTTAATGGTTAATATTATGGAACTTTCAGAGGCTTCAGCATCTTTGACCCCTCACCTGGGCCCCATCCTGCCTGTTAACGTGACTCAAATTCCTATGGCAAAACAAACCCAGCAGAAATCCTGAAAACCCTGATTTCATACTAACACTAATGCATTCCTTTCTATCAAGCATAAAATGTTGACTGCCATACACAAGCATTACACTCTTGAAGAGTGGAAAGAATTTGCTGCTGAAAATCCTGATGCTCTACCGGTACCATTGCATTATTACAATGAAAATTTGTTATGACACATGTCCCGATACTGCTGCAATACAATTGATAAAGTATATGCGTACCTGGTCACACACAAATTTCAAGCGATTCTTTTGAACTAGTATATTGAACTTGTGCTCTTGGAAGACATATTCTTGTCTAACATTTTCTACGTGTGCAGAAAGAGTCGAATAGACAAGAATATGTCTGCCAAGAGCACCAGTTTATCAAACTCTTTCCTTGCTTCGACCATACCATGTTTGTCTCTGAACAAATAGCTTGGGTGCATATCAGTGGAATTGCTTGAAATTTTATGGGGGTAAAGTAAATATTACAGTAAATAAGCAAGTCCAACAATAGTATTCATCAATATTCAGGCTTTGTTTGTTTACCTATTTTAATGATGTTACATTTGCTGCACTATCCTGAGAACTTGCTGCAATTTCAATCCTTGTCCATGCACTCACGGCATTGCCAATAGAAATATTCAAATGTAAAAAAATGCCCTTGTTGGGATATACATAAAGACACTAGGCTTTCTTGAGTTGTTGAGGCATCCTTTGCAATAGCAGCATCTAATATTATAATATTTACTATGAATATAATTTTACTATCATTGTGCTGTAATTCATATTTTATAGTATACCATAGCAAGCTGTGGTATGATGAGCAAAGATGTTGAAAAAATCACCAGTATTTTAAACAGTATTCCTGACATTCGAGCAATTTGCCTGGATGTTGCCAACGGGTACTCGGAACATTTTGTTGAGTTTGTAAAAGAAATCAGAACAAAGTTCCCAGAACATATTGTTATTGTAAGTTGTTGTGATTTGCATAGGTGGAAGTTAGGCAAATGTTTCTGGTTCGTCAGTACAGGCAAAACGTTCCTGATGGAAACCTCTCTAATACGAACACCTCTCTAATACGGACACCTCTCTAATACGGACAATCCTTAATTCGGACACTCCTTAATACTGGCACTTCTCTAATACGGACACCTCTCTAATACAGAAATCTCTCCAATACGAACACCTCTCTAATACGAACACCTCTCTAATACGAACACCTCTAATACGAACACCTCTCTAATACAGACACCTCTCTAATACGAAAACCTCTCTAATACGGACACCTCTCTAATACGGACAATCCTTAATTCGGACACTCCTTAATACTGGCACTTCTCTAATACGGACACCTCTCTAATACACGGAAATCTCTCTAATACGGACACCTCTCTAATACGAACACCTCTCTAATACGAGCACCTCTCTAATACGAGCACCTCTCTAATACGGACACCTCTCTAATACGGCCGCTTCTCTAATACGGACACCTCTCTAATACGGCCGCTTCTCTAATACGGACACCTCTCTAATACGGCCGCTTCTCTAATACGGACACCTCTCTATGAAGTCTCTAATACGGACACCTCTCTAATACGGACACCTCTCTAATATTGACAGCTCTCTAATACGGACACCTCTCTAATACAGACAGTTTAGTAAGTCCCGTCAAATTCTCACATATTTTCGTCAGAAACTCTTTATAATACGGACCCTCTCCAATAGGGGCAATGGACCCTTAATTTCAGCCCAAGGGTATGGCAAGAGATCAAATACGGTCGGCCTCTCTAATACGCACACTAATTGGTCACAAAAAAGTCTCTCTTTATTAGAGAGGTGTCCTTTCAATAAGATTTTACTAATGGACAACATGCTGGCTTCGTTTGAACGGGCCTTACAGTAGCATGCATTGAAAAGAGCTCGTATGACTTTGCCTTAGACTTAGGACAAAAGAACGGTATTTTAGAATGTGTTCCAATATTTTCATGTCTATGTTCTTGTCCAGGCTGGCAACGTTGTTACAGGAGAAATGGTGGAACAACTTATTCTAAATGGGGCTGATATAGTGAAAGTTGGCATTGGGCCAGGTAATGAAACAATCGCAAAGCATGCAATATCCCACTCTGCACGTGCAAAAATTCAGCGTATGCATGAGACCTTGGTATGTTAAATATGCTCAATAACTGTTTTCAAAACAAAATTATCACACATTGATGCAAAACTCAGAAGAGTTAACGTAATTCTACAGTACTAATGTAATTAGTTACATGATGGCTTGCTACCTATATATCCAAAGTTTACTGTTTGACTGGCTGATGCAAGTACAAAAAGTTACCCAAGGTGACTCTGGGAAAAGATAACCAACAACAAAGCAACCATCCATGCATTTTAACCTGCTTCGCGGTCATCTGAACAGGTATTACCTGGTTTCGGTAGCCACTTTTGAGATGCCTGCGAACCGTCATCACTGAAGTTTTACTTTTTATAGAATTTTGGGCACAAAGTATATTTTATTGTAATAAATAAATAGACGTGCTGTTATTCTCCACAAACCAAAACACGTGTTATCACCATGCGAACATACAAATAACTTGTTAAGGTACTATATTCTCATGCAACGTACATTTGACATTGTATACAGGTTCTGTTTGCACCACGCGCAAACAAACTGGAGTTGGTTACCCACAGATCAGTGCGGTATTGGAGTCCGCTGATGCAGCCCATGGCCTAAAAGGACATGTTATCTCGGTAATAAAATATTTGTGAAAATTTAGCTATAATTGATAAAACATTTATATATTCCCTTAAAAGGCATGTATTTTAAAGAAAACTTTATTGAACATTTGCCTTTGACTGTTTAAATAGGATGGTGGGTGTACGTGTCCGGGTGATATTGCAAAAGGATTTGGTAAGATCGGACTTAAATCTCACTCTTCTTACAGACCTTATCGGCTAACCCGCACGTATCTTAGTATAGTCTCTATACTGGATTTGAGTTTTTACAAATTCATTTTGTTAGGAGCTGGTGCTGATTTTGTCATGTTGGGTGGTATGTTTGCAGGCCATGATCAGTCAGGTATTTCGTTTAAGTAAAACTGTAGGATAGATTGTCCATTTTAGTAAGTGCAATGAGATTCCAAATGGCTACAAGAAAGTCTGAAATATATAGGCAGAGCATGCACAAAACATCGTTCAATATCATTTTACTATATTCCGATGCACCACGCGATGCACATTTAGGACAGAAATTATTCGTGTTTTATGTACTTCGCGAAATACTAGTATTGGGGGTGCGGTCGCCCCCTCCTTGGTGTCCGCCACTGTTTTGGATCTCTATATTCTTTTTGGATACCGAGCATCCTGCCAATCCTGGCAGGACTTTCAGAATCGTTTTAAGTAAGCGGCTGTGTTGAGAAAGTAGACGGTCACTCCAGCGGTTTGCTTCATGTAATCACCTAAGCATTTTTACAGTGGTGTAAGTCTCAGTAAAGGCCAATGTTCTTGTTGAAAAGGAATGTGTTATTAAAAGACGCTAAAATGAAATAAATTTCTGACAAAATTTACTCGTTCACCACACACTGTATTTGTAATTATAGCCCAATTTGGTTTGTAAATAGTAGTTAACCTTACGTCTGCTTTTGTTATTCTCTTACCAATAATTAAATGTTATAAGTGACAAATACAGATTTAGAAGTACATGAAGAGTAATGTTTTAAAGAAGGCAGATTTAGAAGTACATGAAGAGTAATGTTTTAAAGAAGGTAGCCGGCGGTAAACCTTGTAACAGCTCCGGCGGTCGCGGACTTATTTTGAAAGCCCTGCCTGGGACATCCCAGGCTGCGTAAGGTTGTGAAGATGTTGATAATTCCATGCATAAACCAACTATACTTTGACTAATATGTAGTTTGTGTTTTTTTAGGAGGTGACTTGATCGAGCGAGATGGAAAGAAATACAAGATTTTCTATGGAATGAGTTCTTCCACTGCCATGGAGAAACATGCTGGAGGCATTGCTGAGTACAGGTAATACTATGTCAGGGTTTGTTAAGGACTTTCCAGGGCATGTATCA
Organism: Trachythela sp. YZ-2020; assembly: GCA_016169945.1. Taxonomy (NCBI): domain Eukaryota; kingdom Metazoa; phylum Cnidaria; class Anthozoa; order Malacalcyonacea; family Clavulariidae; genus Trachythela; species Trachythela sp. YZ-2020. Next base: position 357,845 of record JADLSH010000197.1, on the reverse strand, counting down.
GGAAATTCAAGGACTATTTAGGGCAGAATATAAGGCGTTAGCAAAAGCGAGAAGAATTCAAGGACTTTCAAGTACCTAATTATCAATTCAAGGACTTTCAAGGCCTGTCCAGTGTGTGAAGCAGAACGAAAATACGGTACACAGTGTGTACCAGGATGGACTGATATTCCATCTTAAATGCATAGGCAAGCAGCGTTCGGGAAACATCTAAAAATCATAATGTTCTCTCAAATGTTTCTCTGTTCGCAGAGAAGTAGCATTTCCTTTCTCGAAAGCAAACTAATGTTTGCCGACAATGGTCAATGGCATACATACGTGGTTGTAATCCATCACAATTCAGCAAATTGATCCAAAATAATTTTCTCTGCAGGCAAATGTTTCTAACCGGCAACTGTCTCCATGTTTCCGTAGGTAGCGGAAAATATTCCGAGTGACAACTGAACTTTCACTCGCCTTTCACTCGGCACCAATGAAGAACAGTCGAAATTAATTATTATATCTCGAATGTGTGGTGCCAGTGTAGGTAGCGTCTATTCAAAAAGCTTCAGGTCTTTAGGATCAATCTACCTGAAAAATACAACAAGAACTTTGACGTTTCGAGCGAAGGCCCTTCATCTGGAAGTTAGTAGCATGGGTCGATGAAAAAGACGAAGAGCCTTCGCTCGAAACGTCGAAGTTCTTGTTGTATTTTTTTGTAGATTGACCCTAAAGACCAAAAATTTATGATTTTTTTCATCTCTTAGATCTTCTGAGGGCAAAACAGTTGAGATTCCTTACCGAGGCAATGTAAAGGACACTGTACTAGATATGTTAGGTGGATTGAGATCTGCTTGTACTTATGTTGGGGCATCAAGACTTAAAGAGTTGAGCAGACGAACAACATTCATAAGGGTTACCCAACAACTAAATACCGTATTTAGTAACTGAGTGAACAAGAACAACTTTCAAATAAGAGTTATAGTCAAGTTAGTAACGAATGTAACTAATATGTAAAATAAGTATTTAATGGTTGTAATAATGTTACTAATTAGAAATAAATATTGCACTGAGTTGTCAAATATTGAGTCTATACATGAGAGAATATGGTTACAAGCAGTTCGATAAATTCCAATGGGATAGCTTGCAGCTTGCTTGAATATTTAATTGCTTAGGAATCCATTAGCTGGAAATTTATATAAGTATGTCGAACCTTGACATAGTTGTTAGTCTTGTTGTTTACCTCGGAGACAAAGTTCAACTTGGCGGACGTGGCGGTAACCGAATCGAAGACCGAAAAGAAGAATTTTCGCCATCATTTCCAGCGATTTTACCAACAATAACATGCTATTGAATTACTTGAATGTGCAAAGTTGTCTACAATGAACATTGAATGTACGCTGTGTGGTTTAATTATTGTTATTAATGCATCATCTCAAGAAAATATTCCCTTAATAATAGGGAGTTTAAGCTTCACGTTTTAGGGCAACGGCAAACGGAAGAGTCGAAATTTCTTGCCAGAATTTTCACTTAACTTCTTCGCTTCATATTTTCTTATCTCAAAAGAATCATCATACATTACAAATAACAAGTTCATTTCCCTTTATTGCCTTAGAGCGTAAAATTTTTCGTCGCCTGGTGTTGTCGTTTAACGTATGAATGCAAAGCTTAACTCTATTATTGCCCGCTTTTAAACGGCGGCCATTTTGAATCATGTTTCTGGACTTCCAGACGCGACCGTGAAATTTACGGGCGAACTGATGCGCGCTGTTGAGCATATTTCGCAAGTACTAGCTAAACGCCCTCTCCTCCGCAGAGGCTCTTTGTACTATTTAAAACACGAGCAGGAGTGCTTTATCAGATTGGCGAAGTAATTCTAAAAATAAACATTGTCTAAGCCGAGAAAATCAAATGTAAACTAACATGATTTTTTATCACATATAAAACCACTGACACGGTAGTGATTTCCTTTGTCTTTCCTCATGAATTATTAATGAGCTTTTTAAATGTATATATTTATCATGTTTACGAGCGTTTTATATTACATCTATTAAATGCGCCGATATATCCGGTTCGAATCAATATACCTATTACCTATAGGCTCTCTCCTCCGCAGAGGCTTACATGAAGTTTCTAGTGAGGGAAAAGTGAGCGTGCAGGGAGTGATGGGAAGAGCGAAATAAAAGTAGCCTCTGCCAGTGAATGTAATAAATATGGCGGTTCGATATCAACCTTCGAGGGTGTTAAGAGATGTTTTCCACTTTCCTTTTCAGGCGTACTTAACTCTCCTGGAGTGAATCCAACATTAATATCTTCTTCTGTCAATTTGCACCGAAAAATAGCGAGAAATTGCAAATGAATATGGATATGTTGACTGAAAATATCCTCTAAATTGCAAAATTTCTTTATAAAAATGACTCCACTGACCTTCGATACTCAGATTATGAAGATTTATTTCAATTTCTACCACATTTCCGTCCATTTCAGGTTTAAAAAGATGTCAAAGCAGTCAAACAAAAAGTTTGGTTCGAAAACCATACTTTTTTGCATTATCTGGCAGAGCCTTCTTTTCTTCATTTCAATCTTTCCATCACTCCCCGCGCGCTCACTTTTATTCAAGAAACTTCATGTAAGTTATTTGTAAATACTAAGGAGGCTCTGCGGAGGAGAGAGACCTATAGGTATAAATGTATAATGGTAAACTAGAAAGCGCTAGAGCGTAATTGAACAAAATATGCGAAAAACAACTGAATGATCGGAATAAAACGCCTTATTTCGTGTTATTCCAATATGACATCCGAAAACTTAAATATTAATGAAAGCAGAATCATCTATATTGTACCGTAATTTACAAGTTAAGTGTAGTTGACCTGTTTACGTCTTATTCGTATAAGGGCAAAAATGGTTTCTAGAAAGGCAAAATTGCGAATTGTGCTGGGCCTTCTCACGTCCACAACTGGAAACCAAGCATTGCGGAAGTGAAAGCCGAAGAACTAGGCTAGATATACGGCAGGTGTTCTGTGGAAATGCAAGTTTGCGGCAGTCAAAAAAATAGAACGAAAACAGACACGGGCCCTTTAAACCAGTGACGCCTTCGGGCCAGTGTAGTGACATGATCGCCATAACTGCATGATAGCAGGAAATTTGATAGCAATACCCATATTGTTCCTGTCACGTCATATCGCCCTGACTTAACCCAATGTCCACCTTAAATGAATAATGATTGTCAGCTATATACGCTGTTTTAATCCAAGTTATCCGACTTACTTTTGATGCGACTGATTACTGGCCATTACTGCATAGCTAGATCACTCGCGTCTCAAATTTCATTGCGTATGTATAAAGGCAGTTTTGAAACTGTTCAGTTGAATCATGGCTTCTATACACAAGACGATAGATTTGGCGATCCGTGTAATGGCATTGACAATGCTTTTGTTGGGTACTCTCATGATGGCTGCTCCATTCAGAATAAGATATCACAATCAGGCGCTAGATATCTTAGACAGTTGGCGACCGGAAAAGAAACTGTACATGTTGTATTGTTCGATCAGTCTGTCCGTAACTTGGCATATGCACTGGGCTGGCGTTGTGGTTTGTGTTTGTCATAAAATGTTTAATGCACTAAAGCCTGGCTTTTATTTGTAACTGTCGTGACCAAGTGATGTTTGACGATGTGAAATAGTCTGCATCTATTTTGTTGTTTGTGTACTTTGTACGCGAATCAGTCTTCACTGATTGCAGAGATATATCGGCATTCTATTGCATCGGCCATCTTGATGTGTTCACGACCGTTACGTCTAAATGCAAACCCGGCTTGACTATGATATATTTATCGGGAATTACTTTTCCCCAAAACTAAATTAATCAATCACACTCACAGGTTTGGTTTTTTAAGGTTTTTATTCGCGGTTATATGCTCATTCCTCGCTCACAGTCTTTTGTCTACTAACTCAATCTTATTCTGCTTACTCTATTTACAGTGCTAGAGATAGATGATTTAATAACTTATAACTCGCAGCCTCAGTACTATACTTCGCCTTCGGCTGAATAACGTTAAGTTTGCAGAAATATTAAACAATAATTCAGGTTAAATAATTTAGGTGTCCATATAAAAAGAAATATAAAAGTAATGAAACTGTTTATGCTAAGTATTTACATAAGCTAAAAACACATTAGGTATGACTATGTTCCATATATTTACTAGAATTACAATTAATAAAATCGTTTTTAAATCTAATTGTCTTATAATTGGGGAATTGAAATGCTCTTCTTTCTCTTAGAGATACCTCAGAAGAGTTTAATGGCGGTAATATTTTCAGATTTTGTCTTTGGTCGGCCAATGACATAAGACCTAGTTCGTTAAGGGCATTTGCAAACCGATGTTCAGCAACTGGCCGAATACAAGTGACATAAAACAAAAGAAAATCTTTTGGTGGTAATTTAGCTTGTTTCAGTTGTCTCAGGAAATATAAGCGAGATGAAACCTTTTTACAGACTTTACATACGTTCTCGATATGTGTTTTCCATTTAAGATCGTCAGAGATGGATAGGCCTAGCAGTTTTGCAGTTATTTGCACACGAGACCACTTCAATTTCTTTATTGTTGATAATGACAGGGTCGAATTCGGCATTCGCAGTTGAAAAGCCAATACGAAATTCTTTACACTTAGATTCCTTTAACTACATACCATCATTCCTGGACTTCGAGGCAAAGTCATTAACATAAACTTGCATTGCACTAAATTGATCTTTATTTACAATTTCGGACATGGTTAAGTCGTCAACGTATCTCCAAAGACTCGCGTCGCCAGCAACCGCGAGGTTGCGAGGTCATTTATCGAGGTCATTTATCATGTCGCCAGGAACAAGCGAGGTCATTTATCATGACTAGGAAAAGCCAGGGTCCTAGCTTTGTCTCCTGCGGGACAAGTGCCGGTACGGTTTTCCATTCGGAAAAACAGTCGTCGCTCAGCTTAACTCTTTGACTACGTTCTGTAAGAAAATCTAAGATCCAGTGCAATACAGGTTTTGGAAGATCGTATTTTGACAATTTGTCCGACAGAATACGATGGTCTATCATGTCAAAGGCTTTACGAAAATCGAAGAGCATTACGCTGTTTGTGGCGCCGTTTCCGTCTGTGCTTTTGTTCCATGAATGCAGCATGCTAATCAGGGCATACGTGGTGCTTGAATTGGGATGGTTCGAAATTGCCTTTTATCAATCTTAGCTAATACTGCAGGTTTTAGGTGTCATTTGACCACAAAGTCTTCGGCTATTTTTATTAAAAAGGGGTCAAGGATATTGGTCGAAAATGGTTGTTAATATCAGTTATGGGTGTATTTTTGGGGATAGCTACAATATCAGCTTCCTTCCATGATTGCGGGACATAGCATTTACGATAAGAAGAGATCTGCGTTCTCTTTTAATACCCATGTTGGTATCCCGTTGGGACCGTGCCATTGAGCGTTGAGCGTTGAGAGTTTTTCAAAAACGTCCCCTGCGGTAACTGTAATAATGGGTTCGTTTGATACGTTAGATAACGGATCGTAATAGTAATCTGGAGTCAGTCAGGGGTACGAACTCCGCCATTGGAGACAGAAAGGTGTTATTTATCTCATTCGCTACGTCAATCTTTGCTGTTTTAGTGTGATATTCACTGGGTCTTAGGGCTTTAATTTCTTCGCTATATTTCCACCACTTCGCTATTTTTTCGCTCCGCTAAGCTTCTAATCTTAACCTCGTTCCACCAAGACGATGGTTTACATTGTTTGAGATGTTGTACACTACTCTCATAATACTTTGCACGACAGATTTTTCTTTCGCGGTTGACTCTATTTCTCAAGTATTTGAATTGGGGAATATTCCCCTGATTGAGGGCTTTCTGGCGTTTCGTAATTAGTGTGGATAATTCTGAGTTCATCCAGGGGGATTCGTTACATCGAACTGTATTAAAACGCAACGGAAGAATAAAGTACAAACCAGTTGTTACAATAGTTTCCAAAAGGGAGGTTTTTCCTGCGCAAGAAAGTACTTTATCAAACATATTGGGGATATCCAACAGTTCTAAATATTTACGAAATGCAAGGCGGGAGCTCGGCCGCAAATCTCTTTTCCTCACCACTAACTTTTGTACCTTTTGGAGCTGGCTTCGTTCTTCCGGCTTTAGCTCAACAGACATATGGTCAGACGGAGGCCGAAAGGTGCGCACTTTACCGGTTGATCGTAGAACTCATGAAGATTTGTCAGAACGAGATCAAGAGTATTATTCTACCTCGCGTAGGGAAGCTGATAAGTTGTCGTAAGTTATAGTTATGTTTTAATCGTGAAATATTTAGTCCATTAAAGTCACCCACTCAAGATAATAAATCCACAATTAGAGAAACGTGATTCCAACGTTGAGAGGCAGCTCGATAAATAATCTAGCATTGCTGGACCATCCGCGCTAGGGGGATAGTAAACAGTACCAATAACTAAGTTGTTCAATCCTCTCGGTAATCTGGGCATGCGCATATTAATCCATAGTACCTCGAACAAATCGTTACTTATACCTTCTAACATCTCGAAATCTATCGTGTCTTCAATATACGTGCAAACACCACCGTGTTGACCATTAGTTCTATCTCTACGGATAAGATTATATCCCTGGAGATTGATTACATTGTCGTGTATATGGTTCTGTAACCAGGTCTCCACTATACTAATAAATTGGTAGTTTCCACGTCGAACATCTCGTACTTCATCAATTTTAGAGGCTAAAATGATCTAACTCGTCATCTACTGGATAACTGGAACTGCCATGGCAAATAGCGGCTCTCTTACTGCCTTAGCTTCAGCTTTCGTCTCACTGGTATCGTGTGTTTTTATGCATGTTTGGTGGCCATTTGTCTTGGGTGAACGCAGTTTGGGTCAGCAACATTTTAGTTAGATCAATCTCTTTATCGGGCCGGGAAAGAATTGTCCACCTAGATTTGGTTAATTCGACCACAGGCTCGCTCGGACTATCTTGGGTTTGGTCACGGTCTTTATCTGAGCGTACTCGCTTGCACCCAGAATAAGATGCACAGGAAGGTCAGATTTCTCGCCCGTGTAATGCATTTTTACTTCACTCAAATGTGGGAATTTAGCTAAGGTTTCTCGGTTCGGAGGGTTTTTAATGTCAATAGTTACTTACGGTCAACTTTCGTGACTTCCGTATTTCAGTTGAAAATCTCCTTCGAGATTGTTGATCGACATGCAGATTGTAAACACTAATGACTTTAATTATTGACAGCCCCTAGCATCATTTCAATACGCTTGGATATTGATAATTGGCACGGATTAAATCTATAAGGGATTTGGTCGAGCGCAATTAAAACATAGCTGTTTTGAACTTAATACCTTTCTCCCATCGACTGTTCGTTCGACTCTCTTACAATCAAGGAATCTGTGATCAGTTCCGTCACAATATACACATGCTCTGTGGGGTCTAGACTTGGATGAAGTCCGTCTCTCTAGAGTCCGAGGGATCGAGCGCGCCGAGAAGCGGCGCGCGAGGTGCAATAACGCGGGAAAGTTTGAGGGAGAGACGTCTCTCCCCATTCTTGCACCTCGCGCGCCGCTTCGCGGCGCGCTCGATCTCGTCGCTTCGCGACTCGGACTCTAGAGAGACGGACTTGATCCAAGTCTATGTGGGGTCTTGCGTCGCCGTCTTCTTGTCTAGTATTGAAATTCCTATCTCGCTTGAAAAGAAACTGCGGGTGTTTTCCACCATGCTTCTCACTTGGGGACTTAATAGGGTTGCGCTCCGTCCATTTTCTCAAAGCTTCGACTAGTTGGGGGAATTTCCACTCCTGCCAGTTATCGTCCATACGAACCAGGTCCCCTCTAATTCCCTCTAGCTTATCAATTGTAGCTATGACATAGCCATTTACTTCACTCAATTTTCCCAGGGTTTCTAAGGACTGTACATTGTACATGAGTGTCTCGTAAAGTTCATGTATTTCCGATGGCTGGCAACCGTGAATGTTAGGTAATGACATAATATTTTGCACATAACTATTAACAATTTCACTAGATTTTCCATACCTGGATTGTATGATGTCCCTCGCCCCCTCGTGGCTTTCCGTCGTAAACGGTAACCCTTGTATCGCAATTCTCACCATCGCCTCCTTTCCCTCGCCTCGTCTCCCTAATTTTTCTCTGCCCGCACCTCAACTGCCCTCGCCTCAACCCCCAACCCCTTAAAACCGCCAGCTACGCAGGCTATCAGACAGGAGAACGTCGTCACCGCTGGAATGTCTGCGGCATGGATCTCAGCTTCGAACTGGTTCCAAAACCGCAACCAATCCACATGTGTGCCATCAAACTTGGTGATTTGTAGCTTCTGCAACCTCACGTTCGGTTTATGTCCCTGTTCATTCGACTTAGTTTTTTCGCGTTCCTCAATAATTTTCTTTTCGTAAAGCAATTGCAACTCCAGTTTTTCTTTGTCGTACTTCAACTTTTCTTGATATTGTTCATCTCTAGCTTGAGAGGCCAGTTCTAGATGTTATGACCGTCTAGATCGCTTCCTCAATTGGTAAAATATCGCTCTGTTTCGTCTCTGATGTCCATTCACGAACCTCTTCTGGTTTACATCTTTCTCCCAGTTTCTTCTCTTGAATACTTAATTTTATACTAGAAATACATGCATGCAGAATCCCCTCGCCCCCAAAAGTTATTGTAACATGAAGTGCTGAATCGACCACTGTAACCATGGTAACATGCAACACTGTATATTTCTTTTATTTTAAATTTTTAATTTGTAAAAAATATTGATATTTTGTACTTTTAACTATAAAATTATCATTATCAACTATATAAAGTGGGTATGCTATTATGTACTCTTTTAGCTTTGATTTACTGTAACATTCAACCTTAGACGTTCACAAAGCGTTTCGAAATTTTCATAAAACTTCAACTGCTTTTCGAGCAGTATTTTTAAGCTTCGGCACTTGCTTTTGAAATTAAGTTTTTGAGATTTAATGTTTTTTATTTTTCTATAACGTATTTGAATCAATACTAAAATACTTTTAAGATCAATCAATGTTATATTGACCACACAGAATGATCTACGCATTTTCAAACTCACAAACTATACTGTATGCTATTAATCGGCAAAGCAAGTATGCAAAATAGACACTTACCCGTTTAAAACGCTCCTTTTTCGGTCTTTCGACTGTTTTTCGATTTGTCCTCTAAATACTTTATCTTGTTTTGGATACTTTTTGATTTGTATTTATTGTGTCCTGACTCCTGAGTATTATAAAATGAGTGCAAAACTATTTTTGAAAAAAGTTTGCAAAATGGCAGTCTTCTTTCGGTCTGAACTCTGAACTCGCGCATGCGCATAACTTAAAAAACCGTCCATGACAAAAACAAATGGCGGACAACTTTGCATTCCGCTATGTTTTCACATACCCGGGTGTAAATATCCGAGCGGAATTAGTACCCTCGCACGGCGCTTCGCGCCGGCTCGGGGATTATGAACTTCCTGTAGTTTATCATCCAAAGTTTTCCGTTGTCGCTCTAACTCGCTGAGCTTGCTTCTGCTTATTCTATCTTTTGTGTCTTCATTTGTGAGTCGAAGTAGATCGGCTTTTGTCTTCAATAACATCACAAGATCCTCTGATGAATGCGTGTCAACCATCCCGTCTCGGAGGTGCCATTGTATCAGGAATTGCTTTTCCCCAAAACAAAATTAATCACTCACAGGTTTCGTTATATGCTCACAGTCTCTTGTCTACTAACTCAATCCTATTCTGCTTACTCTATTTACAGTGCTATACTTATCCAGTGAGCTCTATATATATATATCTGGAGTGAGAACTTATGTCCAAAAAGTGAAGCCAAAGATGGCGGAAATTGACGTCCAGTGCCAATCCCTTTCTATTGTTTTCGACCGCGCGGTTTGCACAAGCCGGCCAGGAGTGTGCCGAAATTTCGTGTTTGTACTCCGATTTAAACAATAACATCATGATTTTATGAACTAATAACTTGATTAGCGATGCGATCTGTTAGAAACAACTGGAATTAGCAGAAAAAAATGGTATGAAAACTGTTTATGACCTTCATGAGTTTGGACGTCAATTGCCGCCATCTTGGCTTCACTTGGCCTATTGGCCGAACATTAGAAGTTCTTACTCCAGATATATATGGAGCTCACTGTACTTATCATGCTTATCCTGTCAATCAGCTCTTACTCGATAACTGATTACTCGCGTATATCGCATTGTCAAGCTGCTATATATAAATGTTCTATCATTAAAGGTTCAATTTTGGTTAATATGTCAACGTCAATTTAAAGCTATTAACTACTCTAATAGATTATAGCTTTCGACGAATGAAATCGCTTGAATTCTTTAGACTATTGTAAAGAGTGATTTCGTCATTTCGAACATGAAAAATATGCCCCTACGCGTTTCTTCTTAATCACTAAGTCTATTTATTCATTTCATAGGTTGTTTCAACCAGTCTCATTATTCTTTTCGCTGGCATAATGAGACAAAATTGGTTCCCAAACGTTTATCGCCACAAGGTATGCTGTATGCATGGGATGTTTTCTTCAAGCTCAGCCTTGTTTCCTTATCAAACTAAAATTGTTTCATAGGGTGCCCTACTGCCCTTATAGGATGACTCTTACGCAAGCCTCTCTATTACGAACACCTTTCTATTTTATTAGAACAGTTTTCTGTAATACGTAATTTCCTTCGCAGCCTGTTCGCGGGTCGGAGGTTTTCCCCATGTAATAGGAAGTGTATAACCACGTCAATACGGACCTCTGTAATACAACGAACACAAAATGTCGGTCCCAAAATAGGAGTGGAACATGAACAAATTAAACTAGTCACGTGTGAACAGCCTTAATACGGACACTTTGCAGCGTTTCTTCGGTGTCCGTATTAGAGACAGAGAGGTTTGACTCAGGGGTGTAGTGGAGGGGCGGGGGGAGGGGGCTGTGCCACTCTTGTTAAAATTCCATGTTGATTTGGGGGGCTCCTATATTTTTGCAGATTGCATAATCTTAACCTGGAAAGTTTTTGAAACTGTAGTGTTAAAATTATTTTAATGAATTTAGGCGACTTTAGCATGAAGTAGCTTCGCTATGCCATTAAGCGCTCATTAAATAATTATTAGTACCAAAACAGACTTTGGACTTTTCCAAATTTATCTTGTTGTGACACCCCCTCCTTAGCCTTGTCAACCCTCCCCCTTTTTTATGAGCACTTCTTGTTAGCGTTCCAGTACTACGCCACTCGTTCTTTTTAGTAGGGGATGCTTTGTACCATTTTTGTCTTTCTCTCATTGGTCTCGGCGTTGTTTCTAATAACACAAGAGGCAAACAACATGGGAAGAATTCGAGATTATGACATCTGGACGTGCAAACCAAACTATTACCACTTCTATAGACTTCGTTTATGGTTTTACTTTGTAATTATTCCTTCAAATATTGTCGTGGGCTTGTGCGTCATTCAACACATGGCCTTTCTTGTCAAATGGATTTTGGAATTGACATCGGTAAGTTATTAAAATGCCAGTAAGGGTCTGTTATTTGAAAGCCGTGCTGTCCCGGTAAGCAAGATCTCGCCTTTCCTATAGTTGAAATTACTTTGTATTTATATAGACAAACGAGCTGGCCTGGTTGCCGAGATCTCATTCACAAGATATAAATTCACATTATGAAGGAAAAACGTGAATAAACATTAAATATCTGGAGGATAAACTTGCCGATTTATGGCCGGATGTTCGCTGTTTGATGTCAGGTCTTCGGATTTTAAAAGCAGAGAGAAACGGGAAGTAATGTTCACTTCAATTTATATCTTGTGAATGATTATCTCAGTAGCCAGGGTGGTACTGGTAGACGGGTATGAAAGAGTAAATTTTGAAAAAGAATTTTGAAATATCGTAATACCAAAATATATAATCGAATTAAGAAATGATGGCGTTCGCATGAAGATGTAAATTCACAAACCGGTTTGTAAACTGAGCATTTGATTGGCTGATTTTTCTCCAGTAAGCTAATCAGAGACTTTGTTTACAAACTTGCTTGAGAATTGCATAATGAACTTTTGAACTTCGAAACGAATTTGCGAAGTTCGAAACGAAGTTTCAAACATTTTAGTGAAAAGTTCTGTAAACCTGGTTTTTGGTTTGTGTGATATTTGAATCATTTTTGATCATTCTATGACGAAATATGATATATCTCTGTTATAAAATACATCATGTTGATCAACCCAACCCTATTTTTTTATGTAGAACTTGAATCCAAAAATTTGTAGAACTTGAATCCTAAAAACATTATTTTTGCTTCGGATGGGAGGGAAACTTTCAATATTATTCCATTATTTCTCACATTTTCGTGTACTTTCATTGTACTTTTCTCATTTCTATATTTACATTCGCAGAATTTAACTATTGAGGTTAATCCTGGACAACAAAATCCACAACAAAGTAGTACGTCGCAACCATCATCTTCTCTGCCACAACCACCAGAGAATGATACCAATGAAATACTTGGTATGAGAGACTTGTATCGACCACCATTCCCTTATCAACCACCACCACAGGATTGTAATCACAGATGCTCCTACCATACCCCACAACCACCACACTGCCACCAGTGCCACAATGAATGGCACTCGCCGCTGCCTAGAGCTCCAAACAGGCGATACCCCGAAATTCTGCGATATTAGCGCGGCCATTTGAAAAACAGCGGCGACATCCGATATACAGGCTTCGATATTCTTGAATAACGCCGTGTTCTCGTTTGGAATACAATATTTAGAACATTAGCTATTATAGATGTATGATATAAAACATTAGATGTATGAAATACAATTGCATTTACAATAAAATACACCATTTTTGACTCATGGTTATAGCACAGTCCTCATGTAACAGTCAAATCTGGTGTTCTGCTGCGCGGAACATTGCAATATTGTCATCCAATATTGCAACTTTGATTGGCAGATTGCTGTGAGCAATTTGCAACCGACGCGCACAAACTGCACATTGAAATTCACAACTAGGTTTGTAAACAAAACCTCTGATTGGCTACTAGCAAAAAAAAGAAGCCAATTAAATACTCCCGAGCCATTTTGCTAGTAGCCAATCAAACCTGGTTGTGAATTTCAATTTGCAAATTTCTCAGAGCAATCTCCCAATCAGAATTGCGATATTGCGTGACAATATTGCAACGTTGCTCACAACAGAACACCGGATTTGACTGTAATATGTAAATAATGGAAATCTATATACATAACTAGTAGTTACTATCGCAAGGAAAGTGCTGCCTAAGCATGTTTTGTAGTATTAAACGTACTAAATAATTATGTTATGTTCGCGTGGCGCAATAACAAATTTTGGCAATTGCAACGTATATATTATCACTGTATAAATGTAGACAAATCTTCGGCGTGAAAAAATCTAATGAAAAAAATTTCCTGGAATTTTTTCCTAACGGGGAAAAAGATTTAGGTGAAAGTCACGGGAAAAAGACAGTCATATAACAACACAGGGGCCCAACAAAGCCACAAAGGTTTATGTCTGTGAACAGTAAATCATAGCATAGTGATCATAATTAACTATTAGTGCATGAGTAAATATACTGTACGAGAAAGAATAGAAATAATCTTTAATTTATATGAAGTACTTCACACAACCGGAGGGCTAGAATTGTGGCTGCACTCGCAATAATTTTATAGGCATGAGGGATGTTGAGGGATATTAGTAATTTGAGCTACTTGCGCCTATCGATCAGCGGCATGTAATTGTCAAATTATGCGCGACGATCAGGCATGCCACTAGAGTGTCGGGCATGCGAGTCAAAGAGAGAGAAATCATTCATTTGCTTTATTAAGGCCATCATATAGCCCTCTAATATTAAAATAGCATGACTGTCATTCAAGAAAATACTCAAAAGTGCTGTATGAATATCATAGTAAGGAAATTCAATTTCCCGATCAGTTATAACAAGCCCTTGAAGCTCCTTTCCATAAGTCATAAACCAAATTTGGTTTTCATTTTTGCCAATTTGTTCTTCTAACACAATGGGTATAGATCAACGTTATTTTGTGCCTCAATGGGCTCCATATTTTGAGCTACCTCCACGGGTAGATTGTTTATATTTTGAGCTACCTCCACGGGTAGATTGTTTATATTTTGACCTACCTCCACGGGTAGATTGCTTATATTTTGAGCAACCTCCATGGGTAGATTGTTTATATTTTGACCTACCTCCACGGGTAGATTGCTTATATTTTGAGCAACCTCCATGGGTAGATTGTTTATATTTTGAGCTACGTCCACGGGTAGATTGTTTATATTTTGTGCTACCTCCACGGGTAGATTGTTTATATTTTAAGCTACCTCCACGTGTAGATTGTTTATATTTTGTGCTACCTCCACGGGTAGATTTATACCACTATTTGTCATCGTACTACATGTATTCTTACATGAATTATTAACAGTAACAATTGTTGGTAAGTTATCTATAGACAAAAATTCTACACCAGTGTCTAGCTAGGACTAATAGGCCATTATTCAGAGCTCTTAAGTACATCTTGTCTCCTTGTATTAAGACACTATTAAATGTTGTAAACGACCATGCGGACAATGGGATATTTCGGGCTGTAAGAAGCGCCGATAAACTCATAAAAGCACATTGTTTGCCTCTAGAATGAACGCTAAACAGTTCATCGCCTTGGTGGATATTAGCAGGAAGAAATAAAGCCATACTAACCTGGTTTCTTCGGGAAGTGTTCGTAAAATTCGTATATTTTGCATCAAGTCAGATGCGATAGCTGGAATTGCCTATTCAATATTTTTATCACTCCCCCCGGAATTCTGACATCTTAAATATGGACGGACAGACGCGAGATCGAAATCTCGACAATACATAACTCGGCTCGAAAGACTGGGTCGAGTGAACTCTGGAGCATGTCAAAATTAGGAGTGCTGCCTGCGGCAGCAATTAGTACACACGCCCGGAAATCGCGGCCGCAAATTGAGCATGCGTAGATTGTACATGCCGACGTGTACTGAATAAATGAGGCGAACTACTGAAATATTTCAAGATAAGTTGTAAAAGTTTTGGTAGAAAAGGCTAAAACCAAAAGCAATATAACGTGACTCAAGATGTGACATCCAAGTTGCCCAAGTTGGTTTCTTTCTGGTGGCCTGACAATCTCGAATCGACAAGGCTTCCCTTAGATTTATGAACTGCACGACTGACAAACAACACAAAAACAACTATAACAAACTGTAACATTACTGAAGATAGTTTCTACAGTGTATTAAATTTGATACATTTTGCAGTTTCTAAATATAATGTACGTTGTACAACTAATCTATAACATTACTAACAGTTATATATATTATATATAAACTATATATACAATCCTTACTCCCAAAATGAGAAAGTTAAAATACTGAAACCAGTCAATAAAATTCAAAACTATAATTACATACTTATAGATTAAAAAGCTAGGATTATAATTGGATATATAACAGTCAAGGACATTCATTGATTATGCCTGGGGTTGGTGAACCAAAGGCGAAAATAATTGGAATTGTTACACTGTTTTAACGTAATTCTCTTTGATACCAAACGCAAGAATAAATAATGAATGATCTCTAAATTCTAAAACATCTAAATTCTAAAAAGTTTAAAAATATCAATTCTTTAAAGCATCTTGAATAACTTTATTAGTCATGATGTCCAGCTTGGCTTTCTTCCCAACTGGTTGCCCAAATGCGTCCTCATCCGATTTTTCTACATTTTCAAATGGTGAACTTTTCTTGTAACTTAATTCAGAAGCAGTTTTATTTCCATTTTGGCCATCTCGGGATACCTCTTTACCGTTGGCAGTTTGAAAAGCTAAAAACTTGTTAGGTTCTCCAAGATTCGGTTTTTTACTCCCAGCCCCATCGTCCACAGACGTTTTTGTTTCAAAGCCAGTTAGCTTTTCAGATCTATTGTCTATTCTATCCGAAAGAAATACGCACACGTCACCAACCTTTAGCGGTTGGCATGGCAACCCATATTGTGCCAAAGTTGCATCAGGCTTGCAAGAGGCCCATCCTTGGTCGTAGACATAAAAAGGATGGTCCGATGGCTTTTCTACCAATACCTGTTTTCATTGAAATAAAAAAAATTAAACTTAGTCACAATGCCCCACTGTTTACTAATAACTTTACTTGCCGAAGGGAGACTCCTGGTAGACATTAATGGGTATTAAACCCACAGGCATTTAGCCATGCAAGCGGTCGTCGAACCCTCCCATGGACGGCCACTTTGGAAAAATATGAATTTTCGCGGCCACTTGACCATGAACGGCTAAATAGCAACGTACAAACATTGTAATATTTCTTGAATACTTGAAAAATTGTCAGAGTAGTGGCGGACACACACATCCTTGGACGGCCAGTCCTGACATCGTGCTAAAAGCCTGGTAACCCATTGAGCTGGCTAGTGTGTTCTGCCTGGTTATACTATAACTCAGTCTAACACCAGACGATTCTACTCATTAAGGAAAGACCCTTGGGAGTTGGGCATTAACAAATTAGCAAGACTTTCTGCCCATGTCATTTGCTAATGCATTAATCTGCAATGTACCCTTATGCCGGCTACTTTGCTCTATTACTCCCCCAACACCAAACAATTTTACTTGTCAAGTGGACACTCTTAAGCATTCATTAGAATGATAAGCTCAATAATCCCCAAAGGCCAACACATTACCCTCGAAGCTCTCTCCTCCGCAGAGGCTATTCATTTAATTTTTTTATGATTCAGAAGCGCTACCATTTAGCGCGTTTTATTTATTACCATCTAGCGCATTCTTTTATTTATTATCCAATATTAGCGTATCCTTTTATAATTTTTTTTATCCAAGCCCCTGCGAAGGAGAGAGCCCTCGAGGTGTAAAATCATTTGGCATTAGACAGAGTACCTACACTTTCCCTTTCAGGATAGCGTAAACCAACAAAGTGTGGCGCGTGCGTCCAAAAGAAATGCGGGCATATAGTCTGGTTAACCCACAACAACCAATAGAAAGTAGGGCACATTGCAAACTAAAAAGCGTACCCAGAAGACCCAAACGTTAATGCAGTGTAAGCTGATAAATGTACTGCACCCAGGGCTCGAAATAGAGAAAAAATATGGCTTGACAGTCTAAATTTTTTGGCAGGTCAAATAAATTTTTGCCTGCCATTTTTATTCTTGAACTGTCAAAATGGTGAGGTCGCAAATGAAATGAAACATATCTATAGAATTTCGCCTGCCATTTTATTTTGACTTGGCAGTTCAAATTTTTTTTCGCCAGCCATCTCTCAAATATGGCCTGTTTTGGCCATTGGCAGGCCGCTATTTCGAGTCCTGACTGTACGACCTACAGTAGCTACAGCATAGGCGGCGGAACTGGGGTGTGGGGGCTAGGGGGGTTAGAGCGTATCAGAGTGGGAGAACGTAATATGAAGGTGTCAGATTATTCGCCTCATGAAATGTAATATAAACAATATAAACAAGATGACCTAGTTGATGACCTCCGGCTCCGGCTCCGGCCAAAAAAACTCCGGCTCCGGGAAAAAAACTCCGGCTCCGGCAGAAAATTTCCAGCTCCGGCAAATTCGTGAAAATTCGAAATTTAATGGAAATTTTCAATTTCAAAGTGGAAGCACTATATTTGTTTTTTATTTTAACACTTATGACTGTCGTCATAGCTGTCGTCTGCATGGCGCGAGAGCGCGTTCTAATTTATGATTGACAGCCTGAGAATGTTTGACAGTAGTTTGCAGCACAAATAAGTGCTGCAGGAATTTTACCGGAGTTGAACAAACTCCGGCTCCGGCAAAATAGGCCAAAACTCCGGCTCCGGCCCTCCGGCGCACAGCACTAGAAGAGAGTGCTAGATTTCCAACTCTCCCCAGAGGTTCTCACCCCCCCCCCCTCTCCTGGCAGTTAAAACAATCTTCCACTGCCCATGAGATATAGTGTCCGAATCTGAGTAACTGCAAGCGCACAAAATATATATAGTACCAGTAGTTCAAGGCCATTGTTTACATGTCATATAAAAGATTGAACCAAAACAGAAATTACAAACACTGATTGTACACATTTACCTCTTTTTCATAATTTTCCACAGCAAAACCAATGAGGGTAATTGCACTGTTTGGCACATCCTGTATTTTGGCAATCTTACAAGTCTCCAAACTAAGCTGTTTCGACACTTTTGCACTTTCGATAAAGTCTGCAGTTTTGAGGTCTTCTATGGGCTTTAATCCACCAGTCGACAGCATGATGAGCGAACCTTTTGTAAAGGGTGGAAAATAGTGCGACTTTGGGTAACTCGATTTTGGCTCGGGTAACGTCTGGTACATGAATCCAGTTTGAAACATTCCTGGTATGTTATTTGGTATTTGCATAGGTTGCTGTACCAACATTGGCGGAATCATTGATCCGGTGAATGCCGAGCCACCATTCCCAAAACCAGATGCTGCAAACATTGGCTGTTGCAAGTTGGCATAGCTTTGTAAAAAGTCTTTGCCTGAAGTCATATCTGGGTTAAAACCTGGATGGCTAATCATTTGCTGTGGTTGTGATCGTTGAAGTTGACCATCTGCTACCGATTTTGAAAATTGAATTGGTCCCTTTGTGTTTAGACCAGTATCATATTTGAACGCTTTTGAAAAATTCTGGTCATTTTTCTCCATGCCTGAAAAGTCACAAGCACCCTATTTTATATTTTATCACCCACCTCTTGACAATTCCACTTGTCAAGGAGAGAGTCTATTACTTCAGGCATCAAGGCATGGCTTATTTTAATGGACAAAGTAACATGATATAATTTGGTAACTAAAAACTGGATGATCAAAGACAAAAAGCTGCAACCTGTTTCCCAGGGTGAAAAAGCTGCTGGATTCGGGATTTCAAGAAGGTGCTACGTAGACCACACAATAGACTTCATGCAATATGGTAAACTACAAGTGAACCTTTCCTGTCGGAGGACTTAGAGTTGCATTTTTCGCAGCCGTTCCCTTTCAGGTCTAAAATATTGTATATATTATTTCACTCGAAATATCCATCCACGTAAACCTTCTACCTTAATTTCATGCAATATGCATTGATACACATGATAATCACCACAAATGTAGCTGTTTAGTACCAAATTGTCTTTCAGTGACTTGCAGTTTAAATTTAGTGAGTAAAATTGTGAGACAAGTCACACGAAGATATGTTTACACACCACTGCAACGCTAAAAAGGTGTATACTTGAGGGATTGTAGAATTCAACTAATATAACAAGAACTGCTATGTTTCAAGCAAAGGCCCCTGTCTGGAAGTTAGTAGAAATGTCAAAACATCAAAGTTCTTGTTATGGTATATTTATCATGTAATCAGGGTTTTCATTACGATTTAAATTTGGTGGCTGTATGAAAAATTATGTCCGAGGTGGTGGGCATGAACCCCCGGAAAATTTTCATATTTGCACCCTTGAAAATGGTATAGTATAGGGTAATGTTATCGAAGTTGGTTTGTACATAGTTTGTAGGAACATTTTGCCGGGAACATGCCAAAATCGTCTCTTTTTCTAGTGATGCACTGATATGGAAATTCACCGATATTCCGATAACTGATATTGAAGGGCCGATATTTTGCCGACACTGACATGTCATTTCACAAAATTCACAGAAATTCAAATGAAATGTATGCAATAAACTAGTACCCTTAGTACACTAGTGACTGTTTATTTGTTTAAACTTTAAAAATAACAACTCGATTACTTGAACTATTGAACTGTAAAACTGAAAATGAAAACTCATGTAACCACACAAAATTGTTTGAGTTTGTACAATTTTCCTAGTAATTACCTTTTCCTAGCAATTTTCAAAAAGTTTGTTGTAAATCTCTTTAATAGGAAATTTACAATGTTCCTAAGCCAATTAGAAGTTCCTCAGTTCCTGTTAGGAGTTCCTCAGTTCCTGTTAGAAGTTCCTCAGTTCCTGTTAGAAGTTCCTCAGTTCCTGTTAGAAGTTCCTCAGTTCCTGTTGATAATATATTCAAATGCAAAAACTCGCTGATTTTGTTGAATTCAAAGTTGAGAGACTTTGTATTCTTATATATAATTCCTTTGAAATAATATGTACACTCATAAATGGAAATAAAGAGCTAGAAGTAACAAAAATAAAGACTTTTACACTAACAGGAAGTGAAAAAATAACAGGAAGTCAACATTTTTCGAGAGGAACCTTTGACCCCTTAATTAATGCAATTAAATAATTCAAAATCGAAAGTCTTTATTATTATGACTTCTAGCTCTTTATTTCAATTTATGAGTGTAAATTTTGTTTGAAAGGAATTAAATATAAGAATACAACGTCTCTCAACTTCTAATTCAACAAAACCAGCAAGTTTTTCACTCGAATTGTTAACAGGAAGTGAGGGGATTTAAACAGGAAGTGAGGAACTTTGAATCGGTTTAGCAACATTGCAAATTCCCTCAAGGGATTTGCAACAAATTTTTTGCAAATTGAAAAGGTAATTAGGAAAATTGCAAATGAATTAGGAACTGACAAAAGGAACGCTTTCACGTAGTTTACCTGTAAAGAAGAATATTATTTAGGTACTTCACTAAACTAATTAAACTGAATTATAGCCAGCTGTCGTTGCTAAAGTAGCCAGCGATCGTTGCTAAAGTAGCCAGCTGTTGTTGCTAAAGTAGCCAGCTCGGTATACAGCCAGTAACCGGCTTCTATTGAAAACCCTGTGTAAAAACCCTTAAGAATATTGTTAATCGCTACCTACACCGAAACCACATAAGTATTATTCAAGATATTAATGCCAGGGAAGTCACTGCGGTCATTGCCAAAAGTAGAACCCACTTCTACTCTGCGTAATACTTGACGCAACTTGTTTCGCAATAATTTTGCTTACAGCAACCATAGTGGAAAGTTTGGCACGTTAACAGGAGATCTCCCACGGCAGGCAAATGTTTAAAATTGCTGTAACGACAGAGTTTCGGGGTAGATAAACCGACCAAAATGGTACTAACAAGTGAACACTGTACAGTTTTGTCAGAGTTATATGCAATTATCTGTTTATTGATCTGTCAATGTTAAATGGCGAGCAGTTTTGCAGCATGTGTGGTCATGTGGATTTGCAGCAGACCACTGCAGCCACTAAAGCACAGATTAGATATGAACCAGATGTGCCACTCGGCAAACATTTTTCTCAAATGGGTAATATGATGTATAAAGCAACACTTACTGGAAAAATGTGCACGATCATGGCATAAGCATCGCTTACGCCACCTTTGACCATATGTTGTGATCCGTAATATAAAAAACCAAGGAGATGAAAATCAACACCTAGTTAGACATCTGGTAGGATATATAATCTGTGGTCAAAGCATACTTTCCACGATGGCACATCAAGTTGTATTACACAGGAAAATGGTGTGTGTGCATCTTGTCTTCTCAGAAAGCCATTATGAAACATGCTGCATGTAATGTACAATGTAGTATCTTTACAGTTCACAAAACCAAAGTGTTAAAGCAACTATTTGATGGTATGTAAATTTAGTAGTACTTAATATGGTATTTTGATAGCGTGTATTTTGATTTTTGAACCACTCATAATTTACCGTGCAGCAAAACAAAAAAAATACATAACACCAAAAGTAATCCCATACAAACGAAAGTGTGTTCAAACATATAAAATGTCATTTCTGCTAGGCTACACTTAAGTTTATAAGCTATATTACCCAACACATATAATTTGTCATACCTGTCATAGTACGCTCTTGAATTCGTTTGGCCTCGCTGCTCTCGACAACAACTGAATTGGCATCGTTCTCAATCTGATTCAAGCTTTCCTTATTGCCCATTTCTTTTAGCAAATTGCTCGCCATTTTATCACATTAACCCAGAACTAAAATACGTATTTCCCCTGCAATATTCAAGGGCAACATCACTTAATAATGAACGAATCATCAAGCATGTAAATATCGTGTTAGTAATGGTAAATATAGACAAAGACATTGACAAAGACCATTTACTCCAACAAAACCACTGATCTAAATTGACTAAATGCATAACCTGAATATATATAGTGTTTTTTGCACCCGCTCTCTGTCCAGTCATACCCTGTGGTCATACATAGAGGTCAGTGAAAAAGCTTCCGGAAATAAAACCACTGATCTGAATATAGGCAGATCAGTGAATAAAACAAGCTCAGTGTCGGGGACGTCACCACTGGACGTCACGGAAATATAGAACGCGCGTATAGAGGACTAGTATGGTGGCCCAGCGTTACCATAGCGATATATATGTAGATTTTGAATATGTGCAAAAAAATAGAAAATATTAAATAAGATTAAATAAAAATAAATTAGAAAATAAACTAAACCGTATAAAAAAGAAAAAGAAATAATGAAAAAAAGAAAAATTGATCAAAGGAAAACAAAAATTCAAATATAAGAAAACCGAAAAAAAATAACTAAGTGCAAAACAAAAAAGTAAAACAACAAGCAAAACATAATAAAAAACGATTAAGAGAACAACATTGAAAATTTCAAGACATTTGATTTTCAATTTAATTTTGATTTTGCTATGATAACGATGGGCCATCGAAACATGTCAATTTCAAATTGAAAATCAATTTCAAATGTTGTGATGGCCCAGCGTTTCCATAGCCCAGGATATCGCTGGTCAGCGGCTGCCTCCTTGTCACATCACATGGAAATTTTTATAAATACATGGAATCAAAATGAATCACAGTGCATAGAATACTTTGAATATTCATGAAAATATTTGCAAATACGGGAAGGTAAATGAAAATTTGTTGATCGATTTTCCTAACTTTCATTTTGTGATGTATATTTGACCGTTTGTGATATGAGAAGGCAAGCAGTTTGGAATGATCTTCAAGCAAAAATGAGTGGAAAGAGGACTCGTACTGATGCCATGCCCATGTCAGGGCGAAAGAAGAAGGGCGGATCGAGTGCTCCTCATGAGATTATAGTGCAACGGCTAGCTTCCGAGCCAGACACTAAGCAGACATTTAGGCCTGTGCAACCTAGGGAATTCGTCAACTTTGAGTACAAGGAACTGTCATTGGCAAACTTAAAGAAAGCATGCGCGGCTCACTTCAACTTGCCTCCAAGCACGTGTGATGTGTTGGTTACAAACAAAGGACCTTCATGTACAAACATTGCACAAATACCACACCGGAAAGACAAGGTAAGATCCAAACTTTTTGAGCCCTAACATCTCAAATTTGTTTTCAGTTTTGTTTAATTGTTGTGTATGAGTCAAATCAACCACGAACCCCTAAGCACCCCCTACCCCCTAAGCATCCCGAGGGATACAACTTTAGAAAAAAGAAATGGTCAAATGCACTAGGAGTTAAAGACAGCAATCTAGTCTGGCATATTTTGATAATGTAAATAACTGTATTAGGAGTAATATAAAAATGATTTTTTGCAGTTGATTTCAGCAAGTGGTTAGGGTGTGTGCCTGCAGTGGCTGTACTGTGTGTTTAAGTCCTGGTCCGAATGCTTTTTCTTAAATTATTTTTTAAGTTTGTTCCCAATATTTTTAACTTTCTAAGGTTAGGGTTAGCTGTTGGGCTGGTTAGAGTTAGAATTGGGGTTGGTACCCATGCCTGCACCCAGTAGAACCAACCACCCTTCCCAGAAAAGGAAATAATTATCACCTATTCTGTTGCTATTGACCCACATTAAAGAATTGCAAGAGTAATACTTGGTATAATGCCAGTTTAAAATGGCAGACCTCTTACAAATAGTGAGAGGAATACAGATTTCAAATTAGGCAAGTCTGAAGTTCTTCATCATTTTATCAATTTATAATACATATAGCAGTTATATGTATTTTTATATTACTCCTAATACAGTTATTTACATTATCAAAATATGCCAGACTAGATTCCTGTCTTTAACTTGACCATTTCTTTTTTCTAAAGTCGTATCCCTCGGGATGCTTATGGGGTAGGGGTGCTTAGGGGAGGATCTGTGGTTGATTTGACTCATACACAACAATTAAACAAAACTGAAAACAAATTTGAAATGTTAGGGCTCAAAAAGTTTGGATCTTACCTTGTCTTTCCGGTGTGGTATTTGTGCAATGTTTGTACATGAAGGTCCTTTGTTTGTAACCAACACATCACACGTGCTTGGAGGCAAGTTGAAGTGAGCCGCGCATGCTTTCTTTAAGTTTGCCAATGACAGTTCCTTGTACTCAAAGTTGACGAATTCCCTAGGTTGCACAGGCCTAAATGTCTGCTTAGCGTCTGGCTCGGAAGCACTATAATCTCATGAGGAGCACTCGATCCGCCCTTCTTCTTTCGCCTGACATGGCATCAGCACGAGTCCTCTTTCCACTCATTTTGCTTGAAGATCATTCCAAACTGCTTGCCTTCTCATATCACAAACGGTCAAATATACATCACAAAATGAAAGTTAGGAAAATCGATCAACAAATTTTCATTTACCTTCCCGTATTTGCAAATATTTTCATGAATATTCAAAGAATTCTATGCAGTGTGATTCATTTTGATTCCATGTATTTATAAAAATTTCCATGTGATGTGACAAGGCGGCCGCTGACCAGCGATATCCTGGGCTATGGAAACGCTGGGCCATCACAACATTTGAAATTGATTTTCAATTTGAAATTGACATGTTTCGATGGCCCATCGTTATCATAGCAAAATCAAAATTAAATTGAAAATCAAATGTCTTGAAATTTTCAATGTTTTTCTCTTAATCGTTTTTTATTATGTTTTGCTTGTTGTTTTACTTTTTTGTTTTGCATTTAGTTATTTTTTTTCGGTTTTCTTATATTTGAATTTTTGTTTTCCTTTGATCAATTTTTTTCATTATTTCTTTTTCTTTTTTATACGGTTTAGTTTATTTTCTAATTTATTTTTATTTAATCTTATTTAATATTTTCTATTTTTTTGCACATATTCAAAATCTACATATATATCGCTATGGTAACGCTGGGCCACCATAGACTAGGGACTAGTCTGTCGTACATCACAGTCACAACCACTGGTCACAACCAGTGGTCACAAACAGTCACCAGAAGGTTATAACGCCATGTTACGAGTCACGAATATTTCTCTTTGAACTTGACCCTAATCCCGACCCAATCCCTAACCCTATTGTGTGCGTAACATGGACTTAGAACCCACCAGAAGTTCGCCGTCTGCAGTCCGTTACCTGGGAATACCTGCAGTCCGCCGCCCCCATCCGTTACCCGCAATTCTCCGTCAGCCTTCGAATTTCGATGCATGTGAAAGAATGGTTTATAATTATGAAAGTTATGTATTTGTTACTAAAATACGGTTATTTGGTTCTTATATATGTTCTATATATAGATATTGTATCATATTATTCTTTATTATTGCGTAAAACGTGAAACTAACACTCGTGGTCATTCGTAGTCACTCGTGTGTGCTTTTAGACAACATCCGGTTCTAAGTCCATGTTACGCACACAATAGGGTTAGGGACTTAGGGACACGGTTATGTCACGAGCGCGCGGTTAAAGCGCCTGGGTACGAGGCTGGTTTGGTTAGGGATTGGGTCGGGATTAGGGTCGAGATCAAAGAGAAATTTTCGTGACCGTAACATGGCGTTATAACCCAACATCCTTTGCTAAACCATGAATATTTTGCCATTATATCAATTTAGTAGAAATGACGAAGAATTTGAATATCAATTTGACAGGTTTGTATAGAGTACTACAGTACACTATGCATTAATCTTCAAAATGGCTATACAATTTGATGATGTTTATAAGAAACTTAGAAACTTGTGGCTTCAAACAACATATATACCAAAAAGACTCTTTTGCTTGATCGGGTGCTCGGCGGTGTCGCCGATGTAGGAATTGATTCGCATAAATTTTCATCGATATTTATTTTCTTTACATATTATTGCATGTTTCAATCTCGTACTGTCGGCGAAATCGGCCAAGATAGCGTTTTGTTAACACAACGTCATACGCATGCGCAAAGTAAAATATTATCAAGTGCATTTGTATGCATGAGCCGGAAAAATGTCTTGAAACATGCAATAGAATAGACATAAAACAATGGTGCCGCAGTAAAGCAGGCGCTATATTTTAGCGCCCCCCCTGCTTCGCGGTCCCTGTTTAGTGTATATATATAAGCGCCCTGGTGTACAGTATAGACTTTCAAGTTTCAACCTTATATTTCTAGTGCTAGTGCAACAAAGTACAGACAATGGTTGAACAATCGCTTCGTTTCCACCGCGGTGTTATGTCTGGCGCACTGACCAGGGCCACAGCATAGAATAGGAAATGACTAGAAGGGCCACTTGAGGCGGAACCTTTGAAGTTTTTGACGCTGCGCATGTCGCATTACGCCAGTGAGCTCTATATATATATATATCTGGAGTGAGAACTTATGTCCAAAAAGTGAAGCCAAAGATGGCGGAAATTGACGTCCAGTGCCAATCCCTTTCTATTGTTTTCGACCGCGCGGTTTGCACAAGCCGGCAAGGAGTGTGCCGAAATTTCGTGTTTTTACTCCGATTTAAACAATAACATCATGATTTTATGAACTAATAACTTGATTAGCGATGCGATCTGTTAGAAACAACTGGAATTAGCAGGAAAAAATGGTATGAAAACTGTTTATGACCTTCATGAGTTTGGACGTCAATTGCCGCCATCTTGGCTTCACTTGGCCTATTGGCCAAACATTAGAAGTTCTTACTCCAGATATATATGGAGCTCACTGCATTACGCATGTTCATTACCATTGTTCTAGCCAGTCAATTGCATTTTCTGGCCAATAAACACGCTGAACTGGCTGGTCCGTCATTACTCTGGCCAGAAAACTGCATAAAAATAGGGGGTCACGTTTCACTGCTGAGTGGCCCTTCTGGTCATTTCCTATTTTGTGGCCACAGGCAACTCAACCTCGTTAATGTCTTTTGCTAAACCATGAATATATTGCCATTATATCAATTTCGTAGAAATTTTGAAATGTAGCCTTTTTCAAGGCCCTGAAAATTTTTTTTGTATCGAAGCAAAACTTTACATAATAAATACACGGTGGAAATATGGCTTGAAACAATTTATATACCAAAAATAACTACGTAATAATTGTGGGGACTCTTTTGCTTGATCGGGGCTCGGCGGTGTCGCCGATGTAGGAATTGATTCGCATAAATTTTCATCGCTTTTTATTTTCTTTACATATTATTGCATGTTTCAATCTTGTACTGTCGGCGAAATCGGCCAAGATAGCGTTTTGTTAACACAACGTCATACGCATGCGCAATGTAAAATATAATCAAGGGCATTTGTATGCATGAGCCGGGGAAAATGTCTTGAAACATGCAATAGAATAGACGTAAAACAATGGTGCCGTAGTAAAGCAGGGGCTACATTTTAGCGCCCTCCCCCTGCTTCGCGGTCCCTGTTTAGTGTACAGTTTAGACTTTCAACCAGTCTTTCCACTTCTAAGAAAATTTCCCGATTCTCATGAAATCCTCACTTAAAACGGAAATTCTCAGGATAAGAAAAAATCTCAGGAAATTCTGGGAAAGGTATTGAAACATTTTCGGAAAGCTTACTTTGTTGTTAAAATAGGCACTAATTTCTTATTTTTCCACCAACATGTTGAATTCAGCTTGCCTTTGCGGCGGTCCACTGAGCTAACACAGTAATACTGCTGTCTACCACTACTGATACCATGGGCAGCGTGGCTTAAAAATAGGGCCCGGGAAACCTTTCGCTAGGGGCCCACTGCTCGCGTTGGGGAGGGGATGTCATTTGCTGAGAAGAAATGTGATTTATCCCAAATATTTAATGAAGGACCCAAAACTTTATAAACATTGTAGGCCTGAATATTTTGTCCACAATTGCCATATTTCCGGGGGCCCACTGGGAAATCTCCCGGCCGGTGGGCCACGCCACTGCCCCTGACTGATAGATACTATTAGAGCATTCTACTATTATGATAGCCGCGAACCAATGCTCCGAAGTGCAGACTTAATTTAAAAATAGAAGTTGAAACCAGAAATGTCACTGAGGAAATTCTTTTAGCTACTTCATTTATCGACATTTTTAAATATTCTCTGTTTCCGATAACCTTAACCACAGCGGCACAGCTTAAACGCAGGGCGTTTGGGAAAATTATCAGGAAATATCAGGATATTTTAACCAACGAAAAAGGAACTTTCGATTGAGGCAGTGGAAGCACTGCTTTCAACCTTATATTTCTAGTGCTAGTGCAACAAAGTACAGACATGCAATGGTTGAACAATCACTTGGTTTCCACCGCGGTGTTATATATGGCGCACTGACCAGGGCCACAGCATAGAATAGGAAATGACTAAAAGGGCCACTTGAGGCGGAACCTTTGAAGTTTTTGACGCTGCGCATGTCGCATTACGCATGTTCATTACCATTATTCTAGCCAGTCACCATTACCATTATTCTAGCCAGCCAATTGCATTTCCTGGCCAATAAACACGCTGAACTGGCTGGTCCGTCATTATTCTGGCCAGAAAACTGCATAAAAATAGGGGGTCACGTTGCACTGCTGAGTGGCCCTTCTGGTCATTTCCTAGTCTGTGGCCACAGGCTACTCAACCTCGTTAATGTCTTTTGCTAAACCATGAATATATTGCCATTATATCAATTTCGTATAAATTTTGAAATGTAGCCTTTTTCAAGGCCCTAAAAAATTTTTTCCGTATCGAAGCTAAATTTTACAGCCTAAAGACACGGTGGAAATATGGCTTGAAACAATTTATATACCAACAATATCTACGTAATAATTGTGGGGACTCTTTTGCTTGATCGGGGCTCGGCGGTGTCGCCGATGTGGCGATGTAGGAATTGATTCGCATAAATTTTCATCGCTTTTTATTTTCTTTACATATTATTGCATGTTTCAATCTCGTACTGCCGGCGAAATCGGCCCAAGATAGCGTTTTGTTAACACAACGTCTTACGCATGCGCAAAGTAAAATATCAAGTGCATTTGTATGCATGAGCCGGGGAAAATGTCTTGAAACATGCAATAGAATAGACGTAAAACAATGGTGCCGCAGTACAGCAGGGGCTACATTTTAGCGCCCTCCTTCGCGGTCCCTGTTTAGTGTACAGTATAGACTTTCAACCTTATATT
This sequence comes from Trachythela sp. YZ-2020, assembly GCA_016169945.1. Taxonomy (NCBI): domain Eukaryota; kingdom Metazoa; phylum Cnidaria; class Anthozoa; order Malacalcyonacea; family Clavulariidae; genus Trachythela; species Trachythela sp. YZ-2020. The sequence continues at coordinate 328,663 of JADLSH010000197.1, read as the reverse complement.
TCTAGTGCTAGTGCAACAGAGTACCGAGACAATGTTGAACGCTCGCTTGGTTTGTGAACTGTGTATACTATTGAAAATGACTTACAATAGGACTCTGCCTTAAAAGTAAATTGACGCTATGGTGCGTTTCGATACAGTTCTTAGTCTGTTTTCCACTTCAAACGTATCGTAACGTAGAAGGTAATAATATATACAATATTTTAGACCTGAACGGGAACGGCTGCGAAAAATACAACTCTAAGTCCTCCGACAAGAATTGAACCTGCGACCCTGCGATTCCGGTGCAGCGCTCTGACGACTGAGCTACAGAGACTGCCAAGTGTCAGGTTATATTGTGTCAAGCGAGTTGTGATAAGAATCCATGTATATATAATGATGCGTAAAGCGCTGCGGGTTGTGAGAAGTTAGAATTATGTGGAAAAAGTTTTTCTCTGCATCTCCTCGATTGAAATTATTTCAATCCCATCTCAGAATACCTTCTATCTTAATTCCAATCAGAGTGAGATGCAGAAAAAAAATCGCAATTTGCGATATCATCTAATTTATGCATATCACATTAAAGCATGAACTTTGCAACTCGCATGGCTGAACTCCTGTATCGACAGGCAAACTCTCATAAAATAATTTCGATTTTAGAAAACTCTTAAATTGCTGGATTTTTTGCACATCAGTAAAATTTTAAGTGATTGTTCGGAAAGGCCTTTTTCGTCATATGCAGCGACTTGCATGACCTGCGATGAGTGGAATCTAAAAGTTCTACCAGTCGTTCAAATCCTAAAATATTATTATATATTATTTCCTCGGAATTATCCATCACCTAAAACCTTCTACAGGTTCAAGTCTAAAATGTGTATATATTATTTCACTCTGAATTGTCATCCACCACAATGCTTTCTACCTTAATTTCAATCGAGTGAGATGCAGAAAAAACATCTTGTATAATTTAACGTATCGTAACGTACCATTTTTCTTTTCATAATTAGGTTCACCCGAGTGCTCCGGAAACAAAGAGATATGCTACGTTTTGGTACGATACGGGTGCAGTAAAAGACACTAATCTATTCGGCAATGCTCGCCTCATCTGTTCAGTTGAATGGACCATTTGCATTATAGACTAAATTTTGAGATGGGAATCAATCACCACAGCTAGAAAGAACATACTAAAAGTAGTAAAATTGCAAAGTTTGGTTGCGAAATGAAAATAAATGGAAAATATAGCCTTACCGGTTTATGTTGTACTTTTGTATTACGTGCGGAAATTCCTACCATTTTCTCAAATGTAGTGGTAGGAACACATGCACTAAATCTAAGTATACAAAATTTTTTGCGAGCAGGCTATTTTTTCATTTTTTACAACATTTCGCAACCAAACTTTGCAATTTTACTAATTTTAGTATGTTCTTTCCGGCAATATACTTTTTTTGCCTAGATCAAAAATAAGTCTATTATGCAAATTGTCTATTAGGGTATTGGGTCGGAACCGATCTGAGTTGGCGTCCGAACCGTATACGAACTTCCAAGCGGATGTTTTCTCTTTCGGTCCTTCTATTCACTATTTCACTTTTCACACTAAATGTTGCAATTTTCGCTGGGTGTGGTCGTTTTAATACCATGTCTATACCACGAGATGCATAATCTACATATACATGACCGGAATTATACCATAATCCATTTTACACATGATTACGAACATGACGAATAGCCTTTAAAGTCGGTTCTTTAATTAATTAAAGCCAGTTGAATCATAACATTTAGCTGAAACTGGAAGAATTAGAATATGCATACCAAAGAATTCATTCAACATCATTTGTATTTCACATATAGCCACATTAGAACTGTCAATTAAATATTTTTTGTGCTATCATACATGTCGTCTGCGTAAAGCAAAATAAATAAAGACGCACATGCATAAGAAATTAATTAAAGGAATATGTTTCTCTTTAAAAGCGAGTCAACCGTGCATGCGCAGAAACTAACGGTGCGGTCATTAAGTATGTGTCATGGGGGATTCATATATAGAGTCTATAAGGGGCATAAATGCATCTTTAATTGTACTCCACTTTTTCTTAACTTGGCAGTTCCTATTTGTAGAATGTGTAAGAATTCTGTGTAAGAATTGTATACCTTTTAGTATAAATATTAACTACATAGCTTGCAATGCGCCCATGATGCACCCTAATTTAGTGTTTTACTCTGTCCAATGCCAGAGTATTTTATTCTATCTAACGCCAGACAATTTTACTCGATCGTCAGTGCTAGGGTACTTCCACTTAATGGGCTAACAAAACTATCTGGCAGCGTCTCTTGTTGACCCATTAGCTGGCAATGTGCCCAGATGCGCCCTATTTTATTATTTTACGGTCAGACAATTTTACTTGTCATTGGTAGGGACGTAGGGTACTGCCAATATTAATACGCATTTATTTATTAATTAAAAAATAGGCATAGAAGAAGGTATAGCAGTGAGCAACTATATAATGGATTACACCAGTATAATATGTGGCGGTTGACTGTCAAATACAATAGGAACTTCGACGTTTCGAGCGAAGGCCCTTCTTCTGGAAGTTAGTAGAATGGGTGGGGGAAAAACATGTGCAGTGAATACAAAAGCGATCACGTGATAAAAAATAAACCAATCAGATGGATTTAATGAAAACAAACTATAAACAAAATATGGAAATCACATCACAAAATATATTAGCATATAAAATTTCAGCACATAAGGAGAAGCGAACAAAGCAAGAAATTCAACTATATATGAGAGGAGGTGAGATGTAGAGTATCTGCTGATGGCAGGCATAAACAGGTAGGAGAAGCGCTCATTAATGCCGAGAGGATGAGATGCATTCCTTGCCTTTTGCGGCTATCATTACTACCAGAAATGAGGACACAGAGCTCGAATTTTCATTATTTTCATTATTCCGACAGGAATCAAACTTGCGGCCCTGCGATTCCGGTGCACTCGAAATATCCACCACCTAAACCTTCTACATTACCTTTGTAGTTTGCCTTTAAAATGTTTATTTGATATATAACTTTAAGATTATATTTCCATTTTCGCCAGAGACAGAGTGACATTTTATATAATAGATATTACATAGATATTACATATCTATATTAATATTATATTGTCAAGTTAGCCTCTTTCAAAGCTCCAAAAAATTTTAAATTAAGCAAAATGTATGTGAATTTTTATGAAATTGTTGTTACCTTCGTAGCTTGAATTACATACAATAAAAAGTATTGCTACAATTGTGGGACCCTTGTTGTATTTACTAGAAGATAATTTATTCAAATTAAGACAATGTACAAGTTGCTGTAAGGTAGTACAATTCGAAGAATTAGTCCACCGATAGTAGTTGCAGTGACCCAAAATCTGAATGTCCGACTGTCGGTGAATCTCGAAATCAGATTAAACTAAAATAGCGAGATGCGCATGCGCAGATGTAAATAGAACCGAATTGAAGCCACAAGTGGCAACCAAGTGGCAGTGTTTCCAGTGCGTTTGTGTAATGCATTGATGATGATGATAACTTTATTTTACGAGGGTAAAACAACACTTTGCAGCCAATGGCTGAGAAACCTGTGGCCCTGGAATCAAAATGTAATCAAGACAAGCGAGACATTATTGAGTTATTTTGCTCAATAGAATATCAAAGATGGTTTACAATATAGAAATTTCCTTACTCGGAAAAAAGCGTACGAGGATTTTGGGGATTTCAAAATCCCTGTAATATATCCAGGGCCACAGGGCAGGGATTTTGGAATTTTTTTGTGAAATTTTCTGTGGATTTTTTTTAATTTTGACAAGAACTTTGCAGATTTTGGAAAAGATTTTGAAATTTTAAGGGTTTTATGGCAAATTTAGGGATTTTACAGGAATTTTCTGACAAATTTTACAGGATTTCGGGATTTTTTTGTAAGATTTGAAGTAATACAACTCTCGGTTTCCTTGATTGAAAGTTTGTAATTGTCCAGTATTTCGGCAACTCAAATAATTGTCTTTAATACATTAATAAAATACTCGTAAAAACAGTTTACACTATACCAGGAGTCAGTTATAATCTTGCAATAAGTTGGTGACTAAGTTCTTGTAGGTTTGTACCGCGATAAATATATATTGTTTTGTTGAAAAAACAGAACACTATCTATTTGGCAAAGTCAAAGATTATTTGCACTGACTGTTTGTAGTTTCAACATGTATGTAATTTATCTAAACCATAAATCGGCCGACAAAATATCGTATCGTTTATTGACGATACACGACATTTGTGACTGTGTATGTAATTGTGTATCTGAATTGCTGACTTGCAGAACTGAAATGCGCTATTTTCATGCCTTAACCTATATGATGGTCTAAAATACTCAAAACTATATGTGATTTAATATATAAAATACGATTATCCTATTAAATAATAAAATTATTACAATTAATATATTGTACATTGGCATACTACATTCGGAAAAATCGCCAGAATGCAAGAGATATTGTTGTAAAAGATAAAACACTACCTGTAATTAAATGAAAAGGATATAAATTAAAAGTGAATTAAAAGTAGAATTAAAAGGAGTTGTTAGTGCCATAAAATATGATCAACTTAAGTCAGGCAGTTAAAGTGCACGATGCACGTGTATAAGGGGCAAATGTTTGAATTAAAAACACATAAATACCCACAAGTTTAACGAAGCTGCACCAAAGTTGTACAAATTGTCAAAAGCTGATTTCACCAACTTCTTATCAGGATGTGTTCGCACTGCTTATTCCCGGCTTGTTGACAAGTTGTCAGCCGCTTGCTGACAACAACATGATACAAAGTTGTGAACTGAACATGGCTGCAGAAAGTCATGGAGCGACGCTACCTCCAAAGTCTAAAGGGGTAACTCAAAATCCAAAATATACACTTAAGTAATTCAAAACTAACTGAGTTGAAATATGAATTGTGGAGTTACTGGCTAACTCCAAAAATCATTTCAACGTCATGTTCTGTTGACCGCGCGTAAGACGAGCTCTGGGTACGAGAATGTGGCATAGTCCAGCTCCATTTGAAGATTGGCTACCTCCACAAAAATAAAATCTACAGGCATGGAACTGAACAGTCTTACTACAAGTTGTTCCAACAACAACTTGCTATCATCCTGCAATTCAACAACTTGTAAACAATTGCAAGTTGTGAGTGACAAACTTGACAAAACGTGTTGACAAGCTTGCTACAAGTCTGTTGGAACATATCTTGATGTGTCATATCAGGATGTGAGATTTTACGTGTGTACGGATTTCATACCATTGATATGGCAGGATATTTCTTTCCTTTCAGCCGTTCCCCTTTCGCGCGAAATGAAATGAAATGACGCATGCGCAGTAAAGATAATTCAGACTTCGCGAGAAAAAAATTTGCTTCATCTAATAAAGGTAGGAAAATTTCAATAGAATCACCATGTACAAACATCCATGCGAAATTTATTCACAAAATATTTCGCAGCCACGATTTGTCGCGAACAGTTTCACCGTCGTGGAGCTAGGCCTTTAATTGGGAAACTTTAGAAAGCCGAGTTCAAAATAATTGCATATAATTTGCTCTGTCTCACAGACACAAAAGGCAAGGATAAGCCAAAAGTCTAAATAATAAGCAAAAATCCGAGAAAAGTTTTGAACAGCGAAAAGAAAAGATAAATTTTGTGCAAATTGCAGAACACGCCATAACAGTTACGTTTTCAAACAACTAAGGAAATTCGGTTCTGAGATGATACGAAGCCAATTATAAATTTATTGAAGTCATATTTTCATATCTCACTTTAATTATTGCTCGACAATTTGGAACGATGGATCTTGTACCATAATTAATAAGCTATCAAAACTACAAAGGAGAGCTGCGCGTGTGATAACTACAAGCACATACGATATTCGTTCCACTCAAATTTTGGCAGACCTCAATTGGTTACCAAGTGAGGTTGATTTAAAAAAGAGGGAAGCAATTATGACATTTAAAGCTTTAACCGGACAAGCGCCGGGTTATCTAACAGAATTATTCACTGAGTGTAAAAACGATTACTATTATCTGAGAAGTAACAACACTAAATTTGCACTCCCAAAACCAAGGACTAATTTCCTGAAAAGAAGCTTTTTGTATAGAGGGGCAAAGTCGTGGAACGAATTATCTTGTGATATAATTGACGACTTCTGAGAGCTATCAATTAATACTTTTAAAGGGCGACTTGAGATACCAAATGATTGTATATAGTTGTTTAATTTGTCCATCTGTTACTTTGTTGGTTCCTTTGTAATATTGTATATTGTTAAAATAATTTGGGATATTTGTTTTGTATATGCACGGCCCTTTGAAAATCAGTATTGTATTTAGTTTAAATGTTAACACTGAATAGGCTACCGTGTAAAAATAATTTTTAATAAATAAATAAATATGGAAATCAGTTAACATTTCATCCTTTTTGCGAAGAAAACGCACAAAACAAAATACGAAAACGAATGAAATGAAAGTAAAAGGAATCGTTACATTCACAAAAATCTTTAAAAATATCTGTAGAACGCAACGGAAGACGAAACTATACTCACCAACAAGATATTTTAGAAGATCTAATTTCTGGGCTTCTATTTTTGTTTCCACTCTAGCGACCTTGAAAACGATTAAAGAAATCCAAATTGAATATCACGTTCTAATTCGCCTTTCCCCCATTATGTCAGAAATGTGCCAAAACAATATGCGACGGATGGCATGGAGAACAGCGTGGTTTTCAAAACAATGAAAATGGCAACTCTGATTACTGGCTCGTGGCTGGATGGCACTATTGTTATGTTAATTGTTATGCAAAGAGTTATTCTTGACGCTCTAAATGTGCATTAATTACAATGTCATTTAGTAAAATTACATAGGTGATTATTGAAAATTCTCAATGCTTATTGGTTGCGCTACCTCGGATTAATACGCGATGATCACCTAAAGCGTTTCTAAGCCGCTTTTATCGTAAATATTCAATTAAAATATTTTTGAAATGTGCATTTTTTATTTTTTTCCAAATAATCACCTATGTAATTTTACTAAAATAATTATTCGCCTCAGGCTCGGTGAATATCGCCTCGCCTTCGGCGAATAATTGTTAAGTAATTTGGCAAGACGTTGATATCATCTTACTTCTGTATCAATTCGATTGTTATTGTCTTTGATTTTCTGGTCCCGGAATTGAAACTAAAGAAAAGAACAGTAAGGTTAGTTGGACTTTGAGATCGACTTATTCAGTGGTGGACACCAGGGGCAACCGCCCCCCCCCCACGCCAATAAGTTCTTAAAGCCTTTGAATGATATCTGATTAACTGTGTAACAAAGCTGTATCCATGATTTTACGAGGTCGGGAATCTTCGAGTTAAGCCCTTCGAGTTAAGCCCCTCGAGTTAAGCCCTTTTCGAGTTAAGCCCCGACCACGCCCTTTTTTGCCCCGACCACGCCCTTTTCCAAAAAGGGCTTAACTCGAAGAACGAAACACGATTTGGGTTATTCGAGTTAAGCCCCGGGGCTTAACTCGAAGTTTGACAAAATTGTTGTTGCTCGAGTTAAGCCCCGACTTTTGAAGTATGTCAACGACTCAACGAGTGCAATAAGTAGAGGTCCGACCAGAAGTTGAACCCAGGTCTCCCAGCTTGAAAGGCAAGCGTGGTGACCACGACACCACAAGTGCTGGTGTGGATAAACGAACCGCCAAAAGTATGAAAAACCTAAAATAGTGTTAACGATATAATAGTTGTGATTGTTTTTGATAGTCGTGTTACATTAGCGATTTATACGTTCTTTTCGGGAGAAATGTCTGTGTTTTGGCTATTTTGTATTGAAAATTTGACAATTTAATATTGCCTCGTTGACATACTTCCAAAGTCGGGGCTTAACTCGAGCAACAACAATTTTGTCAAACTTCGAGTTAAGCCCCGGGGCTTAACTCGAATAACCCAAATCATGTTTCGTTCTTCGAGTTAAGCCCTTTTTGGAAAAGGGCGTGGTCAGGGCAAAAAAGGGCGTGGTCGGGGCTTAACTCGAAAAGGGCTTAACTCGAGGGGCTTAACTCGAAGGGCTTAACTCGAAGATTCCCGACCTCTGATTTTACAACCACGAAAGCCTTTATAGGCTATAATTTAAGTAAATTTGCATGAAATACATTTCATGCCAAAAAGGTTTTAAGAACTGAGATTTGCAGCAACAAAAGGGTGTTATATGTTGGCAACCTAAGTTCGCACCCCCAATATTTTGCGAAGTGCCCACCACTGTTAAGGAGACAAGTTACAGCTTCGTTCAAAAAACGCAATTTGCAAGACATATTTTCTGACATTCTGGCAATTTTCTGGCCTCATCATTTCAGGCCAAAATGCTTTTATGTCTCCGACCAGTTACTAAGTCATGGTGCATGTAGTGTGAAAGAGCACACCTTAATCTATCAAAAGACACTAAATTTACTATTTGCATATTAAGGAATTTTCTGACATTCTGGCAATTTTCTGGCGTCATTTTTTGACGTTTGATTAAGTAAATCGCTGGGGGCGAAGGGGGGCGGTGCCCTCCCCCCAATAACTTCTCAAAGCCTTTGAGTGATAGCTGATTAACTGTATAACAAAGCTGTATCCATTATTTTACAACCACGAATAACTTGATAGGCTATAATTCAAATAAATTTGCATGAACTTTAAGCCAAAGAGGTTTTAAGAACTGAGATTTGCAGCAATAAAACTAAAAAGGGTGGTCATATGTTGGCAACCTAAGTTCGCACCCCCAACATTTTGCGAAGTGCCCACCACTGGACTTATTGTATCAGAATACTACTTTCTATTGACAAAGTAAAAGAACATTGAAAATAATAAAAAGCTATCAGATGTACAAGGTGAATCGTGTGGTTGAAATGAATAGTTATGGCAGATTTTACCTCCTCTTTTACTCGACTTCTTTCCAAGCTCGTATCCAAAGCTTGACTTGACTTTAACTTCACCACTTCTTCCTGGAGACAAAAGAAATTTGAGTTATTAGGTTTTATTAACACCTTTCACCAAAATTGAAAAAATGCGCGACATATCGAATAATTCTGCTCCTGATAGAATATTGATACAACAAATATAGTTTTCAATATCGATTACCTGTAATAACAGCTTAAGAGACGCCGCTTCACTTTTCAATTTCTTAATTGTAGGAAAGACAATTTCGTAGTCAGATTAGAAAACAAAGGTATTTAATTAGAAAATATAGAAATAGAAGTCAATTACGACAGTAATTACATACAATACACTACCTCACATTCATCTTTCATTCGAACAAATTCCGTTTTCTCTAAGATTATCATATCATTTCTAATTTGAAAAAAAAATCTTTAGATTAATAAGAACTATACCATAGACAAATGGTATTTGGACATGGTAATGGTATTTTCTTGTATTTCAGGCCTGGCCGTTTGAGGCGCGCGATCGCGCGCGCGCGCCTCCGCACGCGCCTTGACTCCTCGAGACGCGCCTTTTAACGCGCGCCTCGTTTGTTTTAAGAGTATGAAATCGCGCGTCTGGTTTTTTTATTCTAAATAAATTTTGCCGGAACAAACCGTGGATGAAGAAACTCCGTTAAAAAAGCGTAGAATTGAGAAAGACGCCATAACCATTGACGATAACGATGATTCGTCAAGCTCGTCGGAAAGCGAGTCAGAGGACAGCGATGTTGACATTTTCATTGACGTTTAAAGTACGATGACTTTGTAAATATCGTAAATACACGTACTGACTGGTACAAACATTTTATTTAGTACTTATACTAATTTCATCTAAACTCCAATGTTAAAATTGTTTTGTTCTACATAAATTGATTTTTACTCAGTTTTGTGAATGTTATTCTAGTCTGTATAGCCAGTAAGCGTTTTTTTAATCGCGCGCCTGACGTTAATATGGCGCGCGATATGCCGCGCGCCTGCCCAAATACTTACGGCCAGGCCTGGTATTTGGATTGGGTTTTGTTGGCGAGACAATAAAAAGTCCTTGTTTAATTTTATTTTAGTGTTTCAATCCTTAAATCGTCTTATTGGGAACCCTGTATATAACGAGTTCTACTCTGAACCTTAATTGTTTAAATTCTGCTTTACACGCAGAATTTGGGTGTTTAGATCTTTAGGAAAAATAGAATAGTGTAAATATTACATTGTACTGTTTAGTACCTTACTTTTTCTATTAACGACTTCAATCTTACTTCAAGTTGCTCCTATGTACATAAAATTTAGATATAATAACTACAGGGCACTCAGAGACTGCATACCTCTGACAGCAAATTAAGCCAATTAATCATGCATAAATTAACCATACATAAATTATTTATGCATAAATTAATCATGCAGAAATTAATCATGCATAAATTAATCATACATAAATTAATCATGCATAAATTATTCATGCATAAATTAATCATGCATAAATTAATCATGCATAAATTAATCATGCATAAATTATTCATGCATAAACTACTCATGCCCTAATTACGCATTCAATTGCCTTCAGTCTGCGAAAATAAGACAAACATTTCAAACATAATTTCTCAACCATGTTTTTTTTTCAAATTGAATAAAAATTTGTTAGATTTGTCCTTGGCCTCTGTCCGTTAGCTCCACAAATTTTCACTTTAAAATGTTTTATATTTTTAAAATATTAATTAAACAGTAATCGCCTTACAATACACTTCTCTAGGTATTTTGCTCAGCCTGCCCCACTCTCAACCAGCCTAGTATTTCTTGCAACACGGAGATAGAATAGTACCAATATTAGCCCTGATTGGGAATGAGCGACAAGGTTTAATAACCTATTCATTGACCAAATCAACTTTTACAGACCTGTTCAACTCTAGAAACAGAGTTGCCTTTGACATTTCCAACTGCAGAGTGAACAATATCGGTGATTGCAGACGTTATAACTTCAGATTGCTCCAAAGAAAACCCTAACATTGAAACATATCATACTTTATTTCAAACATCTGCTTGTTAATTAAAATATGAAAGACGTGTTGTCAGGTAAATATTCACCAATTATCTTGCATGAGAAAAACACATTCTCTGTACAACCAAGCGCAGTTTCAATGCTTATATATTTCTCATGAGCCAAACTCATATTTAAAAGAATATTGCATATTACCATTGCAATTTGTAGCAAATGTGCACTACAACTTCCATTACAACCTAATCTGTACGGTTTTTCACACACCATACATCGCTATAAATTGTGTTTCTTTCCCACTTGGAAGTTGCAGTAAAGATGTTCAATATGATAAATTTCCGTTATCGATATATTGCATACCAGTAAAATTATACCGACATTATTGGTATACCAGTTTTGGGCGTTGTCAATTAGAGGGAAAATTCCTTAATGGAAACTTGATTTTGAAAAGTGGAAACACTGTCTGAGAAAATTTGTGAGCATTTAGACAATCGCACAAAATTTCTACTTCTTTGTATTCTAGCACACAAAATAAATTATTTTGGCACTTTGAAATTTCAGTACATACCAAAAATTCTGGTATATCAAAAATTTGAACAGTAGACCAATATAGCAGAAAAACTCATACTGATATTGGATTCAATATCAATATTTTTGGTTTATTGGTATATATTGAACAGTCAACTTCAAGTCAAAATACATACACACAAATCATGTGTTCTTATAGGGCCGTCGACAAATAGATTTCGTCCACCGATCACGGACTTGTTCCAGTTAAAGCAATTGCGGAACTAATCTGCGATCACGGAACAAAATCTATTTGTCAACGGCCCCTAAACAACATACCACATTTTTGAAGGTCTGTGACCATGAGATGTGTATCAAAATAGATTGAATTCTTGTTAGGACTAACATATTTGGAGAAACATCTTTTGATGAAAATATTTTGATGGCTAAATCCTGAAACTGTATCTAAGAATTCATAAAAATGACCTCTATTAATATAACTAGCAAAGACAAATAGATCAAAGCAATATTAGTTGTTGCTTGCCAGAATGGTTCAACAGTATATTTGTACATTAACCTTTATTACATTGTACCTATTTAGTATTTAAGCTTATTTAACATGAATAATATATATATGAAGTCTTACCGGCATATTTGCTGTTCCAAAGCGAGCTCTTCAAAATGTGCCCTTGACAAGACACGCTGTTAATACCATTTAATAAAACAGCACTGCGTAAAACATCTACATATTGCCTGCCCAAAGTATGCAATCTCCGTGTTGACATACGGTCAATTCTCCATTTGCAGAGAGAAAAACAAGAATGAAATTTCATTATTTTCAAAAAATATTGTTCGCTATAAATTCACTCCAATCTATTTTGAATTTTTGATCGAACAAAGGTCAAAAGCGAGCCTGCGATTACCGAGAAATGCGATACTTCATTTGATCTGAACATGATGGTTACACTGGACTGCAACTACTTTTGCCCGCAACTAAATTCTGCCCGCCAATCTAAAGATGATGCCTGCACAGATCAGCACATTTCGCAAATCCTTAACGCCTGATTCTATGATTCCAAGCTATTTCAACATGATTAATTTATATTGTATATGATAAATGTATTTGACCCGTTTATGTCTTAGAAACGGGTGAGTTTTTTCTATCTTTTTATAAAGTGCATAGTATTTTTTTATGCTTACTAAACTGTCACCAAATTTGCAGGTTTAATAGGGTTTAAGAATACTTTATTTTGCAAGGATATTGATGGACCGTATTGGCAAAAAAAAACACGTTGACGCGCACAATTAAAAATGACGCGCGCGCGCTGACGAGTACAGAATATTTTCTTGGTCTTACTCATATGGGCAAAAATAGTTCCAAGGGCAAATTTGCGAATGCGCACACTCACGTTTCTCACAGCAGCGCACAAAGCTTTGCAGAAGTGAAAAACCAGGAACTAGCAAATAAAAACATTGTGCGAATTTAATTTTTTATGTGTGTCAATTACTCAATTGACAGGTTTTAATCTGATCAGCCACTCACACTTAACCAACCTCAGGGCGAGTTTACGCTCGCAACAAAAAGTTTCACGCGAAAAACGACGACGTTCTTATCTGCGACTGTTTATCCTTTACTTTAGACGCAGACCTATTAATTAAGACTCCAGACCTATACCGAAGGCTTCTTTGACCAAAGCATCATAGATCAGCGTCTTTGACGTAACAGTGATCGCACTACTATACAGAGTTTAGGAAACATGCAACTCTCCACCAACTGCTACAAACTGTACAGTTATTTAACGATGAAGCACCGTGCCAGACCAAGCGGCTATCTCGATATTATATGATTATCAAAATAATTTCGTTTTGTACCATAGAGTTGTATGTGCCATCTGCAGTATAAAATACTAGGTTCCTTCAAGTTTGCCTTCAAACTTTTCAAATTCCTTCTTGTTGATTTCGTCAACTTCGTCTTCGACCTAGATATTTTAGTTTAGTTTAACAGCATACTATACAATTGCAAAGCTTTATTTTGGCACACAAATGACTACACATAGACTATTACATAGACTTAACAAACATGTAGATAACACTATCTAAAAGGTGCCAAAAGTCGCGAAGCACAAACGAGACCAGGTCCCATGCATGGTGCTCACCAGCAGAAGTGATAGTAGAAACAGAACAAGAAAAATATGGAGTAGAAATAAGGAAGGAAAATGGAAAACAAGAAGTACAGTAGATGAAAAGAGAATGGTTTAAGTCATAGAATGGGTGACATGGAGGAAGTTAGTTAGTCGTGATCAATGAGTGTGAGCTAGGTAAGTCAAGAGTGTAGGCAGTGGAAGTGAGATGAAGGTGAGCCTTATGCAGGCATATTTTAAAGGCAGAGAGAGTTTTCTTTTCGGTATTATCCGTGTATGAAGTATACTGGCTGGAATCCGAGCCTAACGATTTTACATGTCAATGAGAGTCTTCGGCGAAAGAGTTGTTTATCTACTACTCCACTCAGTCAAACATAATTAAAATGTTGAATCAGATTAAATTTTGGATTAAATTAATACTAGATAAGACCAAAGTGTTGGAAGAGATAAAGGCCGCATTAAATTCTTAGACGGATCAGGTACTAGGCAGATCATTTTCAAGCTGTATAGCGCCAACAGAGGTGGAAAAAGTATCGGATCCTGGAAACCTAGTTCCCAGAAATATTTTTGGATCTGAACTTTCGCAAAAAAATTTAACAGAAATTTATAAAGATAATAATTAACTACTGAGTAATAACAAAACTAGAGTATGCTCTAGTCTAGTCTAGTCTAGTCTAGTCTAGTCTAGTCTAGTCTAGTCTAGTCTAGTCTAGTCTAGTCTAGTCTGGTCTGGTCTGGTCTGGTCTGGTCTGGTCTAGTCTAGTTTAGTCTAGTAAATGTAATGCATTTTGTATTCACTATATCAAATTGAACACCACTGAATTTCAAGAAACACTCCAATCACTTCAATGTCAAAAACAATCAATGATCATTGAACCTCATTAATTATTAATTTTTAGTCTGAAACCCAGGTTCTCAGAAAGAAAAAAATATTTTCCGCCTCTGAGCAAAATCTAAGAAGAACATGGGGATGAGGTTGGGATAAGACTTATTATTATATACACAAGCTCTGGATATGAGGTTCTATACTAGCAGGATATTAGCTCATATCCTGCTAGTAGAGAAAAGTAGAAAATGGCTGGCAGATTTGGACAATTAAATGAAGAGGAAATTAAAGTTTTACATGAAAAAAGTACGCCAAAATGTTCTGTTCATATCCAGAGCTTGTGTATATAATAAAACAGTTATTCTACTCACTCTCGTCGTATATGACTGATAGCCGACTCGGCGCTATCGCGCCTCGTCAGCTATCAGCTCATATACGACTCGAATTCGTAGAATAACTGTTAATTATTATATACAGAAGCTCTGGATATGAGGTATTCTGCAATCTGATTGGTTCTCTACTAGCAGGATATTAGCTCTTATAATATAGCCAGCCACAATGCTGCAATCTGATTGGTTGTCTACTAGCAGGATATTTTGTGATATCCTACTAGTAGAGCAATATCCTACTAGTAGGGAAAAAAACAAAATGGCTTCCAGATTTGTAAGCATGAATGATGAAGAAATTGGAGTTTTGCTTCAAAATAGCACGCCTAAGAACACAAAAAAGGAAACAAAATTTGGAATGAAGGTTTTTGACGGTAAGCCAAATGTAAATGTGTATAAAATTTATACTTAAAAAGAAATTACGAAAAGTAAACATGTATCGCAAAATAATCGCTTTTAATTTGCATTTGCCTGATTTGGCCATAAAACAAAACAAAACATGAAAACATCTTTTATTTTTCGTTTAATTTTATAGAATGGAGCATTGTGGCTGGCTATATTATAAGTGAAATATTATATTCGCTCTCGTCGGATATTGGCTGATAGCCAACTCGGCGAAGCGCCTCGTTGGCTATCAGCCAATATCCGACTCGAGCTCATATAATATTTCTTACATATCCTGCTAGTAGAGAAAAGTAGAAAATGGCTGGCAGATTTGGACAATTAAATGAAGAGGAAATTCAAGTTTTACATGAAAAACGTACGCCAAAATGTTCTGTTCATATCCAGAGCTTGTGTATATAATAAAACAGTTATTCTACTCACTCTCGTCGTATATGACTGATAGCCGACTCGGCGCTATCGCGCCTCGTCAGCTATCAGCTCATATACGACTCGAATTCTTAGAATAACTGTTAAATAATACCCTATGATCGTACCCACCTGTTCAACTGAGTTTACTTCAGGAACATAAAACTGAAGCATGTTTTCTATCCCGTTCTTCAGAGTGACGATTGAACTTGGGCATGTGGAACACGCCCCCTGAAAAAATACAATACAAATGCGAAATAATGCACAATAACTTTGTGGTTCTTGTTGAATTTTTCAAGTAGTTTGATCCTAAAGATCCGAAGCTTATTGCATAGAAGCTACCTAACATGCAAGAGCAAAATTATTCAATTTTAAGTAATATATACAAACCGCGCGAGAGGTCTTTATCTGATTTAAAACATCGAGGCGCAGCCAAGTGTTTTAGATCTGATAAAGGCCGAACTGCAAGGTTTGTATATGACTTCTAAAATGACTCATTTTGTACGCTCACTGGCGTTGGAATTTTGAAGATTGATGTTATCTACGCTGTAAAAATTGAAGGAGAAAAGTTGAGCAAGTCTATATCAAATACATAGATCCGCTACGGGTCATGAGTTTCCTTTGTATTTTGATTATTTAGCAATTATTGAACTCGGTTTTCGCGTGATATGAAGAATTATCATGCCCGAAGTTTGCCGTTATCAACCGAAGCCGCAGGCTGAGGTTGATAACGGCAAACTGAGGGCATGATAATTCTTCATATCACGCGAAAACCGAGTTCAATAATTGTTTTATTATTTATTTAAAAAATTAAAAATATCTTGCGAACCTTGAGGAAGCCATTTGTTTTTCCACGGCAGTGTTGGCAGTTTGTCATTGTCTACGAATCAATGATTGTCGTCGCCATAACCATGACAACGAAGTCATATTGACGCGTCAATAATTATCATATTGACTCGCTTGACCATATTTGGCAAGCTGTCGCCGCGTAAAGAGCCTGGACACGAGGTTGTTGAGTTGATATGACGATTTCACAGTTGGCTGTTAGCCAATCAGAAACCAGGAATTTTTTAAATAAATAATAAGAATAATTAATGAATTTTAGAAATATATATACACCGTATTGCAGCGAAACATAGAAATCTTACTTGCATTTTCAGCTTCACAACTCCATTATCAAATCCCTACAACAAACGATGTTGTGAGAAGTGAGAAATATTATAACAATTATTTATGTACGCATATATTTAATCACATCTTCATACTTTAAATATTATGTCTCCACCATCTTCTTGAACTGTAGGTCTAGAGAAAGAACAGAACTGTAAAATTGATATTGATTGAGTCCTCACTATGATTAAATTCACGTTGCCAAAATAGTTTCGGACCCATTTGATACATCTACTATTACTAATCTATATAGTTACGTTACTTACAGGAAGGTCTGTACAAAACTGGCTGTTGGAAAAGAAGAATTATATATAAAAGGCTTGAGTAAACTAACCTTATCCTTGTATCAATAAGTTCCTTTATCATTGCAACTGTCTCATCATCATCTTCCAAGATCTCTAAAAATATAACGTTGTTGCTGTTGTTCTTGTCGCAGTTGTTGTTGTTGCTGCTGTTGTTGTCATGCTTGTTGTCATGGTGATGCTGTTTTTTTTTGTTATTATTGCTGTTTTTTTGTTATTGTTGCTGCTGTTGTTGTTGTTGTTGTTGTTGTTGTTGTTGTTGTTGTTGTTGTTGTTGTTGTTGTTGTTGTTGTTGTTGTTGTTGTTGTTGTTGTTGTTGTTGTTGTTGTTGTTATTGTTGTTATTGTTGTTGTTGTTGTTGTTGTTGTTGTTGTTGTTGTTGTTGTTGTTGTTGTTGTTGTTGTTGTTGTTGTTGTTGTTGTTGTTGTTGTTGTTGTTGTTGTTGTTGTTGTTGTTGTTGTTGTTGTTGTTGTTGTTGTTGTTGCTGCTGCTGCTGCTGCTGCTGCTGTTGTTGTTGTTGTTGTTGTTGTTGTTGTTGTTGTTGTTGTTGTTGTTGTTGTTGTTGTTGTTGTTGTTGTTGTTGCTGTTGTTGTTGTTGTTGTCGTCGTTGTCGTCGTTGTCGTCGTTGTTGTCGTTGTTGTCGTTGTTGTCGTTGTTGTCGTTTTTGTTGTTGTTGTTGTTGTTGTTGTTGTTGTTGTTGCTGCTGCTGTTGATGATGTTGTTGCTGTTGTTATCGTTGTTGTTGTTATTTGTCGTTGCCGTTAGCTTGTGTTGTTTGGCAGCTTACATGAGACCGGGACGAAGTCAGAACGAGATAAAAATGTAAGTAGGTTTACACGAGACCGGTACGAAAAGCATCAATGCACACTCTATTGTGTATATCAAAAGTGCAGTCCACACTTGGTGTTGTTAATCTTGTCTACCGTTGTTTATTATCAGCGTCGTACCAAAATTCAGACGGTCTGAAAATAATTTGTGTTTACATTCATCTCGCTCCGAATTCGTCCCGGCCTTCAGATAGTTGTTCTGTCCAGTGGGTGCATGGGATGACTTCAGACCGGTCTGAGCAATTTTTCATGCCGGTCTCATGTAAACATCTATTATAAACTAGAAATACATGCATGCAGAATCCCCTCGCCCATTCGAACCACACAATATTTACCCCCCCCAAAAAAAAAGTTATTGTAACATGAAGTACTGAGTCGATCACTGTAACCATGGTAACACGCAACACTGTATAATTATATTTCTATTATTTTGTACAAAATGGTAAAATATTGATAAGATTAGGTATGTTATTACGTATTGTAAAGTAGGTATGTTATTACGTACTCTTTTAGCGTTTATTTACTGTAAAATTCAACCTTAGAAGTCTCACAAAACATTTCGAAATTTTCATAAAACTTCAACTGTTTTTTAACAGTATTTTTATACTTCTTTTCGCACTTGTCTTTGAGATTTAACATGTTGTTTCTTATTCTATAATGTATTTGAATTAATACTAAAATTAATCAATGCTGTATTGACCACACAGGATGACCTACGCATTTTCAAATCCACAAACAATAATATACTGCATGCCAATAGATAGCCCAATACGGCAAAAGCAAGTATACAAAATAGACACTTACGCGTTTAAAACTCTTTAAAACTCGAAAATTTTGTCTTTATTCGGTCTTTTGACTGTGTTTTCCTCCTGTTCCTCTAAATAATTTTCATTTATCTCGTTTTAGAGACTTTGTTTGTCTGTTTATGTCCCGACTCCCGAGTACAAAACAGTTTTCTCTCGACCTGACCTCGCGCATGCGCATAACGTAGAAAACCGTCCATTGCATAATGACAGACAACTTTGCATTCCGCTATGTTGTCACATACCCGGGTGTAAATATCCGAGCGGAATTAGTACCCTCGCACGGCGCTTCGCGCCGGCTCGGGGATAATACTATGACCGAAACGAAAAAACGGGGCCTCATGCAGTCACCTTTTGACTGTGACGTTGAATAGAACGAAGATTGATGACCTTGGTCAGACGACAGGATATGTATTTGTGCATTGTAAAGCCACATGGCATATTTATATCATATTGCTCCTTTCCACCTCTCTCAACCACTTTGTACATTTAGTAATAAAAATAGTCATATTGTACAGTGTACTGTACAGACCTGTATCAGACGTTGGCTGTTCATCTGTAAAGATCGGCAGATTGCTTGCAAAGAAATCCATCACTGTGGCAAATATGTTTGGTTTTATTGAAGCCCAATCCACGCCATCGTCGCTTGACTATAAAATAGAAAATATCCAATTTCTGTACTACAAACTATCAATTAAAGTTTCTTTGAACAAACTTTATAGTTTCAGAATGGATGAGGTGTTGAAGCAATAAAGCTCGATGACTAAATCACAGAGTAGAGATCATACAGAGGTGGAATGGGCCGTCGTAAACACTTGGGAGACTTACGTTTTCGTGTACCCACCTGATTTCAGGCGGCCGGGCAAAAAATGATCAACTGCGCATGCTTGGCAAGTTCCCCCCATTCCAAGTTCCCAACATTCCCCAAGTTCCCAACATTTTCGGCTCTTTAAGGTTTCACAATCTTAAGGTCTTTCGCATTTTTACGCACTTCTAAAAGTTAAACTGCAGTTAAAAGCAAGCCGCCATCTGAATCGTGCACTTTAACTGCGCATGCTCGGCAAGCGTCTGAAGCATAAGTGGGTACACCCGTTACACCTTTCTCTACTCTGTGACTAAATGATACTCTGCAACGCAACGTCAACGACTTTATTACAGTTAACTGCTCACGTTTTTCAAAGTTACAGATAATGGAACTTTACCTTAGTTATTGTGATGAAATCAGTACCAAACATTACACCTGTTACTCCTTCGATGGAAAATAGTTGTCTACATAATTATTTGAAAAGAAGAGTAAATGAAATATAAATAGACACATATTTCTACCTTTCATCAACTCCAATAAATCAATCATCTTCATAAGTTGAAAAAACTTTTCTTTTTATCTTTTCAAATTATGAAAATACTGGGAGTGGTCTGTCCCCTAATTGCCCCCTCCCCTAGTTTTCCACCATAGATTTTGCAAGAGAAAGTCTTTATGCAAGGTCTGAGTCATGTCTGGTGCATGGCTTGAATCAGAGTTTGCATTAACAGTGTAGTAGTAGTAGTAGTTATACAACCGTAGCTGATTTCCACGGGGGGCGTGTGCCAAAAAATAATTTTACATGTAGAAAATGATAAGCTATTTACAAAATATATAAGTTTTAAGAGATATGGAGTAATTAACAAATGAATGAAGGTTTTAGACTATTTACAGGTAAATTATTTAATACAATAGTTTTTTACGCACTGATGTGAGCAGCGGTTTATTACGAAAGGAAGGAATGTGACAGTTTGCACATCATTTTGGCCCAAATAGTGAAGATTGCATATTACCTTTCCAAACAATCAATGCAAACTCAATTTTGCAAACTCAACATATACTTAGGTCAATTTTGACCAGTGTTTTGTTCCCCATCTTATTTTTGTACTAAAGATGAAATATCACAGGAATTCGTTTAATACAAAAATACAAATTTCACACCAAAATGGCCGGCATTTTGTCAATGTTTCCAATCAACAGTTTCATGAAGAATATTTGCTAATCAATTAATATTCTTCTTCTCTAACTTTTTCTCTAATTCAAACCCTAGTTTGAATACTGTAGCATAGATGGACGTGGATTGGGGGGGGGGGGTTTCCACCCCTGCAAAACATCAGCACCCCACACAGCCACAGAAATTGATCATATACCTTGCTAAAGGTGATCTGACTGTAGACTGAGCATTTTCAAAATTTACAGTACCAGACTCAATAATTTGAACACCAGGAACAAATTTCAAGCTGTTGGGGTTTGGAGTTTCTTGTACCTGAATGAACATTCCACGAGCTACACGGAAATAGAAAATTAGAACAATATAAGAAGAAAACGAAGAGTGTGAAAGATAAACCAGGTCCCACAATATGTTAAGGGAATGTTCAGGTCCCACAATATGTTAAGGGAATGTTCCAGATTGCAGAGCTGTACAGTTTTCAAAAAAATATCGCATAGACGTCAAGGTAGAGACTTTGTCATGCGCGAGACTGAACCACACACTAGCATTTCTAGGGGGTCCGCTGGCATGCCCCCTGGATTTTTTTTTAAATTTGGGTGCCTGAAATAGCATTTCCAGCGTTCTGAGAACACAAAGTTTGGTAACATTACATCAGTTATTTTGGCGATGCTGAGTAACAGCCACACCTTATTAAAATATGTCAAATTCTAAGCCGTAATCGGATAGCATTATGCAATAGCAATTAGCAAATAGGCTCAGCTTACGGCGTGCTATAACTATATAAGGTGTTGATAGCAAAATCGCACTGATAATAATCACCCACTCACTTGAAATCGGAGTTTTATTGTCTGATTTTATAGTTTAAATATAGAAAGTATAAGCACAGAAAGTTAAAGCATTTAACCCGTTCATACATTTTACAATTATCTCTACATTTTAGCTTTTTAGTAAACTCTCTGCTCATGCATGAGATAAATCATACTACGCGTGTGAGCATGAGAAATAATTCTGAGGCTGTGTCACACGCATAATGTGCGAGACTTGACGTGTCTGATATCGGGTGATGAAAAGTCTAAATGCAGGTTTGCAAAACAGATTCCAAGTGTGCATCAAGCTGCAATCAAGGGCACAAAGTAACCGAATAGATAATTAAAACAATGAAAATTAGAGATTTGGGAATAGCTAAAAGTGCAAAATTTGTTATAAAGGACACCCTAGGTGTCCTTTATACTGTCTACTTTCATGGACTTGTTCCAGCTCAGAATCTTAGCTCAGAATCAGCTAATATTCAATGTAATTGGTACAAGAACGGACTCTTCTGTGCAAACAAGTCTCCGAAGTGGATCCAGTCTGCTTTCAGATATATCTTGGCATGGATTTATATAAAACACTATGTATTTATAGTAAAAATTGCCATATCTCAGGACTGCACAGTTTACATGGAATGCACTTTGGTACAAAATCAACTTGTAAGAGTAGATGGCCTAATCTGGTGTATACACACCTTTTACAGTTACATATCAATGATTATTATATATTAAAATATTTTCTTGTTGGTACGTATTTTTCAAAATATAATTACAACATTAATATTCAGTATTTACTATTTACTTCGGATTTTACTACATCCCGGGCGTTCTTTGTCAGTGCCCGCAATCACAATTAGGATTATCAGCGATATATGATGATAACATTGAGTGTTTCCGGAGGAGTGTTTCCTAATGTTTCCTTCTGATCCTTACTACCTCATTGCCTAACCCTAACCCAGAAGGAAACACTCCTCTGGAAACACTCAATGTTATCATTGTATACTGCTGATAATCAGCAAGCACTGACAAAGAACACCCGGGATGTAGTAAAATCCATTTACTTCTGTATTATAGTGGTGGGCAATACCACTACTCACAGCCCAGGTTTTTCTTTTTCATGCTAGAAAATGGCAGAAATTTTAAGTTAAATATAAAGACTATTAATTGTTGTGGTACGGACATATTTAACTAGTGTATGAAGTACTTTGTCTACTGACCAGTATCGGTATCGAAAAAAAGTATCGAAACAGTGGTATCGATAAAAAAGTACTCGGTATCGTATCGAAATCGATATTCGCAGTATCGCCCACCAGTACTGTATTATCATTTCGTATGTTCAGATTATTGAGTATTTACTTTTCCGCGTACAGTACATACTTCATGTAGTATATTTACCCGACAGCACCTGGCCAGGGAAACTGGCCCTGTTATTCTGAAATAATAGCCTTTGTCTTGACAAAACACCACACATAGATGGCACATTACGTTGAGCTGCAAAGTAACTGGCATTTCTGCTAAATAGTTTTGAAGAACTGCATTTAAATCTAGTATTTCGAGCGAAACAACAGCATCGAAACACCGATTTGGCCGCCATATTTAATTTTATTTTATTTCAATAACGTTAACCCTGGCATTTCTCATATTTATGGTTGATCCTTGAAAACTGGAATTTTGCAGAGCTCAAAAAGGATTTTCTAAGAAAGTCAAAGTTGCGATTTTTGTGAATCCAGTGACGAAGCCAGGATTTTCAGTCAAGAGGAGAAAGTACTAGGGGGACCAACAAAGGGATTTCTATTAGTTCGAATGTTACTTAGTGTGGGGGGGGGGGTTGGCGCAAGCCGCGCAACTCTGCCAGACGGGGTCTGGGGGCACCCCTCTAGCTACGTCACTGTGTGGATTTCACAATTTTAGAGCTTTCATCTAGTTAATTTTCAAAGATTCGAATAAATATGTGACTTGACTCATCGCATATCGAGTAGAAATCACAGAAAACAAGATACGCAAATGGATGAAGTATTTTATAAAATAATGGTTTTGGAAAAGCTGAGGAATTTCAGAGCATTTCCGAAGGAATTCTTGAATTTGGTTGTGAGAGTCCGAATCCCCGGTGAACTTTCTCGAATAGGTATATGTTGCCATTTCAATATGGCGGCCGCGTGGCTTTAAATTTTTGATTATTTAGGTCCTTTTTCGTTCTAATTTGCTTTCTTTTATGATTTGAAACAAGAAAGCATAATGAGAGTTACTATTTCTTCAAGGGCTTATTCTAAAATACTCCTACATGCCAGTAAATACCCGCACAGAGCCGTTTGTGGCGTTTTAATAGCACATGAAAATTCTGACAGTAAAATTGAAGTTTTGGACGCAGTACCGTTATTTCATCTGAGTCTGGGCTTGGCGCCCATGATGGAGGTCGCACTCACACAGGTTTGATGGCGTTTTTGACATGATGATACCATTACACTGGGGCACAATATCCGCATGTGGGCTATGAGTCTATGACCAGAATAATAAGATTAATATATTTGGAGATTTTAAATGTGAATAGGAGTTGACATATGGGTACTGGAGATAATCCATAAGCGCCAGTGTAAAAGTTTGTCATTTGTATTCTGCAAAGGCTTTTCATGTACATACTTTTAAATACTGGATTTCTGGGTAAAATCCATTGTTACCAATCAGTCCAACACACAAGGCGGAGCCACGGGGGGGGGGAACTCGTCCACTCTCCTTCAGGCCAATCTTCAGGCCACCTGGGTGGCGGGTGGGCATGGTGCATATCATAGAGTACTCTTTCAACCCTCTTCCTCCCCTCTCATAAGACTTGCTCCAAGTCTTTCTTTCATTGTCTTTCTGTGTTGACCCACTATAGCATAAACAACATGACGTAGTAAGCTGTGGCAGAGCAATAAAGAGAGGCTTGTCAATTTTTAAAAATCAGGTAGAATTGCTCCAATTCTCTCTTTCATTTTCTTCTGTATCGGGCCACTATAGTGTAACTCATGTTATTCATTTACACAATAATAGATTGATACAGAAAGACAATAAAGGCGAGAATTGGAGCAATTCTGGCCTCTTAGGTATAGTTTTAAACCAAGATTTTCCGTAGCTGAAAAGTCTCTCTCGCTCCGCCACCCTGTGCTACGTAATGGTATTTACACTAGTGGATCAACATAGAAAGACAATGACAGAGAGACTTGGAGCAAGTCTACCCATCTCAGAGCGTACTCTCAAATGTTGAACTTGGGGAACAATGATGCGTCTATCATTGACATATTGAGAATCATTCTATTATTGACATTTTAAAAACCAGAGACACTTGTGAAAATCTCCCTTATCCAAGACAACATCTAAATTTAGGGTGATGACTGTCACCATTGCTCTTCACTTACCACATCACCACAGTTGATTGGGGAAAGCATACAATAAGCATACAGTAAAATGAAACTCATTAATATATGTGTTTAGGTTGATGCATATTGTAAAAGTAATAGATTGCAAGTTGTTGGCTATTACCAGGCAAATCAATGTCTCGACAATAACAGGTAGCTACTGAAACTGTGTTACCACATTAAAGTCTACGTTTAAATAGTTTTTTAAAGACTATATTTTAATTCAAAAACCTGTCATGTTTTGTTCTGAAAGATCTTTTTACTTTAAGCCCTGATGTGTATGCATACAAAATAGCTGAAAAATTACAAGAAAACTTTAACTCTGCATTTATTTTAATGGTAAGTAGTAGGTTACTTCAGGGCCTTTTTTAACTAATGTACTGGGGGGCCAAAGCCCCCCAGCCCCCATGTTGGCCCCTCCAGTGAAGGTCCCTTTGAGTTTAGAGGACAGTTATGGTATTCTCACAACAAAACTGGCTCCGTTTAGATGGGATATATCAAAAATTGTCTCTGAAAAATACAAAAATTTTCTGGGGGAAAACCCCAGACCCCCCTTCACCTTCCCACACCTGTAATACACCACCTACTTGTTACGTCCCCTTTCGATGATGGCCCCCCCACTAACGATTTCTTAAAAAAGGCGCTGGGTTACTTCCACTGAATTCAAATGTGAGGATGATCTGGAATGTTTGTAGAATTAACATACTGTACCTGAAATTTAGCTTGGGAAAAAGACCAGTTTTAGAGATTCCATATAAACCATGCAATTATAGATTGCACTGTAAACTGGTTTTCATTTTAGTCCAAACTGCCCAACCTTACCTAAAACTTAAACTATTTATACTGTATACTTTACCTGCATCAAGTCAGTCTAAAATTTCTCTCTTGAGATCCGGTAAGCATGATCACCTATTGTTTCAATATTGTCACCACAGGAGGAAATTGGAGAGCTCTTTCAAAGAAAACCTGCTGTGTTTGGTCAAACTAGGAAATCCCTTCTTAGATGCGACTGAGAGGAAATTTAGTCAGACAGCTAAGGAATATATCCAAATAGTAATGCCTGCAAGGTTTCCATTTGGTAAAAAAAAGTGGCCGATGTAATAGAAAGCCGATATACCTCTGCAATCATTAATGACTGATTTGCATAGAGCACACAAACGACAAGATTGATGCAGACTATTTTCACATTGTCAAACATCACTTGGTCACAACAGTTACAACAAAATTAAATCTAGGCTTAAGCAAGTTAGTAACAGACTGTTATTACCCTGGGACTGGTTGTTCAAAAGCCGTTTAACTTAACCCTAGGTTAGTGGTAACTTTCATACAAGTTTCCCGACATCGGTTATATTAATATGAATACTTTTTTCTATCAACCTTGTACTGGGCGATAGAAGTTTTTGTTTATAAAGTTTTGAAATAAACAAACATGTAGAAGTATACAAACCAGAACAGCAGATTAAAATTTAACCCAGGGTTAGCGTTAACCGGCTTTTGAACAACCGGCCCCCGGAAAACAACAATAAGCGCTCTTAATGAAACATTACAGGTTGATAACAAGAAAATGGGTTTCGAGTGTGAATTTCAAGCTTGTAAGGTTTGTATAATGTACTTATTATGGAAAACGCAGATGCTTCTATTGAAAGTTAATTCACATACATTTCAAATTATTTTTGGAACAGCTATATCACCTTCAAGATAATAAATGGAAGTACAATGAAAAGGATCTGTAAGTCGTTTGGAAATTTTATAGTTAACATTTTAACCGATTTAACCTTGAGTTCACTTTCCAAGAACAGTGGATATTAATCATGAGATACTATTTTAAGCTCAACAGCCGAGGACAACTTAATGCCCATTTACCCTGGTTATAAGCATACAGTACATGTAGTCCCTAGGTTTTCTCAGCTTGTTGTTAAATAGTGCTGCCTGGGCTGTGCATACTGATATCACAATTGTGTTCTATCTTAGTTGTGTGTGACATGCAATATTTGCATACAATACATAATTGTCAGAACCATGACTACTTCGTTGAAACAGGCATCAGAGAATTTCTGCTCTAAAGTAGATATAATTAACATTCCCATTTACTGGCAAAATTGTTTGGCCTGAAGTCCAGGGCACACTAGAGCTATGTGCTTAGCAAAATTTCATTCGTACTACTTGCGTAAGCAAATTCCCCCAGTGTGCGGTGACGTTTTGGGAGTTTTCCTTCACACGTGCCATCTTCGCTGAATATTCAACATGTTGAATTATATTTGGCACGAGTGACGATTTCCTCCAAGTGTGCGCACAGGAAAATCAAACAGCTTGCAATATATTGCGAATACGCATGCGTGGTCAAAATTGTTATCTATCAAACCTGGCTGCTATTCTGCGTCGCCGCCATTTTGATTTGTAAGACGCAAGTAATACGCATGCGTATTCGCATAATATTGCAAGCTGTTTGCTTTTCCTGTGCGCGCACTTGGAGGAAATCGTCAATCGTGCCAAAAATTATTCAACATGTTGAATATTCGGCGCCGATGGCACGTGTGAAGGAAAACTCCCAAAACGTTACCGCACACCGCGGCAATTTGCTTCTAGTGTAAGCCTGCCACCCACAAGAGCTCTTGGCTGATGTACCGACCAGGGCCGTAGCTAGACACGATAATTGGGGGGTGTATATTCATATATTCATGTTTACATACCGTAAAAACAATTGCTTTCAAAAGAAATCCGGGCAGAACACGAATATATGAATATACACCCCCCCAATTATCGGTCTAGCTACGGCCCTGGTACCGACCTCAACGGCCAAGGTGGTTTCATCGCTGCCACACTTTCTTGTGTGCCGATTGTTGTGTTTTTTTGTGAGAATTTTACCTAGTGAGGCTGTACAAAGACCTATTGTGTTTGATACAGGGTTCGTGCTATACTCCTTGAAGTCCTTAAATACTCCTTGAACGAAATTCTGACTTTCAAGGGCGCTTGAAATGCCCTTGAATCTTGCAGTTTTCTGAAAACTCCTTAAATACTCCTTGAATTTTTTGTCCTTAATTAGTAAATTAATCTTTTCTCTAAATAAAGGTAAAAAATCCATATTATATGAGATTTTGTAAGTTGGCAAAATCGTGATGCTACAGACACGAGAAACGGGAAAAGTAACGTTAAAATGTACTACTTGCAGATTGTTACATCAAGTAACTAATAAATTTGTACCTTTCTAAAGTTTTCCTGTTATTACTCATTATAGTTTAACATTAAGCGATATTGTTCTAGGTGTTCATGATATTTCGGCAGTTTTAACCTCACAAATTTATGCCAATCTGAGGAATTGTTGAATTTATCTTGTCTTTTCTTGAAAGAAAACATCCTAAATACTCCTTGAAAAATGCTATTTTACTCCTTAATTACTCCTTGAATTCAACTATTCAAGACCAGCACGAACTCTGTAATGATATCAGAGTTACTAGAGTTGTTAAGCTACAACCTCTCATGGCAGTAAGCTCAGCCATTTGGCCCAATAGCTCTCGTGTGTGGCAGAGTAAAATAACCATTCGAATGTAGGTTGCATTGTGGCTTAATGAGATGAATAAGTAATAATAACTAATCAAACTTTTATATTAACTATCTAGTTGTCTAGCTGACGATGAAACCCTGAACATTGTATCACAGTTGATGATTGGCAAAGCCTACCCCAGTCTAGTGGATTTTGATAATCATTTAGATGACCTTAGCTTGGACTGGTTGAATCCTGAAATCAATAGAGTTGTTGATAATGCAACAGTTCAAGTTCAGGAGTAAAAACTAATTTAATAAAAATCTAATTTAATTATTAAAAATTCATTACTAATTCGTCTACAATTATTGATTTAGTTTAAACTCTATTTTCAACGTTTTTATGCCATAATGATTGGGAATGCGTTTTATAATACATACA
Organism: Trachythela sp. YZ-2020; assembly: GCA_016169945.1. NCBI lineage: Eukaryota > Metazoa > Cnidaria > Anthozoa > Malacalcyonacea > Clavulariidae > Trachythela > Trachythela sp. YZ-2020. Next base: position 299,844 of record JADLSH010000197.1, on the reverse strand, counting down.
TACATACATATATTATTCAGCTAACTCCCCGTCGGGGCTTTTCAGTGACCGATTACATCAAGTATTTCGCTTACCTATATTACGTACTTAGCCTACACTGTATATTTTTACAACAATTGTGATATTACTTTCCTAATCTATATATCCTAACCCACCCAGTCAACTTTCCCAGTGGGAGGAAACCGGAGTGCCCAGAGAAAACCCACGACTTTCGGCAGAGCGTTGACTTACTCTTTTCACATAAGTAGAGTCCCCAGCGAAAATCGAACCCACAACTCAGAGGTGAAAGGCGCTTGCTCTGACGACTGCGCCACCGAAGCCCCCTTAGCCCCGTTTTATCACAATAACAATATGTCATGAAATATATCAAAGTTGTTGATGTACAGTGGTTATATGTTTAAATATAGACCCTATCTTGATAGCATATGTAAACAAACACAAAAGCAGGAGCCTATTACAAAATTCTAAGGAATATTAATTAAATCGGTTTTGGCTGGAGAGCTTTGTTTTCACGTTTTGTGCGGAATGCTATACTTCATTGCTATAATGATACGGAAACAAAGACCTTTTCATACGACTGAGTGTTGAGTTAACTTGATTTTAAAAAGGAGCTTGTTTGCATAATTTATGATTATTGCTCCAATACGCCTTTTGGAGGTTGCGACGCCATCAAGTGGGGCAAATAAAATAATGAATAATAGAAACATTTCCTCGTCTTGTCCCTAGGGTCATGCTACTGTTGCCCTATTGGCTATTGTGTTTGCCCTCTGGCGTCGTGCCGTCGCGAAGTGAACACTATATTATAGTCTATATATTATTTATACATTGCACAAACCTGGGATATTCAGGAGTATACCTTCTTTGATAATTATTTACATACTGTGTAAATACAGTATATGTTCCACTAATTGTCTTTATTCTTCCCTCCTAAACAAGAATTAAACATTTTATTTTTCAAACTGAAGCAGCTTTGTTAATTATATTTTAGTAAATCATAGGATTTAGTAGGTCATTACCTCCCAAAAATTTCAGTAATTCATCTTTTGTTTCGGCTTCCTGGACAAACAAGAGATTATATATAGATTAAACAAGACGCTCTATCTTTTAGCGTTAAGTCGCTGGGGTTACTAAAATAGCTGACTCGTACCTTTGTAAAACTTAGTATTGTGCCCTCAAACACAGTCTGTTCTCTGTTGCTTTATGCAATGTAGAAAATTTCGCTGATAAACTTAACTGTAATTCACAGATTTGTGTAGTGTACTAAGAGATCAGTTGGGTTCTCCATTTTGTGTCTGGAAATCCACTACAAACCTCTGGCAAAACCTGTGGCTGGCTGCGCCGCTATATATATAGGGCAAACACATCTGCAGATCAAAGACTAGTTTTCAGGTCAAAGTATTGGTCATGGGGCGCTTTCCATTAACACGGTGAGACCGGTCAGATCGATCAAATTGTTAAATGGAACACAAAACGTTTGGGCTTAGGACTGGTCTGACCGGAAAATTTGGACCAAATCAAACGGAGGTCCATTTTAGTCAGATTTTCAAAAAATCTGGACCAGATCTTTCCATCAATACAGAGACATAGATTCTGGTCTGACCAGTCTGGCCATTAAATGGAAAGCGCCCATGGTCTATAGCTTACATCATAGAAATTTTGTGACAGGATCAGTAACGGCATTTTCCGTCATCTACAAACATACCCAATGGCAATGTCTGATTTTCTAACGAAAAAGGCCTTCACAAATATTTCAAAGCAACGACTGGATGGTATGGAGAACAAACAGTGGGATTTTCAAAACAATTAAAAAATGATGGGAACATTCCGATCACTATAAAAAGTCCGGCTCAATTTCCATATTAACCAACTGAATTTTAATAAAAACTTAATCTTAATCCTAACTCTCATTCTAATCCTAACCTCAACCCTAACACAAATGCTGACCCTCAATCCTAACCCTAATCCTTGTGATGTATTTCGGGATAGTAATATGGAAAGTCGCCCATAAGGCGTAAAAGGGAAAATCGAGCGGAAGAGAATTCTCGCCATATTGCCTGCATGCCTCTCCTCCGCCCGATTTTCCCTTTTAACGCAAGGAGGAAAAATATCAACCTGATATTCAGGTTACAACATTAGTCCATTACCAACCTTTAAAACAACAATATTCACTTCGCCACTTTTTATTTTGCGGTACCCTGCAGTATGGAATATATAATATTTTTTGACTTACTTTGGAGTTTCGCTTTCCTTAGTTTTGGACCATTCGTACACAGACTTTACACGTACTGTACACGTACTGTACACGTACTGTACACGTACTGTACACGTACTGTACACGTACTGTACACGTACTGTACACGTACTGTACACGTACTGTACACGTACTGTACACGTAGTGTACACGTAGTGTACACGTAGTGTGAACTAAACTGAGCAAAATCAAAACATACCAAAAACGGACGGAGCAAATCGACTACAATGTCTGTTTAGAACTGACAACGAATTTGCACCACAATCCAGCAAAACAATGTAATCTCCTCTTTCGACCTAGTAATAGAAAGAAAAATTACACGGAATACAAAACAAGTGTCCTCGCAGCCCATGTCGTGAAAAATATAGAATATAGAATGGACAAACCTCTGGTAAAAGGACATTATATTTCACCACATCACCCGAAAAGCACAAAGGCCCAGCAATGTTGTATCGTTTTTCCTGGAATAAATATATGTGACTATACAATTTGTTACATAAAAAACCCAGTCATTTAATTAATTTTATTTATTGAAAACAGCTTAAAACTGTTACTGCAATGATAAGTAACAGTAATAGTGATATCGTCTCCGCTTTAAAAGGTTACTGCAATGATACATTTTGTATATTGAACATTTTTCTTCGTCTACATTAAAATCGTATTTAATCCATGTTCCCAAAATAGTAATTTTTAAAAATGAAAACCAAAATATTTTCTTATTTTTTTGCAGTTCCATGTTGCAGAAATATACAGGTATCTTTCCTCCTTTCCTGATTTAAGCTTTACCTGCTTGTGACGTGATAGATCTATTTTCACATGATGTACTTATCAAAGAAACTGAATTATCTCAAAGTACGACATTATAAAAATTTAGTTTCTAACCTCTCCATTCTTTGGTCGGCCATTGTTGTCGAATACACGAACTCTTCGCTGAAACAAAGCATCACAAAATAATGATTATATTATACCGTCCGTTTATACAGGAACTTCTTTACGAGGTGGGCTAGACGCATGGGGTGCAGTTGATGACACAGTGACATGCAGGACTATATAAGCACCCTAGCTGCACATTGGTTAATGCATGTGCTGTTCACCTGTTGTGGTCAGGGTTCATGCAATATGCATTTGTCCAATGGCATTTGCCGTCTGATTATGAAATCGTATGTGAAAAGATCGAGTGCTTCCAGTTTGACTCCCCGGATTCCTCGTGTAGTGATAGTGTAATTGTAATGTATAAATAATACAGTGTATATATGAGGAAAAAAAGCAAAGCCTACTGGCACTGAACGATATAATTATGTTATAATTACCTGGTATTTCTTTTGCTGAGGACAGTAACAAGTTCGCATACACAAATCCTGGAATTAAAAGAACAAATCACAATATAATCAACTCATACTATGGAAAAAATATAGAAATAATAGTATATGAAAATGACAATTAGTATGCAATTAGTATAAGTTCCATACTAATTGCACTTTTCACACTATTTCCAACTAGGATTCATACTAGTTCCATAGTAAGGATTTTGAAAGACATTCCAATGATAAGCGGCTTAAATCCAGAATCTAACCCGATCAGTCTCTCTTCTCTGATTAAAAGCAACAGCTCTACATACCGCTCCAACATGGCTTAGAATAATCTCGAGGTCTTTATTTCCAGATGGTTTCACATACTCCACTCTGCTCGCCAACCATCCTGCCTGTCGAAGTAAAAAAACACTTGACGAAAAGTTGAAACATAAGAAAATTATATTCTACGTTTTACTACTTCGGTAATGACATAATTATAAGGTGGCCGGACATTTTGCAGAATGGACCATTTAACGAACGGACTTTTTGCCGAAAAGACATTTTGCAGAAGGGACATTTTGCCGAAGGGACATTTTGCCGAAGGGACAATTTGTCGAATGCTATTTCAGTCAAAACAAATTCATCCGCATTGTTTTCCAAATTGTTTGAGACGATGACTCATTGCTCAGGTCTGAAAAGAAATCATTAGTGTTTATTACTTATATTAATATTAGGGCCATTATTATGAAGAGGAATCATTAGCGTTATAATTAGGGTCATTAGCGATGCTTTCCATATGGATAATTTGCTTCTGTAGCGGATGACTCATTTGTTAAGGACGTGTTTTTTTTTAGGAACTGCACTCAAGATTTTCCGCTTGCATGCCAAAGACATTGGTTTCGATAGCGCGCCGAATGGGTACCAGTTGTACACACTACACGTGATCGCCGATGGTTCCAAAACCGTCCCCGTTGTGCATCCCTGTTTGGCATCGCCAAAAGGAAAGACCGAAATACCTACGACCGTATCTTTCGGGTCCTCAAAGATCGTCGACAAGGTCTCTCGCCGCTAACAGTGATGATCGATTTCGAAATGGCCGCAATACAATCGTTGCGATACCATTTTCCCGAAGCTGAAATCCAAGGATGCTTATTTCACTTCGGCCAGTGTCTGTGGAGAAAAATACAGACACTAGGTCTGCTGGGGTGGTACAGAGACAGTGCCAACAATGCATTCATAATCAAATCTTTTCAGGCACTTGCATTTGTACCACCAAATCGTGTAACGGAAGCTTTCGATGAATTAATGGGATCTCTCGACGATGAGATAGATGATCTTCTCTCAGATTTTCTGACCTAGTATTTTGAGGCCACTTGGATTGGTGTGGTGCAACGTGGTCGTCGACGTCGTCCCCTATTTACCATCTCTCTGTGGAATGTGCACGATCGCGTCGAGCAAGATCTTCCGCGAACAAACAACTCCATCGAAGGATGGCATCATCGGTTCGATTTTCGAGTTGCCATCACACACCCGACGATTCGACGACTTGCCGCGAAGTTGGTCAAGGAGCAAGCCAGCGACGAGCTTCTCCTGCAGCAAGTGCTTGCCCGCATTCCTCTTCCGCCACCAGAAAAGAAGTACCAGTTGGTGAATCAGAGTCTGAAAAACATTGTTAGTGACATTGACGAGAATATGATAACTTTCTTACGGGCTATATTGATCACAATCTCTAGCAGGCGCATGTCAGTTTATAAAATATGTGTGTAAAAACAGTCATATTATTATAGTCTGTTCGTTAACTTGTCTCTTCCGCAAACTGCCAAAAACTCAAAAATATATGAATCGTTTTTGGTGTCTTAGTTTGCAGAAATAACACTCTTCGTCAAAATGTCCCACTCATTGTCCCTTCGGCAAAATGTCCCTTCGGCAAAATGTATTTTCGGCAAAAAGTCCGTTCGTTAAATTGCCCATTCGGCAAAATGTCTTTCGGCAAAGTGTCTTTCGGCAAAATGTCCGGGTTCCTAATATAATTATGTCATTTGAACCAATTGTATAAAGGAGCGAAGTGGGGCGCTCGAGTCCTATTGCTATGCGAAGTGTAATGCACAGCTCATAATAAATTTAGTTTTACAAAACTAATTTAATTCAAGTCAGGAGGACCTTATATTTGACGTTGGTTAAATCTCAGCTTACGTTTGGATGCGAAGTCTGGTGCCCGAATGGTATTCAGCTCTCAAGAAAAATCGAAGGTGTCCAGAGGAGAGCAACTCTGTGGATATTGATGAAAAAACGTGGAGAACTAACTTATGTCGAACGTCTAACAAAACTAAACCTTATCCCGCTTGTGTATGACAGAGAACAGAAGGACTTAACTTTTTATTATAAATGCAAGTTCAATCTGGTAGATTTAGACGTGGCACAGTATGTTGAAATTACGGCAAGCAGGACACGTGCGGGTACCTCTCGCCTTTTAAGAACACAAGCTTGCAAGACTACCAAATTCCAAAACTCCTACTGTACTTTGTTAGAATTGTAAATCTGTGGAACTATGTATGTAAATCTGCTCCTTCCAACTGCTACGACACTCTCTCCACCTTTAAAACATACCTACACAAGACTTACATCCACCTTACTGCAACTTCCTACACTCCTGACCTACCTAGCTCTCACTCACTTATCACGACTGACTAATACTTCCATGTCAGTTTTTCTATCTCTTCTCTCTTTTAATTTGCTGTTCTTCTTGCTTTCCATTCTCTCTTCTTTTTCCTATTCTATATTTCTGTTGTTCTGTTTGTACTGTCATGTCTAATGGTGAGCACCATGCATGGGACCTGGTCTCGTTTGTGTTTCGCCACTTTTGGCACCTTACATAGTGTTATGTTTCTATATTAGTCTGTGTTAGTTATGTACAATAATGAGTAGTTATTTGTGTGCCAAATAGAGCTGTTAAATTAAATTAAATTAATTAATTTGTTACCTTTGCATTTAAAGATTGACCGAATTCAGTAATGACCTTTTTGAACACGCCATACTCCGGGAATAATTCTGGTATAACTTTCTTTATAAAGAAATATTACTATCATTGGGCATTGCTCTTTTTGAGAATCATATATTTTTTGTACGTAATTACTTGGCGTGATGGAAGTTTGGGCTTACTGTACGTATCAGAAAGTTTTCTCAAATAGATATAATCATCGTGTTTTCAGAGAAAACGAAACAAGAACAAGATGTGTTCGTAAACTTGTCAACATGTTGTAGCAATGTTGTCATTAGGGAGCTTTAGCAGTGACTACGAGTACGACTACGAGTACAAGATTCGTCATTTTCGCGTGTTGTTTGCATACGCCATCTCGCAAAAGTCGTAGTCGTCGGGCTGTTGAGTACGAGATTTATAAAAAATCTCGTAGTCAAAAGCCCAACGACTACGACTTTTGTGAGATGGCGTATACAAACAACACGGCGTTTGGCGCGAAAATGACGAATCTCGTACTCGTATAGTCACAGAATACTAACCTATACAGAAAGTCATCTCCATATTGTTTTTGCGTAAGTGCATTCGTCATCGATTCGCCACTCGGCAAGTGCCCTAAACAGAAGTAGTCACCCCCCTGGAAGTATTCAAAATGGCTATATTTCCAGGGGGGTGACTACTTCTGTTTAGGGCCCTTGCTGAGTGGCGAATCGATGACGAATAGCACTTACGCAAAAACAATATGGAGATGACTTTCTGTATAGTATTCTGTGTCGTAGTCATTGCTAAAGCTCTCTATTTTATCAAGTTGCTACAACGAACAAGTTGCCAACAAGCCTTTCGACAACTTGTCAACAGGCTGGGAACAAGCAGTGTGAACACATCCTGATAACAGGTTGTTCATACAGCATTGGTACAAGCCTGTCACAAGTTGTGGGATTTTGCGTGTCTATACACACGGTAAGTTTCACTCACTCTTAAGGTGTCAGCATATTCGTGAAATGTAGGTGTCACTTCATCATCTTTTCTATTTACCTGCAGTATAAGACAAGAATATATTTCAATTGGCTTTCTTCATCCAGATTTAGGTATTTAATAAACAATGTTTGTCTCACGTTTCGGCGCCCTTTACGGAAACTATTTTCAAAGTCTTGTCGGTTGAAAAATCTGCTTTTCAGCAAATAATTTATTATTTTCGCGTGTGTGAGGCAAAGTAAGACCCCTGAACCAAAAGCACGTTCTACATTTATCATTTCCATGGAGATATGCAAACAGAAACAAGAACGGGCATCTAAGACTCACTGGATATCCTCCGCCAATGTCAAAGACGCATACTTGATTTCGACCAATTTTTTCATTAATTTCCTACACATGGCGGAAATGATAAAAATCTTGCATTGAACAGTATAACTTGCAATGCTTATTAATAAACAATTATTGGATGAGGTTTTTGTGATATCCGGAATTATCAAGGTCGACGTAATTTAGTGTTATCAGGCGAAGCCGAAGACTGATAACACTTACGAAGACCTTGATAATATACCGGATATAACAAAAACCGAATTCAATAATTGTTTTATTATACATTGCATTGCTATTAAACTCTTTCGATAAACAACGATTTAAATTCTGTCGCACAAAACATAGTACAACGTTTAGTTCTAAAATATTGGGGTAAAAACCAATTATAAAATTAAAACAAGAACGACAAAATATCATTCAAAAGAGTGTATATTTTTACGCAAAAACTTTGAAAAAACATCGTTTATTCATGTTGTTTATTCTTGTTCTTATTCTTGTGTGTAAAGCTGCCGCTCGTTAAAAAAGTACGTACTGCGATCTGCTAGCTGATAACTCGATTATCTGTAGGTTGCGTGATTGTTATATTTAACTGTAAGCAATTAGCCAATCAGAAGACACGTAGTGACTACAATGTATAATAACATGCAATAATGGATCATGGTACAAATACAGTAAACAATGTCAATTACAAAGGCATGTTTATGCATGACTATTTTGGTCGTGTTACTGCGAGTATACTTTATATTAACCGAAAGTTAACCTGGAATTTGCATTATTTTTTCGCTGTCAAACTAACAATGCCTTTGTTCAATCACGCAGTCGTAATGGAACTAATTTTTTCCGTTTGATCTGATTACCAATACCTTTAAATTACCTGAGTAAATTACTTGACAATCATTGCACAGGAGTGCCACTGTTAACAGTTGTATACAACTGACGGAACTGTCTGTTTAAATAACTATAAATATTCTCTCTCATATATTCCAGAAAAAAACAGATCTTACCAGAGCTAACACAACAGATCTTACCAGAGCTAACACAACAGCTTTCCTCAACCCATTGGATAATTGTTCTCCATCAAATGACTAATTTGAAACAAGATAGGAACTAATTAACTGATTAATTGTGTTTAACTATAATAGACTAATTATTAATTAATTAATTTATATCAATTATATCAGCCAATCCGCGACAACTAAATAGCTAACCAAATTATGAACTAACAAACGGATAAATCACCAATTCGAACATTTTGATAATTCGAACAAACTTTAAAATAAATTAATTAATCATACAATTAACTATTTACCAACCATCCAATAGAGCTAGAGATTTTGGCACACAAGATGTTTTAATTACAATGTACAATTCACTTGTACTTCCGCACTTTACCTACTGCTCAACTGTGTGGCATGGCTTTGGCGCCGATCACATTAATAAATTATATAAGTTACAGAAAAGGGCTGCCCGCGTAATAACAGGATCCAGTTACGACATAAGATCAACTAACATTTTTGAAACCTTAAACTGGAGACCTATAAAGGACAACTTAGACGAGCGCGACCTTGTAATTATTTTTAAGGCCCTTAAAGGTTTAGTTCCCGACTACCTAACGCAGACAATTAACTTGAACGAAAACGACAGCCATCAATTACGTAGCAACAATATAAATACTCACCTACCTAAGCCAAAGACAAATTTTCTAAAAAATAGCTTTTCCTATCGAGGAGCTATGATTTGGAATAACCTACCTAATCATATTATTGACCAAGCCTTAATAGAAGATGTCTCTGTCAACTCCTTTAAGAATGTCATAAAACGTATGTCCTATAACCATTGGTCCGATCCCATTTATAGTGTAATTAACTACATCCATGTAAATAGTTTACTTAAATTTCCTGTTTTTCTCGCTTTTTAAATTTTCTTTTTTTCCTAATTATGTAAATATTTTAATGAACTCACGGCCCTTTGAAAAACAGATGTACTTCTGAAAGGCTACCGTGATTAAATAAGTTTAAATAATAATAAATAATAATAAACAAGAAAGCAAATTACCAAACTGATTACCAAACTACAGTACATATAATTAATTAACTTATTAGCACAGCCAACTATAAATAATAGAGCGCCTTATCAAGAACCACCTAAAAACTAGCTGAATAACTAATTAAATTAATTAGCTAAATTGTAAATCAGTTGCCAACGCTTATATGCAAGTCGCTTATATGCAAAAAAGAGGTTGGAGAGTGGAGACTGCATTTAGCAAATTGATGTACACTGCAGGAAGCACTCTTCGACGCTTCTAAAAAAACATGCTTAGTTATAAAGATAATGAAAAGTTAACCTGAGATCCAATATGAACATGCAAGGCAGTCAGCCATGAATGTTGAACGAAATATGCTGTGATTTTTTTCTTTAATTCTTCGGTCATCTAGCAAATGGAAAAATTTATGAAACGTGACTTGGAATATTCTTCCTCGCCTATGTTGTAAACTTTGTAAATTTTATATCAGCTGAGGGAATTCTTCATCTACAAGTTTTACACTTAACATAATACATGATAATAAATTACCGACTTACTGGGATGCCAAATTTTGAAGTTGCTGACGAACAACTAAAAACAAATTTAAGATATTTTCTAGCTACTAAGAGCACCTCCATTATTGACAAACGTCTGACGCAGAGGTATTGTGTTTTGTAGAAATATGCTCTCAGAAAAACAAATGAAGAACATGGCTCATCATATTATTTTACATATATATATATATACTACAAAAAACACAAACCTCAATTCCTTAATGTCACCATCGCCAATAATAGGGTTTACACGTAAACCAATTGTTGATTTACTTTCACTACAAAAACATATTCTCTCATTAAAGAAGTTTCCAAAGACAAAGACAATATTCACCCGTGCACGCATACACAAGTACCGTAAATGATCTAATAATATAGATGAAAAAATTACTCAATTCTGATTGGCTAAGAGCAGTGCGATTATTTTTGTAATTGCACACTGTGCAATTACAGCAGTGCAAACAGCAGTGCAAATTAACAAAACAAGATCAGACCCTGGAAACGAGGCAAGAAAAATCAACATGACGGCGGATATTAGCAATGTCAATTTTCACAGTGTCAGTGGGAAGTAACTACAGCAAACAATAATACAATATATAATTAAATCTTTATTCGACAACATGTCAAAGTCTTTAAGTTTTGTTTATCTCATTACTCGAACTTCCGTAATCACTGAAAGTGTCAACGGTATTTTCAGTTCGTGTGGACGTATTGGCATGTGTATTGAAATGTATTACAGTTTAGTTCAAATTCAGTTACATTAAATGTTATAGTTTAAGCCGTGTGGTGATTTTCTACAAGACCTGTATTAAGCGGTCACTTGCGAAATCCCCGAGGGTAACCGCTTAATACAGGTTCGACTGTAGTATGGTTTCTCGTGAAATTTGGAAAAACAAACACTCGTGAGTTTTCAAAGACGTCAATTTTGATCGTCTTTGAAAAACTCACTCGTGCATGTTTTTCCCAAATTGCACTCGAAACCATACTATTACCTATACTAATAAACGCCCTGGGTGTAGGCAATTATTACATTTTCGTACTTTAAGGGTGTGCATTTTGTTAAATAAAGGAGTTTGTTTAAATAGAGATGGACATCTGTCTATAAAATATAACAGTTTTACTATTCTTAATGTCTATAATTTCGATTTAGTAGTAACGGTCGTTAACACACCAAGGTTGTCGACGTTATAGAATGTCGATTTATCTCTACAATCACTAAAGATTCATGTGCGCAGAACACACTGCAAAAGACAAGTTAGATGCAGACTATATCACATCGTCGAACATGACTTGGTCACGAAATTGAAACAAGGCCAAACTGCGGCACTTTCCGGTCTGATCTGGGCGTCTATTAGAAGAGGGAGGGTCTAATAGGCACAACCGAGCAACTTATCCAAATACTCGTTAGCTCTAGCAACTTATCCAAAATCAATTACCCGTACACGCGGTGACCGTGGAACAGGGTGAATTTGGCTTCTTTATTTTTCTTTGACCGCGAAAAAAAAGTTTGGCCTTTTGGCTTCTTTTTCGCGCCTTCACAGTTTACAAGAATTTTGCGAAAATTTTGTTGATTCTTATTATAAAACATTGATTTTACGAAAATCGATTGTATTTTCAAGTATAATGTCATGGTCAGAAAGAAGCTGGTTGAAATTCTGCCAATCGTATAAGGTTGATAAACCATAACCAATCATAATTCAGCATATAGCACTGCTTTCGCAGAGGTCCGAATTTTGCCTCTTTTCGACAGAAAGATGTTTGGCCTCTTTTGGTAGATTTTGGCAAAAGATTTTGGCAACTTTTTGAATGGTATTTAGCTTCGAGCATGCTCTGAAGCCTACCAACCTGAAATGATTTGTTTCAGTATGTTAGTTTGGCTATGTATGTCAGACGCGCTGTCAGTGTGCAAAATAGCTAGAATCTTGACGTACATAATTTTATATATAACTATACTAAAATAGCAACTAACCAATTCATGCTCTTCAATTCTTCAGCAATAATATCAATCTCTTGAAAATTATCTGCATTGATATGAATGCCTTTCTCCAAAGCGAATCCTGGATGAACGGTAATATCGGAAAATATATTTAAGTAGCCTTTCTCATGCAGGCCCAAATCCGCCATTTTTGGGGTACTGTTCAGTTGTAAACAACGTGAGAAATCTAAACGATGTGAAAAACGACTTTCCAAAAATTTAGCTGTAAATTTACCATGATTATATTAGCATACAACTACAGTTATAAAAAGTCACATTTCACTGTGCTCACATCCTCTGATCTGGAAGAGGCAGTACCTCCAAAAATGGTAGGTGGAAAAGGTGGTGGAAAACCAAATCTTGAAAAGATTTGCATACACAACAAACCTCAGCAGACTGGTACCAATGCTGTTCCAACATCTTGTTATCAGAAGGTGTTCCCACTGATTGCTACAAGGTCGACAACTTGCTACAAGGTTGTTGAATCAGCAGACTTGCTAAACATTGTTCCATGTTATCGTCTGGTTATCCAACAATATATTCATTAGCAAGTTGTGAGTGACAACCTTGTAGCAACTTGTTAAAATGACAACATTGTTACAACTTGTTGACAAGCCTGTTGCAAACACGTCCTGTTGACAAGATGTGAGATTTTTACATGTGTATAGGCTTGCATGGCGATAAATTTGTTTTGCTTTTTGAAAAACAACACATTTTATTATTTGGCAAAGCTTTTAATCTGAAAGTGTTAAGCTTAACCATTGCATAATATACTGTCAATTGCAATCGACGAAGAGCCCCGGCTATAATATACATGTACTATTTGGAACGTGAACTGATGAATATAAATCCAGCTTCACCGAATGAAAAGATCTAATTGCGCTGATGGCGCTAAGGCGCTTGGATACTCACTTATTTCCGGAGCTGTTTTCACCGGAGAATCATACACAATCTTATCACCAGAAAATCCAGCATCAAGACAATTTAAAATTTCACCAATTGATGCGCACTCTGCTCCAAGACCCTGTAATTTTAGAGGAATTATTCAACTAGCTGTTTCCTGAATTGGGAAAGCCGTTGAGTGTTACACCCGTAAATATCTCACATCTTGTCAGTTACATAACAACAGGCATTCTGGAATTCCGCGGGCAAAAATTCCACGGGATTTTTGAAGTCAATTCCGCGGCCAAAATGAGAAAAACGATAAACATCCTGTATCAGATTATACAAATGTATACTAAACGTGAATTTAGTAGAAAAATAAAAAAAAATACTTTGCCAAAGTTTAAATTTCGCGATTTAAATATAATTCTGCGGAATTCCACGACTCTTGGACGATTCCGCGAAATTCCGCGATTTTTGGACGATTCCGCGAAATCGCGGAATTCCAGAATGCCTGTAACAACAAAATGTGTTCGCAACAGGCTTGCAGCAAGCTTGTCAACAAGTTGAATGTTGTCAATTTATCAAGTTGCTACAAGGTTGGGCATCACTCATACTGTAAGTCACAACTTGTTCACAAGTTGTTTAATTCCAGGAAGAATATGTAAGAAATTGTTGGAACGATTTCATAGGCGTAGGAGGGGCACTTTGTCTTAACTTAAGGGCACCTCTTCGATTAGAAAGGGCCACTTTTCGCTGGAGAGATAGGCACAAATATATGTTTGAGTATTTGGAGATAACTTGGGGGGATCGAGGCACATGTCCCCATCATAAATTACAGTAGAACCTGAGTTTTGCGACCACCTGACATATACGACCACATTTCCTGGCACAGGTGATTTGTAACTAAGAATTACCTGTAGTGAGCGACCACCTGTATATCAAAAACTTAATAACAAAGGATAACCCAACATAAAAATATTTCCTCCAAGTTCTTTCTTTAGGCTCCTAAATATTTTAGAATCATAAGGAAAACATAACTTGACATACCTCATTGCATACAAGCTTGAGTATGGAGTTAACTGGATTTGACTTCACTGCTATAGCATGTAAGAAACCTGTCAGTAAAAATAGGTCATGAAGATTAAAGCTCGTCTTCATGAAGAAATTGGACAATATTTAATTCTAACATCAAGACAAAATATACAATAAAAACACCGTTGACGTTCCTGGTGTGAATTTATATTACAGTAAATAAACCAACAACATAAAGCCAGTGGTGACGAAATTCCCTGGGCCCCCCTCCCTCCGTCCCCTTGACGAGATTATGAATATAGAAAAAAACCACCTCCTGACCAGAAAATCTAACTAAGAATTATGCATTAGATTCAGTGAAGCATGTTAGACTTCTTGTGAAGTGGTGCATAGATGCAGTTATGAAGTTGCTTCCATACCCTGAGAAAACTTAAAGGGCTTATGCAGCGAAAATTCGGTTCGAGTGAAACTCTCTTATTAAAGAGAACGTTTGAAGTTATGAAGATTGACGTTTGGAGCTTTTCCATATCCCACTTCGTTCTTGAGATATTAAGATGTGTTTGATATGTAAATAACATCACTGTGACATCACACTGCATAATGAAATGTTGGAAAATCACGAATACCTCTGAGATTATTTAACCAATCGCCTTTAAACTGTCATTTGTGTCTGCCTATCGCAGGACACCACACAAGTCATACAGAGTTTCAAGTGATTTAAATCAATTATTTCAAAGATATTCGTGATTTTCCAACAATTCATTATGCAGTGTGATGTCACAGTGATGTTATTTACATATCAAACACATCTTAATATCTCAAGAACGAAGTGGGATATGGAAAAGCTCCAAACGTCAATCTTCATAACTTCAAAAGTTCTCTTTAATAAGAGAGTTTCACTCGAACCGAATTTTCGCTGCATAAGCCCTTTAAGAGTCACAACTATGCTATGACAACATGATGCAGAACAGCCCTTGGTTGCAGACATTTGAAAACAAGAGCAGTACTCTGTGCAGATTAAAACTGGGGGTCAAACCCTTTTTACTATAGATTTTCCACTCATATTACTTCCTTCATTTTTACTCTTATTTCTCAAACCCCTGCTATCTAGAACTTTAATTTGTTGTTTCCCTGTTCGAGGTGTTGTAAATACTCGTTACTAAAGTTAGTAAAGTAACACGTTACTAATTACTAATTACTTTTTGGGTAATTTTTCGGTAATTTTGTAACATAATTTATTACTTTTTGAAGGTAACGAGTAATATTTTGCAATTTAAAGTAATTTTGCGTTACTTCTGTATACTTTTTTCTATTTTCCTGTCTGCCAACCTTACAAATTCCGCATTTCAACGATTTCGTCCACGTGTAATACAGTCCGTTTCTAGTAGTTTGTTTTTAATCAAAGAGGCCTGAGGTGTCACTGATCAGCAATCATAGATCACGGTAAATACTTCATGACATTGTACTGTTGTGTAGCTTTGCTTTGGACAGTGCAAAATCAACAAATCTAAATAAGAATATTATCTTATAAAGAAAAAGTAATCTGAAAAGTAATTAGTAAATTGTAATTAATCACTTTTGAAAGAAAGTAATTAGTAATTTGTAATAATTACTTTTCCAGAGAAGTAATTGTAATTTTTACTCATTACTTTTTTTGGTAATTTTTACAACACTGCCTACTCACTGCATGTGCTTTACTACCACTAGGTATTGGGGATACCGGGCATTTGAACAGAAAGCAATCTTAACATAACATATGTATTTTGGGGTTTTTTACCAGGATTAACTTCTGAAACAGTGGACATTTGACAAAAAATTACAGCAAAAATTGTGTATAAACAATAGGTGCATTATCATTTATAAAACACCACCCTGTAATGGCTGTATTGTGCATATCAGTCCTGTAGTTTCGATGTTTTCTTACCATATTCACTATTAAATTAAAATTACATAATCATGAAGTGTAGCACAAACTACAAAAGCTTTGCAAATCTTATTGATTTCCCATTTTCCCCCAAAGGAGGGGGTGGGGTGGGGTGTTTGCCACGCAATCTATGGAATTATCATGTTAATATAATATTCTACAATTTAAGTAAAACTTTATGCATGTGTCATCGGCCATTCCGGGGGTGGGGACCCCGGGCTAGGGTAGGGACTTTGACAATCTGTGCTGAAAACATTGGTAATTTCCCCTCCCTATGGGGCTAAAATGCTGATGAATCTTCGATGATGAATCCTCCAAAATATTTTAACTTTTGAACGCTTTTTATCAGAGATATGCCACATAGAAAAATGTTGCCTTCAATACATGATTTGAAAATAATAATAAATTTGATGTTTTAAACTTTAACAAAACTTTATTGAGAACTAGGTAAATATCAACAGCATAAGTCACATTGGTATTCCTCAATCTCCTCCGCACAGGTTTCCGACATTATAAACTATTATGTGTTTCTAACTATTATGTGTTTTATGTGTTTCCAACTATCATGTGTTCCTAACATGAAGTTGTAGAGGGAAGAGTGGGGAACTTCCGCCGATTATAAGGAAGAGAGGAATGTAAGCGCGAAGCAAAATGAAATTGCGAGACGAGGAAGCTTCTCTTCCCGCCCTCAAACATTTTCGTTTCGCGCCTGCGTTCCTCTTTCAACGGGTCAGCAGTGTTTTTCTTCATATTATATATATCAATTGGGACATTTGTCCTGTTTCTAATTCCACCTGTCACGAATATAAATCTTCTTTGACGAACTTATTAAATACAAATATTAACATTTTAAAAAGCCTCTGCGGAGGAGATAGTATCTAGATTACGATTTTATAAGTTTTAAGATTTTAAAGTCCACAAAGCGATCACGTTGAAGGCGAAATTGTTATAATAGTTATTACATGACGAATACGCTATAAACCACTGACCACATTTTAGAATTCCCGGGTATTCTCTGTGGATGAAGGGCTTGTTCGTCGTAAAAGTTGTGATCAAGGGATCAAGGGGCAATTTTGAAATCAATCCCCCTGCAAAGTCCCCTCATTTACAATGATCAGCCCGGGGGCCCCCCTCCGGGGATGGCCGATGACACATGCATTATTTTATTAATAAATCTTAGTATTCTCTCAAACATAGAGTAAGCTTCATATTTCAAATTCTAACCCTACAACGGTATATCCCGGCGTGTGCAATCGATGAAATCGATAAAATCGATATCAATTAATATCAATCGATATCAATTAATCGATTGATATTGAAAATCGATGAACAATCGATGAACAAACGATGGTGAAGGTTTTTGTGACCTTATTGATTGGTATCGATTATCAATAGCAATCAATAGCCTAATTGCGTTCGATTGGTATTGATTATCAATAACAATCGATGAACTAACAGTGTTCGATTGGTATCGATTGGTATTCTCGACCATGCCAAAAAAAGGCCACTACAAATCTTGAAGACTTGGTGCCAAACACTCTCATAAAATTTAATATTTAATGTTAATTTAGTGGGAAATGAATTGGCAATCAAACCGCTTCTAATCACAAGAAATGTGGCTGCTTAATTCATTGTATGATCAAGACTTAATTGAACCATGTAACGGAGAACGAAGAAATCAAAATACAAAATAATGTATTACTATTATAGTATTTGTGTGCTACCCCTAATGCCGCGGGTGATAAGCTAGAAGAGATCTAACACTGTGAGCAATGTGTTGTGTCTGTTTAACACCGTTACACAAACACGGTTAGACCACATCAATATTCAAACATCGTTTCGGCTGCCAGACAACCTTCTGTATACCACCTTAATCAACTTTCTGTTAAATCTATTTCTGTTAATATTTTTCGCATGAATTAATACAGCTAGCCTGTACACAATCGTTGGACAACGTCAATGTCCAGAAGAAAATATTCCCAGTAAAAAGTTCCACAATGTTAAGCTGAAGACCAATGAACATATATGCATGCTCGCTTTAATATGAAAGCGATTTTAAGTTTAATTTAATAAGCAAAGTGGATGTAAAACGATATCCATACTTCTGTTATGTAAGTGCTATACACATTCTCGCTATTAATTAGGTAAGGTGTGAGATTTACACGATTTTCACTTTAACTGCAAAGGTACATTCATGATATCCTTTCACAACAACGTTGCGAATAACTTATTGTACGTCTTGACTTTCTGACATGGTTGTTGTATGTACGCTATCTGGTTAAGTTGTGTATCTCCCTTAAAAGTTTAAGATTGCAAACTGTGTGATATTGACCGCGATAAATATAACAGGATATTAGCTGTCACCACTATCGTGTTTGGCCAAACTCACTTTGCGGTGAAGCTTATATAATTATAAACCTTTATCTTTTTGTTGTCAGTTCTTCTATAAATTCTTAGTTCTCTAAGTCGTTTGTTAATTTGATGTTGGTTTTTCCTTTTTCAAATGATATAAAGATAGATACAAACGGAACATTTTAATAGTGCACTGTTTGCGTGGGTGAGATTGACATTACCAAATTTGCCTTATTAGCCACAGCCACACAGGCAGATTTGTCATTTACGCCCATTGAATAAGAGCCGAGCAAATTACTTTTAAGCCACATTTTTCAGAGCATTTAAACAAATTTACATGGACACAAATCAGCTAGACCGGGAATTTAACAAATCGATACCAATCGATGAATATCGATTGACAAACGGACTGAATTTTGTGACTATCGATTGGTCATCGATTGGCAAATACCAATCGATATCAATTAATTAATTGGTATTGATTGATATCGATTGATCGATTGGCTTTCCGATCATCGATTTTCATCGATTGCACACGCCGGGGGTATATTAAATAGTATTTGGTTTAGTTTATACCTGCACCAAATTCATTCTGGACATCTTTCAAACCTTTTTCAAATACATCCAAGTCATAATACAATCCCAAAGGTTGTGGCTGTCCAGTTGTTAGTTCTATTGACTTAGAGGGACCAAGATATCTTTCGCGGATCGCTGTTTCTAGTGCTACTGAAGCTGTTGTTCCGGCCATTTATAAAATTTGAAAATTGAAACATTCGAAATTGATTTATTTAATTATTTTGTTAAATTAATCTGACTATTCTGACATGAAGTTTTTCCAAAGGCGTAAATTGCGGGCTCAAATAAGAATTTTCGCGCGCTTTTTAATATTTCAAAAACCAGCACAAACATCCTGAAAAATGACTGTAGTTTTTGTAAAATTATAACTGTATATAAGTTAACACTTTCCCAGTTGTTTACTAAAAGGTTGACTTCAGCGTATCTCGTTCGATAGGACTAATAGTAGAAGGTGTTTGTAGATGGAATACTCGAACGAATATTTATATACATTTTTTAGACTTAGCCAGGAGCAGTTGCGAAAAATGCAACTTATTAGGCCCTCTGGCAGGAATTGAACTGCGGCTCTGCGATTCCGGTGCAGCTACAGAGTCCAGTTGCTGAGCATCAACTGCAAGTTCGGTATATATGATGAAGTGATGCCAGTATATGGTGTATGGGTAATTATCGAGATTTTTCTCGGCATCGATCTCGTTAGGCCCTGCAGAGGGCCTAAGTTGCATTTTTCGCAACTGCTCCTGGCTAGGCCTAAAATGTATAAATATTTCCGTTCGAGTATTCCATCTACTAACACCTTCTACTATTAATCTTATCGAACGAGATGCCGAGAAAAATCTTGACATTTACCCATACACCATATACTGGCATCACTCCCATCTTATATACCGAACTTGCGGTTAATGCTCAGCAACTGGACTCTGTAGCTCAGAGATCGGTTGTATAAAACTCTTAACTACATTTTAACTACCCATTTTGTAGTTAAATGACAGTTAACTGACTTAACTCTATAATATACGACTCTGATTCGTTAACTTTGCCACTAACTATAGTTAACTTTAACTGCTTTTACATACAATCAGCCACAGTTGGTTAGAGCGCCAGGGCCTTTTTTAACTAATGTACTGGAGGGGCCAACGCCCCCCCAGCCCCCATGTTGGCCCCCCCAGTAAGCTATTTTGCCCCCCCCCCCAGTGAAGGTCCCTTTTGTCCAAAATAAAAGCAAAGTTTAGAGTTTAGAGGAAAGTTATGGTATTCTCACAACAAAACCTGGCTCCGTTTAGATGGGATATATCAAAAATTGTTTCTGAAAATGCAGGAAATCAAGTCACAGAGACTCAAGAAAACAAAAAAAATTCTGGGGAGGACCCCCAGACCCCCCTTCAGCTTCCCACACCTGTAATACACCACCTACTTGTTACGTCCCCTTTCGATGATGGCCCCCCCACTAACGATTTCTTAAAAAAGGCCCTGCGCTCTTAGAGCGCTGAACCGGAATCGCAGGGCCGCAGATTCAATTCCTGCCAGAGGGCCTAAGTTGCATTTATCGCAACTGCTCCTGGTCTAAAAAATATATATAAATATTTATTCGAGTATTACTACAAACACCTTCTACTATTAGTCCTATCGAACGAGATGCCGAGAAAAAAAGATTGATATATACAGGGGCGAAACTACCACCTTTTCGTTCGGGGGGGGGTGTCTGGTAGAATTGCTCTGCCAAAACCTAGCCTATGATGCCCTGCAGCGCTATGAGGGACCACGGAGTATTTTTTTGGATTGAGGGGGCTAAAGATCTCTGACATGCCGTTTCATGCACTTTGGGGGAAGATTTAAGAGCAATGTCACAAGAATTCTTTTTTAAATATTTGGTCGAACGAATAGCTGCTGACCACCAAACCTAACGATCGTACCTACGCAAACGAATCATTATTTACTGTGAAGACTGAAGAAGAAAAAAAGTGCCTACTTTAATACCTTAAACATTCATACTTTTTTAAAAATGGATCCGAGAAAAGCTGCACCAAAAAGTCCGACGATTCCCTGCTATTGCTAGATTTAAAGAAACAATTAGCCTTAGACATAGCAGAGATCTTGAATCGAGGTTTTCTCCAGTTAACTTCTGGTTGTGAAAAATTACAATATCTTTCATTATGCCTATTCTATTGGAAATCACAATGCTAAGGTCACTTATTGACAATTCGTACTAATTATTATAGTTGATATGTTTTGGAACAGTATTCATCGTATTTTGTATTAATTAATCTGTACAAAATCAATACAGAATCAAAATGTCTTACGTAAAACTAAAAAAATCACATAGGAAATGTATTTTTTTAGTTCAACTAATCTTGTTCTTTGGGTCTTTCTTTCTTTGCCTAGCCTGCGTGGCAGGCGTTCTATTGTGGGGGAGGGAGTTTTGTTTAGAGCGCGCGCTTTTTTTTTGAGAGCGCGCGCCAGGTGAGAAGTTAGGGGGGAGGAGAAAAAGGAAGGGAGGCGAAATTTTTCGCCTCTCCTTCGCTTTCCCTCCCCTAACTTCTCACCTGGCGCGCGCTCTCAAAAAAAAAGCGCGCGCTCTAAATAAAACTCCCTCCCCCACAATAGAACGCCTGCCACGCAGGCTATTCTTTGCCCTGCAAGACTTTTCAATTGCCCTACCAATGCGTTTTTATTTTATTTTGGGGTGTCACATCCCCCCATACCCCCCTCCTAAGTTTCGCCCCTGGATATTTACCCAAACCTAATACTGGCATCACTTCCGTCATATATACCGAACTTGCAGTTAATGCTCAGCAGCTGGACTCACAGATCAGTGAACTGGACTCTGTAGCTCAGTTCGTTAGAGCGCTGCACCGGAATCGCAGGCCACAGGTTCAATTCCGGCCAGAGTGCCTAAGTTGCATTTTTCGCAACTGCTCCTGGTTAGGTCTAAAAAATGTATATAAATATTCGTTCGAGTATTCCATCTACAAACACGTTTTACTGACTTCAGCGTGTCTAAGCGTGCGTATAATAAAGACAATTTAACGGTAAATTCAATACAATCTAGTAAAAAAGAGGCCCTGTTAGGGGTTTTAGGTCATAAGGTATTGATCCACATTCTGCAAAAATAAATTTTGTATAAAACTTAGGACTTTCCCAGTTCACTAGTACAATTTAGGTTCGCTTCAACATTTCTAGGCCTGTGAATAAAAATATGTTCAACTGTACAATGTAATTACAATGTTGTAAAAAGGACTGAAATTAACAAGCACAACTAACTTCTCGCCACTAGCGCCGGCTTTTCACTTCAACATGTCCAGGTCGAGTGCGTATAAAACATTTTCAACTGTAATATATAGTTGAATTGCAAAGTAGTAAAAAACACACCGAAATCACAAAGCACAAATTTCCCGCCATGATCGGTATTTTGCAAAACAAACTCCCCCGTAAATCACTTTCCCAATTGTTCATAAGGGCTGTCAAATTCTCTTGAAGAATAAAAGTTTAATTTCGGCACATTTTTCATGTGAGCAAAATGTCAAAAAAGAAGCCTACGCATTATTGATTTACCAGTCGACACCCTACCTTCGCTGTGCGAAAGAAGACAGAAATCAACACTTCGAGAAATGGAGACAATAATTAGCGACACAAACCACCCATGTTATGATCTTGTTCCTGCTTCGCATAAACATGACTATTTCACTAGACCTGGGAGTAGTAGTGCCAAAGTAGGTAAAACAGCAGCTGGGACTAGGAGACACAAATTATCTTTCGTACCTCGGGCAACGGAACTTTTAATGAAACACTAACTTTTTTATTGTGCATAAATTTTACGCTTAGATAAATTAATATTTCTAATACTTGTATGTATATACCTGACTTGTAAGTCCACTGTATTTTTAACTTAAGGTGGATTAATAAAGAGCTTTATTATTATTATTATTATTATTATTATTATTATTATTATTATTATTATTATTATTATTATTATTATTATTATTATTATAAATAGATGGGGTATCTCATCAAGTCCTGACTGCTCATTCTGTTTACAGCCTGAAACCCTTATACACGTTGTTGCCGGTTGTCAACATTACTTGGGACGATTTACATGGAGACACGATTCAGTACTGAATTTTATTGCAAAAACTTTTCAAACTATGAACGCGTGTAAACTATTTGTTGACCTCCCTGGATTTGACAGCCCCTCGATTATAACAGGAGACGAATATCGTCCAGATTTACTTCTTTCCACCTCAGACAAACACCTCTATATTGTTGAACTCACCGTAGGATTTGAATCAAACCTCTCAAACAACGTTAAACGCAAGAAAGCAAAATACAAAGACCTGATAAGAGAACAAAATAGAAACTTTTCAACTGTGAAATTTGTAAATCTGTCTATCAGCTCACTCGGTGTGTTTGACAAAGAATGCCATACCTTCATTGAAATGTTAAATGATTTAGGACTCGACAAACAACACCAACAATACTGCATAAGAAGAATGATATCCATAGCCATCCGAACTTCGTATTATATTTTTTGTTGTAGAAATAAAGAATGGACTAATCCTGAACTAATGAATATTTAGACTATCCGTATTTCCTTTAAAGATTAATAATATATATATATATATAGCCTTATGTGATTTAAGTAGTCAATTGTAAGTTACCTCTAGAAGTGAGATTTACAATTGTATATATATCTAAGAAAAAAGTTATATCAATAAAGTTTTCATTATTATTATTTCTGTTCTGCGACTCGGTCTATCCTTTGAACCAACCAACCAGGTAAATGTTTTAGTTAGGTAATATTGTGACTATTTACAGGCCTGGCCGTTTGAGGCGCGCGATCGCGCGCGCCTCCGCACGCGCCTTGACTCCTCGAGACGCGCCTTTTAACGCGCGCCTCGTTTGTTTTAAGAGTATGAAATCGCGCGTCTGGTTTTTTTATTCTAAATAAATTTTTGCCGGAACAAACCGTGGATGAAGAAACTCCGTTAAAAAAGCGTAGAATTGAGAAAGACGCCATAACCATTGACGATAACGATGATTCGTCAAGCTCGTCGGAAAGCGAGTCAGAGGACAGCGATGTTGACATTTTCATTGACGTTTAAAGTACGATGACTTTGTAAATATCGTAAATACACGTACTGACTGGTACAAACATTTTATTTAGTACTTATACTAATTTCATCTAAACTCCAATGTTAAAATTGTTTTGTTCTACATAAATTGATTTTTACTCAGTTTTGTGAATGTTATTCTAGTCTGTATAGCCAGTAAGCGTTTTTTTAATCGCGCGCCTGACGTTAATATGGCGCGCGATATGCCGCGCGCCTGCCCAAATACTTACGGCCAGGCCTGATTTACAATAAATACATATTGCATTTGATGCATCTTTAAGAATTTATGCTCGAGCAGTGTTGCCACTCGGATTTTTCACATTTCACTATATCGGTGACTAAATTTCACTATTTTGCCGCACATTTCACTACATGGCAGGTTTTTGTTGGATATCGACCTGATACCGATCGCTAAATGATAACAAGCCAGTAAGAGTGTCTTTTTATTAACAGAATAACAGATAATGTAACAGAGCAACAAAAAATAAACAATTTTACAATTTTGTTTTTGACCTGGAGGCTGGGCCGGTTGTATAAAACTCACTTAACTCCCAAATAGGCGCTTCTTATTGGATGACATTTCCACTTAACTATGATTAACTTTAATCACTTTTTTATACAACCGGCCCCAGGGCTAAGATTAGTAAAATACCGGCGCTGGAACATCCTCGGTCCCAGGGCCTCACGGCAACGCAGTGTCAGCCGTGTCAGATATGCGTTTTGTTTACATATATTCGCAGGCTACTATAAGGCGTGTCTGTATTAATTTGTCACATTGTATTTTACATTTGATTGACAACACTAAAAATAGTGATGGGCACAGACGTATTTTTATTGACTAAACCGGCAGGCTATAATTCAATTCAAGAGCCTGTTCGCAGGCTAACCAATTTAATATTTTCCTTAAACTTTTCAGCAAGGTTTTTTAAAATTTTCATCAGCAATTCAACATTTCACTACATTTCGGCAATTTCAAATTTCCTTCACTACATCACTACGCTCGGACCGATTTCACTACAAATAGTGAAATTTCACTACGAGTGGCAACGCTGTGCTCGAGTATCCACGCGCGAGCGTCACGCGAGCGTGAAGGATTTCCGCAAACGAGTTTTCAAGGAATAGCTTTATAAAATATAATAAAACTCACATTTTTTGCTGCCTATGATTTTACGCTACCTAACCTTACACAGTTCATATCTCAGTAAAACAGTCTTCAGGCAAGATCCTTGATATATTCAAGAATAGTATGCTATATGAGATGAAAGAGTATACCTACAACAGAAAACATTTTGTATTTGATGGAAAGCTTGGGTTATATTGCCACGTACGTCAGCACGTAAAGAGAATAAAACATTTCTCGACGTTTCCAGCAAAGACCCTACGTGAGGAGAGTTCATACATAAGTACTGAACCCCCAAGTATTAAAAACTTTGTATCTCCATGCGAGAGCTTGAATCTCACTTCAAAGAATCACAAAAAAGAATTTCGTAAAGCCTATTTTCAATAAGATGTAAGCGTTTGAAGCAAGCAAGTTTCTTCGTACGAGAACTGACAATCTGACACATGAAATATGATTTCAATTAAGAGTATTTTAGTAAAGTGTCATATAAGAGAACCGAAATCAGTACTACCGATAAATTAAGATTTTGGGTTGAGTTTCACAGGTTTGCATTCATGATTAGTGTTCCGTTTCTGGTTTACGATTCGCCTTTTGGTTGAAATAGTAGGATTCGGGTTTAGGTTTATGATAAGGGCTCAGGCTTAGGACTCACTCCTCCGCAGAGGTGTTTTTGTTTAACACACGGGCTACATACCCAGAAAATGTTATAAGGCATGTGGGTAATCGGTAAATGCAGGCGGGGGATTTTCTGCGTCTCCCCTTGATCCCCCGCGAGCATTTACCATGATTACCCGCATGCCTTAGATTTTATGGGTTTACAAGCCTCTACGGAGGAGAAAGGGGTTAGGTTTATGATTAGGAGTTTAGGTTCATATTTAGGTTAAAGATTAGAGTTTAGGTTTAGGTTTGTTTTAGGATTAGGTTAGCTTTAGGTTGATGTTCAGGCTTAGAAGTAAGAATTAGGGTTTAGGTAAGTGCTCAGGTTAAAGGTTTAGCGTTTAGCTTTTACAGAAACCTGGCTAAAATGTGCCTATAAATAAATATTGAACTATAATGTGAAGTAAAGAGATAATGTCAAAAACTTAAACCACTTGTTCACTTGAGGGTGTCCAGCAGTCACTTGAAATAGATTTGCGTCAATTTACAGTAACATTCACTGAGTGCTTTTAAAATTTCAACCTCGTACCCAGGCTCTCTGCACTCTTCCTCCACAAGTGCCTGGGAACGAGGTTGCTTAAATTTACTTTCGTTCACGTCGAAATACTTCTATCTCTGTTGGCTGGAAGTAGTGGTTGCCCGCCAGCAGAGCTTTGGTTTGAGGAGTGCCAGGTTGATATCCTGGAGGAGGTTGGTATGTGTAACCAAGGTTGCTGCATGAACTTTTGTTTTTGTTGGCATTGCTGCTGATGCACAGATCATTACCACCACCACCACCACCACCACCACCACCACCAAAGATTGCTCCACCGTAAGGATCACACCAGATTGCTTTGTCATGTTGATGGTCATATATTGGACATTTGACCGGAGGCAAGTTGTCCATGTTTCGAAGTGAAAATAAGAATGAAACATCGGAACGTTTAAAATTAATGTGATGACCACATAATATCGTCAGTGGACCTAAAAGAAATTTAAGAAATATTTTAGATACCCACATGCACAAGACAAACCACGAAATTTATTTAATATTATCAGCGAGAAACTGGGATTTAAATTAAGTGCGTCTTCAACATGAAAATTTAGAAGTGTAAAAATTATAAATTAGAATGTGAATAATCTGATCCATCATAAGCAATTTGTGGGGAAAATCATGGAAATAAGTCATGGAAAAATAGAATCATCCGACCAAAAATATCGACTGATCTGTACGAAAATATAAAATATATTTTAGAAACAATTTAACTATAAACGTTGAACAGGTAAAATACCGTTTTGATTTTCAAAGAAAACAAAACTGTCATTCTACAGTATGCCACAGCTTTTAAAATAATATATATATAATTCAGGGCCGTAACTAAGGGGGGTATTGTATTCGGAAATATAAACGTCTCAGAGAAAACGAAAAAATATCACGGTATTTGTATATATAGTACTTGCAAACTACGAGATTCGTATTCAGAAAATTTAATCCTATTCTGAAGACCGAAATTTCGTCCAAAGTTACATAAGTAAATTGTTTGCTAATTGAGATCATTGGAATGTGTCGCAAATACGAACTTCATTTTCCGAATTAAAATTACTAAAAACCTGTCATTGATCTATGTATTCGAAAATACTGAAACAGTGCGATCGAAAGCAATAGCGATATAAACTGAAAATTGAAAACATTTTCCCGTTGACAAAATGCGGCAGGACCTTAGAGATCTGTATAGGCCCGATCAAATGAGAACGCAAGTCATCGCAAGTTTTTACTTGCGCTTGCTTGTGCCTCGTTTGATCACCAACTTGCGATGACTTGCGATGACTTGCGAATTATTTGAACTGGTTCAAACTTCATCGCAAGTTTTTGTAAACTTGCGAGCACTTGCGACACGTTTGAACACCAAGCGCAAGTTCAAGCAAGTTTTTCGTGACCAGTTGCCATGGTAACATAAAGCTAGGCTAGTCCCTAGTCCTCTGTGCTCGCGCTCTATTTATCTCTGTGATTGTTAAAAAAAGCGGGAAACGCCGAAGTCGAATACCGTTCGTTCGAAATGGCTTCAAAAACACCGAAAAACTGGAAAAAGTCGACGAAAATGTTTCCAATAAGAGTGAGAACATGAAAGAAAAGCACACGGGCTAAATTTCTTGCGTATCGTTTGATCGGTCGCGTCGCAGTCAACGCAAGTCAAAACAAGTTTACTTGCGATGACTTGCGTTCTCGTTTGATCGGGCCGATAATGTGATTGCCTTAACTGACATTTTTATATGCATATGCTATCAGTTAACTGAGGGTTCAGTAATCACCTCTAAACTAATGATTTTGAACATCCGAATAATAAAAATTCGGAACAACGTTATTCCGAAATTTACAGATTCATTCGGAAATTTTTTCTCCCCCCGCCCCTCCCAACCATTAGGGGTTAGCTACGGCCCTGATAAAATTGTTTATAGGTGAAATAAAAATCGTACTTCACGGCGGATGATATTTTTCAAGTGTGAAAATTGTCGTCTTAGTGTTTTGATTGGTCGAACGATTTTTCTCACATGTGAGGAACTGATGAAGTAAACTATATTTCTCGAATTTTATTCGCTGTTCCTGGTGCAGTTTATCCTAAACAGCATTGCGAAAATTTGTAATCATAGGCATAGTGCAAGATTCTGTTATCACAAATACTGTTCAAATTTCTGTAGACACAGTGCAAATTTCTGAAATTATCACTACTAACCAATCAAATTTGAGCTAAGTTCTGGGCCGATTGCTCAAAAGCAAAATAACACGTGGCCTAAACTGAAACTTGAATTTTGAACGAAAATGACTACTTAAATGTTTACTTATTTAAAATGGCAAAATTGAGTTTTCAACAAGACTTAAAAAATATACCGATGGTTCAGTTCAATTTCAAATCTTTGGCGATGCATACAAACAATATATAAAAGGGCGAAAACTTTATCATTGCATAGTTCGCCGAAGCCGGGTAAGTTGAAAGTATATATAGTTTTCTCGAACCATGCAGCTATGTATATTATTAATAAGTAACAGCATAGTTTCTCGTGAAATTTGGATAAAACATGCACTCGTGATATTTTGATGGTCTTTAAAAATCTCACTAGTCTTTTCAAAAAGCGCGTGTACTATTGTATGTGTGAATAATTTAATTACAACCACGATTCACGAAACGTCCAGAACCACAGATAGATAGTATACTTACTCATGCTGTCCTGAGAAACAAAACAGGCCAAAACAAGACAAAATCTGGCGAAAATTTACACGACGAAAACAGGTAAACAACGAAAAACATGACGCTCTATTGAGCGTTAGGCCGCTTTGCAATTTTGTGCAATTTTGTGCACTTTTTCAATTCTTCGAGAATTGTGCTATTTCCTACATAAATACAGTTTTGTATTTGGGGTCTACTAGTATCTCAAGTAATATACCAACTTTGCTGCAGGTTTTAAGTACTATTTAATAGTTTTAAATAGAAATTGGAAATTAGCAGGTCATGTTAGGAGATCGGTCCCCCCAATAATTTCTCGAATCCTTTGAAAAATAGCTCGGTTGTAGCAACAGGCAGATTGAAATATGTTGCCAACCTAAATTTGCACCTCCAATACATGACTTTGCTAAGTCCGCCACTGCATGCCAGGGAAAGTAAAATTAATGAACGATCCAAGCGATTATATCTGGAAATACACCAGCAAATAAAATCAACACACGCCAAATTTTGTGGGAGAACGGGTTCGAGGTGAAATGAATCAATTATATATATTATACTCTATAAACTCTGGCCAACCCAAAGACTCGTTATAGCCTTATGTTTTCATCCCGCGGGGGTATACATGAGACCCGCTAGGAGAGACTGAATGCCCCATGGGTATAAACCCCGATAGAGCCCTGTCATCAGGGTAGTGACCCCCTCCGACATTACCTGAACCAAGGGGTGATAATCCCCTTGGACAGTTCTTACGATTCGACTGATTATATTTCCATTAAATAGCCTGGGTCTATAATGGGCATAAAGTTGACCAATTGGAACACTTTAACCCCCAAAATACGCAGAATGTGTATTTCCCATAGACAAAGAAACCCATCTCCCACAAAAGCTGTAGTCATATAGAAGACAGCTTTTGCCTGATGATAGTTAGACTTCCATTTGAGCATTACCATCACTCATTCTACACATGAATGTCAGGGAGGCCAGGAAAAACCTGCAATACAGGAAACCTGGATGGGGCCAAGACAACCAGCAGTTTCCCCACTAAGCTTTTATCTCACAAATTCCAGACAATAGAAAAACTAAAAATTTGCATAGTATGACCAGTTGGCATAGTTACTGAAACCCACCTGATTCTTTTTGAAGTTTTGGAGCAGGTCCTGTAGCTAATTCAACAAAATTGAATGGAAAAACTCCAATCCTTCCAAACAATTCTCCCTTCCACCACCCTTCTTCCGCTTGATCTAGTACTTTCACCATGTCTCCTTCTTTGATAGTAAGTTCATCAACACGCTTAGCATCATAGTCAAACATCACCTTGGCCATGCTGCTTTCCTCATTCAGAACTAAATCAGTAGAATTGTAGAAAGCAATAGTTAAGTAGGTAAACCTTATTTAAAGAGGGTAACACTAATCAAGGCCGGATGTTGGTGAAAATGCTGGGGGAGGTGAAATAATTTTCGGGGAGGTGCAGCAGTCTGGGACTCAACCTCCCAGGATGTTAGGGTTTAGGTCGCACCTCTCCTGAAGTCAACAACGTGACTGTGTAATGTACATATGTATCAATATATTTATGAATTTTGACTGCATGACTCATCAAATTTCGCCCCTCGTTATGATACTACATTACTACAAAGTTTCTCTCAAAATTTTGCACTAATATTAACACAGGATAATTGATACAGAGTTGAATGATAATCTTTTTTCCATACTTTTAATATATGAATACATAAAATGTAAGGAATTATATTGTATTCTTAATAAGTTCCAAAGATATCCACAAAAAAACCCGTCAGTATATTAGTTTAATATTAGATATTTTAATGAGATTTATACTGACTGATGGATGTACCAAAAACAACAGTAAGAAAAGGATATATTTTTCGCGTGCAACATGATCAATGACTATTTTGATTCAGCGTGAACCCGTGACAGAGTTTTGCAATTATTTGTGAGTTGTGAAAAGACTTTTATTTTTTATACATGAATGCATTTTCTGATGGGGTATAGAGAATCCCCAACTAATGATTCGTTAGTGATTACTGGTCTATTTAGTTAATGCCAGTTCACTACTTGATTACCACTGAACTTCATTAATACACATTGGGCTCCTATATTTTGTCTAAATGCCATGCATGCAATTTTAATTGCCAAACGAAGATTTTAAAGATTAGTTTATGATCAATAACATGTCTCACAAATGTAATATGATAGTCTTAAAAAACCATTACCTATTCAAACAGTACATAGAAACGCTTCCATCAATAAATCCGGATCGGAATCTTCTACTACTCAATAGTATAAATCTCCTTAGAAACGTCAGTCAAATGAGTGAAGTAATAAGTGTGTCCGTCCTCCTTTGATGCCTCGCGCACCCAAAAGTAACCAGCGCGCCTTACATTTTCCGTGTTCTTAAGTCTGTCAAAGGAGTGAGTTGTGGACATGTTTGGAACAGGTTACATAAAAGATATAAAATCGCACGTTTTCATCAAAGCTAAGCCTATGATGTATATGTTATGTTTTCTACATGGTAATGTTATTGTGAAAGTAATTGTAGTTCTTCACATGTTGGCCAACTTGACCAAGATAACTACCTTCCATAATACCCCTCATTGGGTGATGATCCCCCATATTTGAGCCAAATTCAAGCCAAACGAGGCTAAGTGCATGAAAACGAGGCCTAATGATCTCTTAGTCTATATATATATATATATATAACATCGACTTTTGGAATCAGCGCATCAAACTTGACCAAAATTGATTACTTTCATCTCCTACCTCGTCCAATGACGTCTCACCTATTTTCACCAAAAACGGGGCTAAACCTTGAAAACGAGGTATACGACCCCATATATTCCCCATATAACTCCGATTGTTAAATCAGGGCATCAAATATGATTAAAAAAACTAACTTTCGTAACTCTTGTTGTAGGATGACGCCATAATCTTATATACGCTAAAACGAGGCTAAATACATGAAAACGAGGCTGATAGCTCAACTAATTCGCCGTATAGCATGATTAGCATCTATCTTGGCATCTGCGAATGCAGATATATTGTTGTTGCATCTGTAAGTTTGTACGGATGTAATTTTTAGCCAATCAGCGACAGCTATCTTATAATGACGTAATGTTACGCTTTGATCTATAATCTTTATGTATAACTTGATTGATATTGATTATTGCAAGATGGCGGACTACTAAAAGGCGAAAATTGTAAACATGACCATTTTTTACAATTTTACGATGGAAATTATACATCAAAGCAACAAAATTTTAAATTTTGTACTTTTTTGAACATGGCGAATGTTGAGGGAGTATTTTTGGTAAGTAATGGAAATGTTTTGATAACTTTTGACTCTTTGGAAATGATTCACCAACTTACAAAAATGTTATTGACAGATTGACTTGACTTGACTGCTATATATCAATGTTACTGATTTAAATCAGAAAGCAAGGTGAGCCTTTTTAAATACAGTAAAGCCCCGCATAAAAGAACCAGTGAATTTTGACTTCAGGCTGAAGTGGTTCTTATATAATGGGTATTTAGAAAGAAATCAGGCTGAAGTGCATGGTTCTTAACTGGTTCTTATTTCCAGTCAAAAACAATTGTTCCTTGTTTAGAGTTTTAAACCTCTTATTGTATACAATGAAACAAGTAAATGAACTGTAATTTAACTGTTAATTATATAAACTTTATACCCATCAAGTACTGAGTGAACAAAGTTTTGAATATAGTTATGCAAGTTGAATTATGTTGTGAATTGATTGCTGTTTTGATAAAATAAATGCATGCATGATGTGGTTGAAAGACATAATTCCTGCTAGCAAGATTACAGTATTTTGTTTTCTTCCTAGTACCTGCTTACTAATTCAGCTAAAGTTTAATAATGTTTTTTAAGAACCAGTTTCATTTGTCAGCCTGAATTGGTTCTTGTATTTTGGTTGCTTAATTACCCAAATTTTAGGCTGGTGCATGGGCGTGCCCCCCCAAAAAATTGAAAGGTCGACAAGTTGAGCAAAATTTCAACTCAAGTTGGGCAAAAGATATGCTTTTTGTTAATCAACAGAACGAAATCATTCACATTTATTCGAAGACTCGAACCATCTATGACTCGAACACGTATATGTGATTACCTGTGTGTGTGTGTGTGTGTGTGTGTGTGTCGGGAGGGAAAGGGGGGGGGGGGGGGGGGGGGAATAAGGTTGAATTAATAGTTGGGCATTTTCAGTGTCAGTTGGGAAAAACTTCTCTGCCCCCCCCCTTAAAATTTGGCTCCGTACGCCTATGGGCTGGTGGTTCTTAACCCACTGGTTATTTTATGTGGGGCTTTACTGTACTGTACTAATATCCTAAATTATTCAAGCTTTGAAATAGATCATAGATTCAAGCTTTGATATAAATCATGTCATTTGACATTTTGTATTCTTAACACTATTTGTGTTAAATCGACAATAGTACATATTCATTGTTTGACTCTTCCAGGGCCTTTTTTAACTAATGCACTGGGGGGGCAAATGCCCCCCCAGCCCCCATGTTTGCCCCCCCAGTCAACTTTTGCCCCCCCCTTGCCCCCCCAGTGAACTGTTTGCCCCCCCAGTGAAGGTCCCTTGTGTGCCAAAAGCAAACTTTATAATTTTGAAGAAAATTACGGTATTATCACAACCAAAACAGGGATCGGTTTACATATCATAGATAAAAAGTAGGAATATGTTGTATAGTCCGGGAAAATTTTTAGCCCTCCCCGTCGACGACAAAAACAATAATATTTATTGACAAACGTTGACGGCCATCCACTTGTTAGGTCCCCTTTTCGATTATTGCCCCCCCACTAACGATTTCTTAAAAAAGGCCGTGGACTCTTCCATAGTCAACATCGCCTCATACCAAGCATACTTTTGATATTTGATTGGTGTATAATAGATAGAGGCACAACTTGGTATTTATTTCCCAAACTGTTGTGGCGAGGTTGTGCAGACTAGGGGAACTATTCGAGTGTAACACCTTTTAATAAACATGTATAAAAAATAGAATATATAAACAATGGAAATGTAGTTGAAACTCGGCCATATATAATCAACTGGTAGTCTTTCCAATGAATTTTGCTCTAATTATTTTCAAGCGATGCTTGTGTCTATAATGGTGGTAATCTGCAATGTCCCCGTTAATATTATAAGAAATGAAATGGTCATTTCCTCATAAATTTGATCTCCTAATTGGTACATTTATTCTCCTATATTTCTATCCGAATTTACTAATTGTTTTACATGTGTGTAATAAACTTTGAAGAGTTAAACAGTTATTAAGTGGATTTATTGTGTAATAAAGAGCAAAATTGAGTTAGATTTACAAGACTCGCATTCCCGCTAAACGACAACATGTGTTCTCCGGTTTTTTGATAAACCAACGTCAATTGTCCGACAAAAGATTCGCGACTAAAATGGCGTTCGCATATAAATGAAAAATAACTAAAATAAGTCAATGTTCACAAAACTCCCGGGGTTGATCATATACCGCAAAATGATCAAGACTAATATTGAGTTTAACTCAACTAAAGTGTATGTTGTTTGCATAGTTCGGCTCGAAGATGATCTGCAACTATTGCGGCTCTTCTTCGCGGCCGTACAGTTTTAGTTGTATCTTCTTCTTTCACGCTGTTAACGGTTCGTTGATCGTCCTTATCGGGTTCTGGTAATTCCTGCACTCGGACTTCGAGTGGGAAGAGATGCTGTATAGGTCTTCGTAGGATAACTTGCTTTCCTCCGTCTCCGTGAACCCTTTACCTTCGCCGCTCGTACGATTCCATCCTTACTTGGGATGAGTTATTCGACCTTACCAAGCTTCCAAAATACACGTCGAGTGTTATCATTTCGAAGGACTACGATATCTCCGATCTTAATGGTTTCCTCCGAAGGTTTTGCCGATAATTTCGCGGACTCTCGCAGACTGAGCAAGTATTCCTTTCTCCACTGTTTAGTGAACTGATCAAGAATTCGACGCTGGTACTTCGCTCTCTTCGTAAGGGTTTGGTTAGTGCTGACTATCTCGTAATGTCGATGATTCAGGTGGGATGAAATCTGACGTCCGTAAATGAGATGCGAAGGTGTGAGAGCGTACGACACCCCTTCTTCGTCGTCATAGATGAATGTTAATGGCCGATTGTTGATGGTGGTTTCAATTTCAACGAGTAAAGTTCTGAGCTCCCCGAATGTTAAAGATACACTTCCGATCGATTTTTTCAAACAACGTTTTACGCAGCGTATCATTCTCTCGTAGAAACCGCCTTGCCACGGAGCCTTTTCTATTATATACTTCCATTCGATGCCTCGGTTGACGAAATATCTTTCGATCTCTTTTGAATTGAATATATTCGCAACTTCACGGGAAGCTGCCTTAAAGGTTTTGGCATTATCGGTTAATATTGTACTGGGTAAACCTCGGCGACTCGTAAATCGTCTGAACGCTTGGAGAAACGTGGGAACTGATAAGTTCTCGACAAGCTCTAAGTGGACTGCTCTGGTGGATGCGCATGTAAAAAGGGCAATGTAAACCTTTTCAGAATCTGCAACATCGGGATGACTCGGTTTCTTTACATATAGTGGTCCCGCAAAATCTAGTCCCGTGTTCGTAAATGGCGGTTCTTCACTGACACGCTCTGGGGGCAATTGTGGAATCTTTCGAGTAGCAAATGGTTTACCTTCCATACGTTTACACACCACACATTTCTTAAGGACTCGTTTAACCGATTCCCGAGCTCGTAATATCCAGTAATCTTCCCTAATACAATTCACAGTTTCTCGGATGCCATCGTGATGAACCGTCTTGTGTCTCTCCTCGATTAGTAGGTCGGTATACCAGTGTCTCGGTGGTAAAAGGATCGGTTGTTTGGTTGATTCTGGATGAGACGAGTGCTGGATTCTTCCTTCGCATCTTATGATTCCGTGCTCATCCAGGTACAATGACAATTGATTCACGATCTGTTTTGGCGTTTTATCTGATCCTCTTAAATACTGTAGCTCGTCTGCGAACGATTCTTCTTGAGTAGCTTTGATCCACATTCTTTCGGCTTGCTTCAACTCTTCCGCCGTTAATTCGATGTTCCTTGTGGCGAGACAACGGTGTCTCCATATTTTTACACATCTTCGAACCGTGGCCGTCACTCGAATTAATCGTAATTTCGTACTGTATCTCTTGCAATCGATGATCTCATCAATTCTTACCACAGGCTCGTTAGGTTGTTGTGATACATTCACAAGGGATCGAACAACGGCTGGTGTCGTTTTCCTCGCTTCCGAGAGAGCTACTTCCTCATTATCGATACCGCTCGACGGCCAATTATCCTCAGCATATTTCAAAAACTATGGGCCACACCACCAGTTTTGATCTTTCGACAGTTCTTCTCCGCTACATCCTCGCGAAGGCAAGTCAGCAGGATTGAGCTTTCCTGGTACGAATCTCCAATGTGTCGGCGCCGAATGTTCTCTTATTTCTTCAACTCGGTGCTGGACATACGGTTTCCAAACCTTGTTGTTCCGAATCCAACAAAGAGTGGTAAGTGAATCTGTCCAATAATACATCTCGGGTGGTATTCTTAAAGACACAAGAGATTTCTCAATAGTTCCCATTAATCTACAGAGAATAGTTGCTCCTAATAATTCTAAACGAGGGATAGACTGCCGTTTTATAGGTGCCACACGAGCCTTAGATGCTACCAGGTTCACTTCGATATCTCCGTTGGCATGCTCCGTACGCAAGTAGACTACTGTTGCATACGCTTTGCATGATGCATCGCTAAAACCATGCAACTGATGACCAACTGGACCGTCTTTCCGCCAGGCGAAGTAACATCTCGGAACTTGAATATTCTTCAAGGCACTCATATCTGCGATCAGTCGATGCCACCACGACAACAAATCTGGCGTCAACTCGTCATCCCAGTCGTAATCGGACGAACACAATACTTGAAATAGGACCTTCATATGAATAGTAAGGGGTGTGATCAGTCCAATAGGATCGAATATCTTAGCAGACAACTTAAGAACCGATCTCTTGGTCGGTGGCAACGTTTCAGCATACATTGTTAAATCTAAATGTTCTTGATGTAATGTATCTGTCTTAAAGTTCCAGCTAACCCCCAAAACCTTCACGGAATTCACTGACGGTTCATTAGTTTGCTCCGATTGCTGCTTACTCCAGGGGGTAGCAATGTCTACTAGGTTATTGGGACAATCCGTTACCGTCTCTGTGTGCGCGTTCACGACCTTTGCTGGATTGTCAACCGGTTCATCGAACTTTGCACGCAAAGTCTCCGAATTCGTATGCCATTTCCTTAGGTTGAATCCTCCTTCATTCATTATCTTAGAGGACTGTTCGTAAATCCGAGTTGCTTCCTCGTCACTTGATGCACCAGTAGCTAAATCATCCATATAGAACGATTCTTTTAGCAACGATACTGTTTCTGGGGCTTCCTCTTCATGCTCACTAAAGTGGTGCTGCATGACCGATGACAACATGGATGGACTTGAAGTGAGCCCAAACGGCAGACGACAAAATTGATACTTCACAATCTCTGGATTATCTTTGGTTACGTCGTCAAACCATAGAAATCGTATCATCCGTCGGTCATCCGGTGCAATTACGACTTGGTGGAAAGCTTTCTCAACGTCAGCGACCATAGCAATGGGATACCCTCGGAACTTAATCACCACATCAAACAAATGTGGCACAAGATTGGGTCCTGTTTCTAAACAGTCATTGATCGATAAGTTAGTGTTATCTGGTTTGGCCGAGCCGTCGAATACAACACGTACTTTCGTCGTCTCCTTATCTCTACGAATTACGCCGTGGTGGGGAAGGTAGTAAGTCCCTTCGTCTAGCTCTCTCTGATCTTCGACACGCTCCACAATTCCGTCCTTCGTTTGTTGTTGAATGATGTTGTTGTACTCACTCCTAAAGCCTTCGTCACCTTTCAATTTCTTATGAAGCTGTCGTAAACGATTAACACATGACACATACCCATTAGACTTCGGTTGCTGTCCGGATTTCCACGGTAAGTTAACTTCATACCGGTTCTCCGCTTCGTTGTAACTTATTTCTGGCAGAAATTATTCTCTATTCTCTTTCGAACCTTCGTCATTCTGGATGCCAATCGATTCAACATCCCAGAATTTACTCAATTGATGCGAGAGGGCTTTGTTTTCATCCTCTTGATACGGATTGTTTATTAACAAAAAGTCTTCGTTTGTAATACTGAGGTTGGGATCAAGGGATTGTCACCACTA
Organism: Trachythela sp. YZ-2020; assembly: GCA_016169945.1. NCBI lineage: Eukaryota > Metazoa > Cnidaria > Anthozoa > Malacalcyonacea > Clavulariidae > Trachythela > Trachythela sp. YZ-2020. The sequence continues at coordinate 261,344 of JADLSH010000197.1, read as the reverse complement.
CTAGTCACACCGTCCACAGGTCCTGAAAGGACCCATCCGAATTTCGTATCGAAGGCAATCGGGCCTTCTTTCCCACGTCGAACTTCGTCCTTGACAACGTTGTAGTAATGGTCTGAACCAATTAAAATGTCGATCTCAGACGAAGAATCTGTGACGAGGCTTGTATCAGCTATTTCTAAGCCATCCAAATGGGGATATGATTCAACATCTAATTTCAATGGCAAGGGTGCACATATTGTTGGAAAACTGAGTACATCGAGTTCAATTGTTTCTGAAAGAGTTTTCAATTTCACTCGAACTTCATCACATTTTCGTGTTCGAATCTTTTCATCGCCAAATGTATTTAGACTAATTGTTTCCTTTCGTATAGGACTTAAGTTCAGTTTCTGCCTTACCTTACTTGTGATGTATGATCGTTGACTTCCCGAGTCCAACAATACTCGTACAGGAATTGAATCGTTACCATCTTGGCTGAATGCAGAGGATGTTGCAGTTTGCAAAAGAACCTTCCTCGACTGGTTGTTTCTGGGTGAGTTTCGATTTACCATCGTCACTGCGTGATCTTGTTGATTGTTCTGGTCTGTTGGCTTCGGTGGACCACTCCTTCTCGGGTTTGGGTTATATGGGTTGGGTTTCACGGGTGGTGCTTCGGGGGAATCTGCGGGTGGATATCGTCCAGAACAAATTGATTGGTGGTGACCGCCCTGACACTTTCGACATCTTTTGGTAGGGTTGCACTCTCTTGCTCGGTGTCCCTTTCCGAGGCAACGAAAACAGCGGCCGTCTCGTTTGAGGATGTTCTTTCGGGTGTCTATGTCACGAACTTGTTCACAGGAAGCCGAGTAATGTGACCCTTGACAATAGGTACATTGTATACCCTGTGTTTTCGGGTTGGACCCCCCTGCAAGTAGTGCAGTAGCAGAGGGTGTATTTTTTCGACTGTAGTCCCCAGGCCCCACTTTCGTCTTCGGATCATTCACTTTCACGTTTTCACAGACTTCTCGTGCTTCCACTTCTCGTTTTATCAAATTCAACAAGTCTTCAATTTTCCAAACTTCAGTTGGCGTATTTCTGGCAATTTGCATGCGAACTTCTTCTGGGAGTTTGGACATGATTATGGGGATAAGCAGGCTACCATACTGCTCAGCTTTGACCCCCAAGGACTCTAATCCCCTAACATTTACACTGACTCGGTCATATATCATTCTTAGTTGTGCCGCATCCTTGCCAGTGCAGGTAGGCAATTTTAACAGTTTGTCCATGTGTGCGGAGATTACTTGTTGGGTTTTACCAAAACGTTCGTTAAGAATGTCTACAGCAGATTTGTAATTCTCAGAAGTTATAGTTAGACCCTGAATGGCACGAAGACCAGGGCCCTCCAGCCCAAGGAATACAGGTAATTAAACTTGTCGATGTCGGTGAGATCAGGATTATTGTGCACTGCACTCTGGAAACTTCCCCAAAACCCACGAAATTTTGTAATTTCACCACCAAATTTTGGCAGTGTTAATTTGGGGAGCCTGGGCCGTGGTACAGAATTTGACATGGGAGAATTCATAGATTGATTTGAAGCTTCAATTATTTCTTCATGGTTCGTGTCCATTAATGTCCCGTGCATATTCGATACAAGTTCCGGGTGGGAAGGTTCCACTGTAATTTGGGAGGGTGATAATGGTAAAGTACTGCTTACCGGGATTGTCTTCGTTTTCGTCAAAATATTTTCTATTTTCTTCCTAACATCGTATACTCTCGAAATAATTTCTTCTGATTCTTCTATATCTTGGGCAATGTTCTCTACCGGGCACACTTCGAGTACTTGTTCGTCGAGTTTTCGCACAAATTTCAATTTTTCGTCCAATAATCTATCGAGTGTTGTCAAACGCTCGTTACGTTCGACACATCCATTTTCGTCGTTTTGGTTCAAAAGTTCGATTGTTTCCTTCAAATATTTCGTTATAACACCTCTGTTCGCCGATCGGATCGCTCGTTTTCTATCGAATGCTTCAGTCATCGCTTCGTTTTAACGTAAAAACATCGTTTCTCGTGTCGAAATCTGGTATACTTCGTCGTAAATATTCTCGTCGTGGATTTTCGTACATCAAAATATCGCTAAAATTCGCTCGTTTCCTTTTCAATCGATACTTACAAATCCATGAGACTTGTAAGCCCCACGTTGGGCGCCATGTAATAAACTTTGAAGAGTTAAACAGTTATTCAGTGGTTTTATTGTGTAATAAAGAGCAAAATTGAGTTAGATTTACAAGTCCCGCTCAACGACAACATGTGTTCTTCGGTTTTTTGATAAACCAACGTCAATTGTCCGACAAAAGGTTCGCGACTAAAATGGCGTTCGCATATAAATGAAAAATAACTAAAATAAGTCAATGTTCACAACAATGTGTTTTATATTTGCCTTTTACATCTAATATGTTATCATTTAATAATAAAGTAATGATTTCAATTGTCCCTTGCGATTTTCTTTATTCAAGAGAAATGAGAAAATGTGAATGCAATTTTTCACATCATTAATATTCCTTTTGCGGCTATTTGCGCAGATACATGTACGCTTAGCGGACCTATTTTTTAAATAAGCGGATAAAATTTACCTAGAGTCGCTATCTTTCATAAATTCCCTCGTCGGGTGACAATACCCCCTTCACCTCCTGGTCTATTTGAAAGATGATAATTTAATTTGCTGTTTTAGATTCATGTAGTAAACTTTTATTGTAAAAGTAGGAAATGCAAAGAATACCTGGTACTTTCCAGCTCTGGTCCGTGAAGCCACCAAAGACATTCGTTCCACATTTGACCAAGATCAATGTGGGTCCTACATCGTCACACTTTCTATGAAAGTCACTTGCTCCCCAGCCGTCATTCGAAGCCCGATAACAAAATTGCCAATCAAACTTCTCATCTTCCAACCACTCCGCAAGTTGCTGTGCAAGGTCAATGTTACCCTCCAACTGATCCAAGATGGTTGAACTTTCAAGTAAGGACTGTACTTTCAAGTAAGGAAGTTCAACTAAAACAAAATAATTCTTGAAGATTATTACTATTAATAGCTTAACTGTCAAGGTATTCAAACGGGAAAATATAGTGATACATAAGAAATCAGCGTCGCATGATATTCTTTGTGGACCGTCGTAATCAAGGTCTTCTAAGTACAAGCGGCAATGAATGATTGAACGTATCTTGAAATATCAACTTTTATATATATCATACATTAAGAATCATGTCGTATCTATTTATAGCTGCTTCGTACCAGCCAAGTGCTTCATTATTGACGAACTACAAGCTATAAAGACTAAATACTAAAGTGATTTAGCAGCACCTCGAAAGTTGTTTGAAAAACTCTCTTATCGACTTAAATTTTTCGTCGTAAAGCAAAATAGTAATGTCGTTGTACTAAACGTTTGCTGGTTTGCATTCATTAGTGTTTGTCGTTTCACAAAATCATTACTAGTTCATGAGAAACATGCCAAAAACGTCAAAGGACAAAGATTATCAACTCGGTTAGTGCCATGTTTCTGGACCCCTCCTATGCGTGATGTCCAACATCGCTTTAGACTACGTAACATTATATCGGATAGATTTCTGGCCCATTTCAAAAAGCTATCCAGTATAGTGTAAACACCTAAGCTTTGTACGGTTGTAAAATGCTATTCCGGCGATATAGCGTAAACACGAGGTTATAACCCAGATATCGAATACTGACTATTCTTTAGTTCGTTCGTACAAAAAAAACAACGAGCGAAAACGACCAAACTAAATAATCTTGAAAATACTATAACTATCGAATATAAACAACGTGGTTTCACATCAATCTTTGACTACTCTAACGTAGTAAGGACCATAGAAAAGGGAGATAGGCTTACATTTCGTAAATTATAGTCTGATCAAGTTTACTTGATGAAACGGCGGGACTCTGTCATTTTATGTTGTTTAAAAGCTTACATATATTTGCATAGATTCTCTCAAAATCCTCTGAGTATAAAAATACAGGCTGAATATGCTACCAATATGAGTGACCATGCAATTGTTATATACATACAAAAAGTATGATTGATAAGAGCGTTCCGTGTGTTTTGTGACGGAATGACTTGGGCTGTTTGGCAGAATTGGATGTTTATTGCAGATGTTTGTAAATTACTCACGCCTCGTATTGAAAGGAGGGATGGCGTAAAATTGTTTTAGCCTATTTGAATTGCAGATTCTTGTAGTAGGTCAGTGTCCCGTAGAATAAATATAATAATGATACGGGAGGCTTGAACTGCTACAAATGATCAGTGATAAAAGTTGTTGTAGTCAGTGGCCCGTGAATAGATATGATGATACGCGAGGCTGGAACGGATACAAATTATCAGTGATAAAAGTTGTTGTAGTCAGTGGCCCGTGCCCCGTGAATAGATATGATGATACGGGAGGGTGGAACGGATACAAATGACCAGTAACCGGTGGTTAGTTGGTTCTTCCCAATAATCCCCATCTATAGGCCCGGACCGAGTGTCCAATGTGGAAATAGGAGTATGGTTCTGATTTTGATGCCAACGTAGTGGAAGCAGCTAAACAATCCGAACACTGGACTCGATGGGTCAATTATGTGGGGAGTTCTGATGCCGTTGGTGTGGAAATGGCTGTCAGCCCAAGCCGGGAACAGCTGAATCGAATGTTTCAGGGGGATGAGTTGAGTAATCTAGCCACCTTGTTTTTTCGAGATACTTCATAAACATCATGAACAGTGGGCAGAGACAACCGATCGTCTAAGCCATTTGTTGATTTTGCTTGAAGTACCCTATTCGATTGCTTAATCACGCACAGATCAATGCCTGTGATTAGTAAATCAACTGAGAACAATGTGGGCGGCGACCAATATTTTCAACCCAATATCTTAATTGAACTGAACAGATCGATGAGGCGAGCATTGCTAAATAGATTACTATTCTCGGCCCTTTTGTTTTCTCTTTCGGCCCTTCTTTGTGTCGGCCGACGGAATTCACACTAAATGGTGCACTTTTCGCTAGGTGTGGTCCTTTTAATACCATGTCTGTACCACGTGATACATAACCTACATAGACATAACCTAATTATACCATAAACCTTTTACATATGATTACAAGCATTAAGAATAATTAAAGTTTCAGACGTTCTCTGATTTAAAATATTTATTATTTACGAGCTTTCGGCTGCCAGTCTGCAGTCTTCAACGGGTTGATTAAAATGAATAATAACAAATAACAGTGGTTTACAATTACACAAAACAAATAAACTGACAAAAGACACAGTGACAGTTCCGCCTACGTGAAAAGATGAATAATTATTTACATTGATGTAGTATATATAGATATAGTTTCTCTGGATTTGTTATTATTCATTTTAATCAACCCGTTGAAGACTGCAGACTGGCAGCCGAAAGCTCGTAAATAATAAATATTTTAAATCAGAGAACGTCTGAAACTTTAATCATGAATCCTGGTTTCGCCTCTTCCATATTTAAATTAAGAATAATGTTCTTAATGTAAACGGAGCGCATATCCGATATGGTTCTCGCGTCTGAGAAGTCGAGCTTCTTTATTTAGTGATTTTTTTGCTTCGTTGTCAAAAGCTAGCATCCTTTTTACCACAATTTTTGAGCCATTTTCTGGCAGCTTCGCCATAAACACAACAGCCAATTTCATCTTTATCGACGAAGCATCGATATGAGTGTTGGGGCAATCCAGAGGTATCTACCGTTTCACCAGTAGGCTCGTGTATTTTGCCCAAGCTACCAAAAAGCGACATTTTGAACTTTGATGTATCTTACTTACATCATGCTCGCATGCTGCATGTGACAGTCGGCGAATTAAGAAAGGAAGTCTAACGCGTTTGTCTGGATTGTTGCCTTGTATGTGTATGTGTATGTGTATGTGTATGTGTATGTATGTGTATGTATGTGTATGTGTATGTATGTGTATGTGTATGTGTATGTGTATGTGTATGTGTATGTGTATGTGTATGTGTATGTATGTGTATGTGTATGTGTATGTGTATGTGTATGTGTATGTGTATGTGTATGTGTATGTGTATGTGTATGTGTATGTTACCCGAAAGGGTAAAACGCGGATATGACTTTAAATGGCACGAGAAGCATTTTCTATAAAACGCGGATATGACTTTTAAATAGCGTTTCATGACAATTGAAGTAATCCGTCCGTCCGCCACCCACCCGTCCGTCCGGCCGTCCGTATCCGCGGTTTATCCTAACCCACATATTTTCTTATATTCTAATCCAATAAATGTTCATGGGCGAAAACTGCCGTATGCGAAAATAGACCTCTGAACTCTTTCTAACAGACACATTTTATCTAATAACGCTCCTCATGAAAGTACGAAAATTTAATAAATGCCCGATCGAGTGCTTATTAGGTCATTCACGGTATTTAAATATGCATACATATAGGACTAGAATTCATTAGTTTCTTCATAAGATCTGTAATATAAAAATATACCTACCAATTTTCCCCATTTTGTCCAGGTCTACATTGTCAACGATGTTTTTGTTTGATTTTGCCTGTGCGTATATTAAAATGCCATCATGAACTGGCAGCATTGTCTTTGGACATTCCTTCTCGATATCGTTAGCGTTCACTTGGATTTCTTTTCCAAGCGAAAGGATTTCTTCATTTCTTCCTGTTTCGATGATATTCTTTGCAAACTGATATTGTTTGGCTTGTAGATTTTTAGCAGCGTGTTCTATTTTCTGCAAGGCAGACTGACCTTCGTTGTATTTCTTCTGCAAGATGGCGGAAGTTGTCTTCAAGGCTTCCTTGTGTTGCTCTGCTACTACATCTATAAGTTGACGGACACGGTTTTTCAAATCAGGACAGTCGTTGTGTTTTCTAGAGCAGTTATTGCACAGATAACGTTTACATTCAATACATCTGGATGAGGCAGGTAGAAGAGCACAAGATTCACAAGGAAGCTTTTCTGCTTGTTGTTGTACTTCCAATATGTCGAGCATATTGTTGATCAAATAGTTGGATGGTAGTCGTTCCACGCTTTCGCCTTCTCTCAGTTCAAACTGGGTTCTGCACGTAGGACAGTTGAACAGATGCTGAGCTCTACGTTTCTTGGCTTCCTCACGTTTAATTTCAACATACTTTGCAAGACAATTTTTACAAAACGAATGAAAACAAGGGAGTGTTTTAGGTTCTTTCAAAGTTTCTTTACAAAAAAAACATGTCAAAAGTTCTTCCATTCGTTCGGTAGGAGCAGGATCTGGCGCTGTAGCCATAGCTGATTATATTGCCTGCCAGATTGATAGTGGATTGTGATGTATTAACTTACCAGCACTACTGAAATCTGTATTGAAAACGAAAGCTCGTATGGAATTGATATGTAAAATACCAAGAAATGTTTTTGCCCCTACTTACTCAGAATTCCTTCTAAATTAGCATTTCAAAAGATCTCCTGCCAGTAAAGACAAAGACAAGTGCTTTAATCTTATCAGTTTGGTATGCAGTTCATGTGTTGTATTTGAAATCTTCAAAATGCATAGCAGTCCGTAACATTTGCAATTATATTAATTGGAATTTAAATTTTTCTGTATACATTGACGTGCATGGTCAACAAAACAAGAGGTTTCTATGAAACAAATATAGTTGCATTTGCCAAACTTTCAGCAGATAAACTAAAAAAATTCCAGAAAGCATAAACATATAATTTAAAGAACAATCAAGTCAAATCGCTAAAGCGTACCATAAATACAGATTCTTAATTTAATAGTCTTAATTTAAAAGGTTTCTTGAAGGTTTCAACCCTAGTTGCTGCATATGCTGTCCGACCAGTAAGTCGGGTACTGGTAAAACTGTGATTTATGTAGGAAACGTGTTAAGCATGGTTTCCATTCGGTCGCAACTGTTGAGGTCATGCTGGACGATGTGAAATGGTCTGGATCATTCTTGTGTTTTGTATGTTGTATGTTACTCAGTCCTTCTTGAATGTAAATATATATTGACACTTGTATCACATCGGTCACCTTGGTATACGTTGCTATTGGTTACAAGCTCAAATTCATGTTGGCGACCTGTTTTATGGGCCGACAACAATGTTAAAGTTAAAAGTGAAACTTTTGAATCTTGACATAAAATGATAGTATTGAGTTGTTTGTTTCTATACTGTGTCAAATAATTCTTTTGATCGAAACGTTTAATATGCATTTATTTGTCTTTATTGTTCTTATTGTGAAAAACAAGGCGAATATATATTTGCCCAATAATGAAAACATAAGTCATAACTAAGCAATATACGGACGTTTGCATCGCATGAAGAGATCGCATTTTGAAGGCTCGATTAGCTTAGCAACTGAGCGTGAATTTAAACCTCCCATACAAAAGTTTTAAAAATTTCACAACATTTCACATAATATTTCATTATAATATAATGGAAGGCAACATTTTATCGCTATTTAGTGACAAATATTGATCTAATTAAGATATACTTGCGGACAGTTATTTTAAATCTGATATCAAATTTAACAATAACAATAAATATGGTCTGCGTTTAGTTGTATCTTGTGTTTACGGGTATGCATGGCAAAGTTCAGAATTAATCAGTTAATTATAGATTGTACCTTCAATCATATAAGGCAATCATAATATGTTACAATGGTATGTTACAATGCCAATGGTAATATTTATTTTTTTTGAGGTTCGTAACTCAGGTCCGTAACTAAAATAGAGCCTTTTGATTGGCTGAGTACGAGGTCCGTATCACACCAGTACGGACCTCTCGCAACTTTTCGCGCCAAAACAAACAAAGGAGTGAAGAAATAAACACGAAAAAATAAACACGTTATTTACCGTTCTGGTCGGTCCGTACTGGAAAAATATTTTCCCTCAGTCTCAGAAGCGGCCCTCGACCTTCGGTCTCGGGCCGCTTCTGAGACTTCGGGAAAATATTTTTCCAGTACGGACCTCCCAGCCGGTAAATAACATATATATATTTATTGAATATTATTTATTACATCGCATAAGCTGACACCCCCCGTAAGCAGACACCAGGACTCGGTCACAAGGGTGTCCGTTTACGGGAAGTTCTACTTGATATGAATCTTTACTCTCATATGTGAAAATATTCAAGAGCTAGAACTAGAATATTCCAATTCTCCACGTAATTTCAAATGTAAAACATGTCAAATGTCTTGAAGAATAAAAGTTTCATTATGGTTCATTTTTCATATGAGCAAGGACAAGAACTCGGCTCATCCTTTGATCCAACCAACGGAACTGAATGTTTTACTTTTAATAGCGTGACTATTTACAATATATACATTTTATTGCATTGATACTTCTTTAAGCATTTAAGCTTCAAATTTTAACATGCAAAGGCAACCCCAAAATACGGGTTTTAGTATCTTTTATGAAGTTTTTCCTTGACATATTTTAATACCATATAATATCGTGACAGAGTCGACTCGACTATCCACGCGTGGGTGTCACGCGAACCTGAAGGATCTTCACGCGCGAGTGTTCAATCCCTGTGAGGTAAATATGCAGCTTCATAAAGAGACAAAAACTCGCATTTTTTGGGCTACTATGGTTTTACGCTACCTAACCTAACACAGTTCATATCTCAGTAAAACAGCCTTCAGGCAAGATCCTTGATATATTCAAGAACAGTGGGCCAATAAAAATTATTTCTTCCGTATGAGATGAAAGAGCTTATACCTACAACAACAAAACAATTGTATTTGATGGAAAGTTTGGGTAATATTGCCACGTCAGCATTTAAAGAGAATGATAAAGCATTTCTTGATAAGGCCTTTCGACAGGAAGTTAGTAGCCAATTGATTTAGTTGCTAACTTCCAGACGTTCTTGTTGATTTTCAGGTACTTTTATCATAAAGACCCGCCAACATATCGTGTATAGACGCTACTTACACTGGCACTATGCACAAGTGCCTGGGAACGAGGTTGTTTAGATTTACCTTCGTTCAACGTCGAAATACTTCAATTTCTGTTGGCTGGAATTTGTGGCTGCCCGCCAACAGAGCTTTGGTTTGTGGAGTGCCATATTGATATCCTGGAGGAGGTTGGTATGTGGAACCAAGGTTGCTTAATGAATTATGGTTTGTGTTGGCATTTCCACTGATGTGCAGATTACGAAAGCCACCAAAGGTTGCTCCAAAGCCAGGATAACACCAGGTTGCTTTGTCATTTCTATGAACTTCAATCGGACACTTGAACGGCCCCTAGTTGTTCTTATTTCGAAGTGAAAATAGAAATGAAACAACGGAAAGTTTAAACTCACTGAATTGAGCTGAAAAATTTGTAAGAAATATTTGTTTATACTTATGGTTTTGAAAGATGACAGTTTAATCTGTTGTGTTAAATTCACGTATTAAAGTCTAATTGTAAAGATAGGAAATGCAAAGAATACCTGGTTGTGTCTTTTTCCAACTCTGGTCGGTATAACCACCAAAGAGATTAGTTCCACATTTGATCAAAGTCAATGTAGGTCCTACTTCGTCACACTTTCTATGAAAATCTTCTCCTCCCCAACCATCATCAGAAGCTCGATAACAAAGTTGCCAACCAAACATCTTATCTTCCACCCACTCTGCAAGTTGTTGTGCAAGGTCAATGTCACCCTCCAAGATGGTTGAACTTTCAAGTAATGACTGTATAGGATTATCAACTGTATGAAATAATAAAATAATTTTGGAAGATCTATAATAGTTCAATATACAAATTATAGTATTAGCTAAATCATTAATGCGTTCAATATGAGAAAATGGCTCTTTCTCGATATAATTATGAGCAACCGAAATGGGCGTTAGGGATTATTAACGTTATGGCTAGGTTGGGGGGTTATGGTTCAGGTTAGTTGCTCATATATCGAAAAAGCGCCGAGAAAATAGATAGGAAATCTAGACGGTGGTAATTAACGCCTTTGTCTTGGTAATTAACGAAGTTATGAAGTCATAATTAATGACGAAAAGAACTTCTAATGATTTATTTATTTATTTATTTATTTAGCTTCGCCTATAATTACTTAACAATCAACACGTAAAACACAAACCATTCCTGTTCAACCCCAAAACGCGCAAACTTTAACGCCCCCTTGACATGCACCCTTGACCGTTAAAACTAGGACGGTTCAATCATTTTAAAATAGTTTGAAATTTATGAGCACAACATTGGAAAATACGGAAAATTGCTTAAAAGCTTGGCCTAGAGCTAGACAATACTTATCGAAACACAGCAAAAGCGCCAGGACTCCACGTTTCAAGGTTGAACAAGAAGGTAACAACAACAAAAAGGCGGGGACACCACAACAGTTTAAAACCAATTACTGTGGGCCCTTGAATATAGAAAACACATAACTAATGTGGTGTAGTAGTCTTCTTCGCAGGCCACTCTGTTGGCCATGGTACTATGCTGTGTTCAACTCTTCCGACTAAAGTCTGCATTCAGTGAGGTTGCCGACTGTCCGACGACGTCGCCAACAAAGTTTTTGCCAGAAAATAATTAAGCATGCAATTGTTTAATGACAACAGAGCCGATTGCTAAAGCTATATTTAGAAACCTGGTTATACTGATTCTAAAGAATCAGTAGATCTGTTCAAATAGGTTGCCAACTACACTGCTTTAATTTTTGGCAAGTAAAAATTGCCGACTGAACTATCACCTTAATGACTTCAAGGAGTTGTGAAAGTTGAAGGGTTTGGGTTTAATGGTTTTTGCTGACTCTATTTTCAAACTGCATCAACAATTATTTGACCTATCAAATTCTACATTGTGTTGTTAAACTATACTAATCGCGCAGGTTGTTTTGTTGGCATTTTTCCAAGACTATGAGTCCAATGGTCACGAAATGGAAGGTATAATTGTTCAATAGACATAGGCGTAAAACTGTCGTTTGCGAGAAAAGAGTCTAACAAATACACCTTTTTTCCTAAGTGTTTAGTTGGTCATTTGCGGTATAATTAAAGGTGCATACACAAAGGACTTAGAATTGCTTCATTAATGAGTTCCAAATATCTATAAAATAACAATAAACTTACCAATTTTCCCCAAATCAGTCAGATCTACATGATTGTCAACAATGCTTTTGGTTGATTTTGTCTGCTGGTATTTAAAACAACCATAATGAACTGGCAGCATCAACTTTGGACATTTCTTCTCGATATCGTTGGCGTTCACTTCGATTTCTTTTCCAAGCGAAAGGATTTCTTCATTGCTTCCTTTTTCGATGATATTCTGAGCAAATTCTAGTGAGCCATTTACCTTCTCCACGTAGGCTTTCATGTCGTCATGTTGTTTTACAAGTTTTTGGTTGACCTCGTTCTGCTTTTTGTCAACTTGGCCAAGCAAGACTGACATATTGTGTTTTAGTTTCTTGCTAAATTTTTCCAACATTTCTTTTTCCTGTTGCAGGATGACATCCTTAGCTTTTTTGGTACTGCATGGTAGATTTTGAATAGCGTGTTCTATTTTCTGTAAGGCGTTCTTCCCTTCGTTTGATTTCTTCTGCAATGTGGCGGAAGTTGTCTTCAATGATTCCTTGTGCTGCTCTGCCACTACATTTATAGGTTGATAGTCATGGCCAGGTTTCGAGTGATCTTGGAGGACACAGGTCATGCAAGCCAGTTCCTGACATTTGTTGCAATAGAATGCATAGGGTTTCCTCTCATGACCATATTTCTGGCAACGTGATTTTCCTTTCGCTTTGGCTTGATTTTCAGGTTTCGTCAATTCCTCCAAAGTCAACACAACATGGTCTTTAAAGTCAAGCCAGTTGTTGTGCGTTGTTAAGCAGTTCTTGCACAGATAACGTTCACATTCAATACATCTGCAAGCGGCAGGTAGAAGAGTCTTGCAAGTTTCACAAGGTAGTTTTTGCGCTTTTTGTTGTATTTTCAATATGTCGAGCATATTGTTGATACAAAAGTTGGATGGAATTCGTTCCACGCTTTCGCCTTGTCTAAGTTGGAACTGGGTTCTGCACGTAGGACAGTTGAATAGTTGCTGGGCTCTATGTTCCTTTTGGGCTTCCTCTCGTTGAATTTCTATATACCTTGCAAGACATTTTTTACAGAACGAATGAAAACAGGGGAGTGTTATTGGTTCTTCCAAAGTCTCTGTACAAATGCAGCACGTCAGAAGTTCTTCCATTCGTTCGGTAGGAGCAGAATCTGGCGCAGTAGCCATAGCTGGTTATATTTCCTGCCAGATTGTGATGTATTAACTCGCCGGAACTACTGAAGTCTATATTGAAAATGAAAGCCCATTCAAAATTGTTTTATTAAATATACCTGCTATGAATTCATTACAAGACGAAGTGTTTTCATTGGTTTAAATAAATAAATGCTGAATAATTCTATTTCATATTTCTCATTTTATCACTTCTGCCTGTAATGATAAGAAAATATCTCAATCTTATCATTTGAACATTCTTAGTTCGTCTGTTGTATTTGAAATTTACAAAGTACATGACTTTGGTAACGTTTTTAATTATATTATTTGGAGTACAAATTCGTGTTTATCGAATGACGCTGCCTCTTAGAAACACCAGCTTGTTATGAAACAACAAAAAATAGCATCAAGAATTAATGAAGATAAAACCTAAGGAAAAATATTCAGAAAATAATAAACATAAATGTAATAGAAATAATATATTACTTAGCAATTTATAACCCAAGGAAAAATATAATATAATTATAACCTAAAATATAATTATCAGTATATAATTAAAACCTAAGGAAAACTATTAAAAAAATAATAAACATAAATGTAATATAGATAATATATTACTTAGTAATTTATAACCCAACACTTTTCTTTTGACGAGTAAAAGTGGGACGTATTAGGCCACAATCCAGCTTGACGGGTTAACAAGAAACACTGGCAGGTAGTCTGCTTAGCCAGTTAACGCCCAACACGTTCTCCTTTACGGTGAAATACTCAGGCGTTAAATAAAAAAAGTAACAAAGTAGGGGACGTTATGGCTTAATGTGGCTTAAAGGGTTAAAGTTAGAAGTCAAGTGGTGAAAGTTTATTATATAAAATTGAAAGCTTTTAGGTTTATTTTAGACTTCAAGGCTAATTCCTTTGCGTATTTTTATAAGTACATAATTTGTTTTCCTCAAGACAAAGATAGTGTTATTACTGCACTGGTAGAAGGTGTTAGTAGATGGAATACTCGAACGGATATTTATATACATTTTTTAGACCTAACAAGGAGCAGTTGCGAAAAATGCAACTTAGGCACTCTGGCAGGAATTGAACGTGCGCCCCTGCGATTCCGGTGCAGCGCTCTAACCAACTGAGCTACAGAGTCCAGCTGCTGAGCATAAACCGCAAGTTCGGTATATAGGATGGGAGTGATGCCAGTATATGGTGTATGGGTAAATATAAAGATTTTTCTCGGCATCTCGTTCGATTGGATTAATAGTAGAAGGTGTTAGTAGATGGAATACTCGAACGGAAATTTATATACTGCACTAACTATTTCGAATAACTTTATACGACCTTTGTAGTTGATGGTAAAGATATTAAGAAACTTATGTATTGATATTAGAGTTAAATCATTAACATTAACCATTCAACAAATTCAGTCTTCACGAACAGAATTTGTTTCTTCTTGCCAGGCGTTGTCAAGGGTTGAAGCGGAGAATAATTTCTGATTGCTTGATCAAATATCAATATCAATTTCCGCGGGCTTTTTGTTTTGCTTTACTTTGCCGTATTTATAACAAATTAAAGCACATTGTGAGTTTAAAGTGTTTTTTTTATTATTCTTGAGTCTCGTAATGTTAATTTTAGGCCTTTAGCCTTTTCTTTACATTAATTTTTTACCAATAATACAAAAATTTGCCGATTTTACCTCGAGAAAAATTTGCCGATATATTTCAGTATTTGGCCTCATTAATATTACACGTCAGCATGTACAATGTACGCTAATTTTCACTTATATAGATATTTAATATGTATATAATATGAAAGTAATGCTTTAAAAAGAGCATATCAATAATTTTGCCTTGTTGGACTCAGTTTTCAATATGACGTGTGGTATTTTTACAAATTCTTAATAATTTGCAATATTAATAATCGGTCGCTCAAAGCGACTAGATTCCATATTATTACCTGATTATCGCGGTTCCTTTGTTCACAGAGCCTGCATGCATTAAGCAATAAAGACCGAATTAAGCAGAGACGACGTGCCTGATGAATTGAATTGATCACATCAAATTAAAGGGGTTTTATCTAAGGAAAACCCTCATAACAGGGTTGTATCTAGATACCGAGCAGCGGATACAACCCTGCGGATACAACAGCTTATACTGAATCAATGATTAGATAAAACCCTCCTCCTAAATGAGCAACTCCGTTTAGATCTTGCTTTGAGTGAAGGGGGTAACTTATTGAAAAAAATTGAATGCTCTAGAATACACGCGCGCACTGTAATTACGATCACTAAAGCCTGGCCACAGTATATAGAGACGACCAGTAGGGCCACTCATTTGAAATTTTGTGTGGCCGCGCATTACCCATTGGCAGCCAGTCATCAATTTGCTTTCATACATGTAAACAGCTGGACTAACTTTTCAGTAAACTGCATGTTTTTGCATAAAAAGCCGGCTACATGTTGCATCGCCGAGTGGCCCTACTGGTCGTCTCTATACTGTGGCATGGTTCACACGAGTGAGATAAGAAAAAACATAAGGAAAGACAAAAGGTAAAACAAAGGGATGCAGTGAATTGTCCATAAACGTCGACATATAAGCACAAGCATGAGCACAAGTCTCTAAGCATAAGCTAAGCCAGAACAAAAGATATTTCAAAAGAAAACTCTTCTCGCTTTGTCTTTTTAAGCCCTAAAGGGAAAGTTTTCTTTGTATTCCTGCTTATGCTTATCTCACTTCGCTGTGAATCAGGCTTAAGACAAGCGAAAAGAAAACATAACGAAATACCACTTTCGATTAAATACATTAGTTTAAGCATGAATTACTGAATGTAGTCGTAGTACAACATGAGCTGTAAAATTCACTTACTTTACGCACTTTTCTTGTGTCTGTATTCGAACGTCTGCTTTGTACAACAAACTGCAGCGATACTACAACCAACAATCGAGTGTTTTTGAGTCACGAGTGCAAAACAACATTTTAGTGTCTTAATATGTGTTCTGACCCAGTTTTGTTTGTTGAATTTTTCTTACTCTGCAATAAAATCCCGCCAATTTTTATTTCCATCAGATACGATCTATTTCATGCCCGCTGACTCGTCTTCCGTAACCATTTTTCGATTTACAATTCATTTTCACGCACAATCATGATACGCGCCAAATAGGTTAGTTAGGGATGGGGTCGGACAGATCAAAATAGATCAAATTGCGTGATTCGCAGATTGCGTGTCATGGAATTTACGGTCATTTTTCCATGATGGGCGTTTTGCCGCGCGGGCGAAGCGACCGAATCGAATCAGGTGAATAGCGCTACATTCAACTTTCTTGGCGTGCCATTCAACTTTCGGCGTGCTCGCGAGGTTACAGCCGCTCATACATGGCGTGGGCGGAGCGTCTGCCATCATTGTCGCTGTAGGTGTGGCGATTTTTTGTTCCGCTTTACATCTCGCGACACGCCCCTGAGTTGAACTACATTAAATTTTTTATGCCCCGCGCCGCGCATATTCACCTGATCTCGAATCGGTCCGCCGCTTCGGGCAAAACGACCGTACGACTGCCGTCATAAATCTCTGACACCTACAGCGAAAGTTGAAACATGGTCGCTCCGCCCGCGCGGGCAAAGCGGCTGTAATGGAAAATGGCCTTAATAGTAATATACGACTGACAGTTCGCCGTTTAAGCAAGCGGATTTTCTTACAGTAAGTCTAGAAGCAAATTACGAAACCATTTGAATAACAAATTGTGTATTCTTTTGAAATCACATGCCCTTTAGAATTGCGCGCAATTTCTTGTTCTGTTGTCATCCAGCCCAGGCTACTTTTTCCACTTCATCATGTCATGTCTAAACTCAGAGCATTGTCTTTCATTAGTTCATGGAGTAATAGTTATGGAAGCATGTAACACGTTTAACGTTTTTAGGGCATTTCCCCATCATTTATAGACACCTCCCGATGGAAGCGTAACTTCGGTGTAAGTGTTAGGGTTGTGGTACATTTTGCCCGACGAAAGGGCGTGGTAAAGCAGCCGACCAAAACCAAAATTGCGTATTAAGGCCCCATGCCGCTAGCGGGAATGCACAGGTATCGAGCGCCGAAAACACGAAATTTTGAAATCTAGAGTTTCTGAACGCCATTTCATGCACTTTTGGGAAAGACTTTACATAACCTTGATAATTTGAACATGTCGTATAAGCAAAAGTGGAAAAAAGTGGAGGGGGGAGGGGGGATAATTACATATTAACCCCCCTCTGCCCAAAAAGTGGGGGGATTCGTCCCCCCATCTCCCCCAGGATCGACGCCTTTGCTTGAGAATGATGTCATCATATAATTATATTCAAATTAATCCAAATTCAGCCTAGAAACTTCTCAGTTATTAACTCTTAGTTAGAATACCATGTTTAACAGATTTTGTGCCGAAACGATTGACGGGATGCAACGTTTAATTCGACGAAAAGATTGCTTCAATTCTAATAATCTGATTATTGTGTCATATGTATTATTGAATGATTACAAAAAAAAATATTTTAGGATTATTTTACATCTAATGCAATGATTTGAAAGGCAATTTTCTAACTCATTATTACGTAACTATTTCCTAAGCTCTTAGCCAGACAAATTTTTAATATTCTTTGTCTCATAATTATTATAGTAAGTTTCTAGGCTTTAGTAGCTAGCAAGCTAACCAATATGGCTAGCCTCATTATTATTCAGAACAAGTCAAGAATTCTACGATGGCCGTAATTATAATCCTCTGGTTGAGACCGGCAGCTTAGTTGTTATATGCATGCGAACTACCTACTTTTCGCTTTTATATATTTTTATCGGTGACTCGGCTCATCCTTTGATCCAACCAACGAGCTAAATATTTTAATGGTGTAATATCGTGACTATTTACAATAAATACATGTTACATTTTTTAACCACTTACGCTTCACGTTTTGCAAAAAAAGTGCGGGTTTTAGTCTCTTTTATGAAGCTATTTCTTGATAAATTTATGGTATAATATTATTACAGAGTAGACTCGAGTAACCACGCGTGAGCATCACGTGAGCGTGAATGATTTCAAGCTATAGTTTCCAAACTCTGTCAGGTAAATATATGAAGGAATAGCTTCATAAAAGACTAAAACCCCGCATTTTTGGGCTGCATGTGGTTTTACGCTGACCGACCTAACTGAACACACTATATAATTCAAGATACTATAGACTGTGTGCCACTGAAAATTATTCTGTGTGAGATGAAAGAGTATATCTGCAACAGAAAATATTTTGTATTTGATGGACAGCTGGGATAATACTGCCACGTCACCGAAAAAACACAACGTTTCGGCCTTTCGTCGGGAGAATGGATACATCAGTACTGAAGTCCTAATTATTCATATAATATCATTATATTAGATGGAATAGACTCGCGTGTGCGTGTGCGTACGCGAGCGAGCGGCGCGCAAGCGTGAAGTATTTCAAGCGTTATCAAATCAATATATCAAGCATGATTAAAAACTCTAATTTTTGGGCCACTATGCTACTACAATATTAAGTAGAGATAACGTCAGAAACTTAAGCTTCTTGTTCACTTAAATGTGTTCATTAGTTGATTGAAATATATCTCTTATTTGTGCTTTGAAATTAACACCTCGTACCCAGGGTCTCTACTCTGCACTCTTCCTCCACAAGAGCCTGGGAACGAGGTTGTTTAAATTTACCTTTGTTCAACGGCAAAAAACTTCAATCTCTGTTGGCTGGAAGTTGTGGCTGCCCGCCAACAGAGCTTTGGTTTGTGGAGTGCCAGGTTGATATCCTGGAGGAGGTTGGTATGTGTGACCAAGGTTGCTGAATGAATCTTGGTTTGTGTTGGCATTGTCGCTGATGCGCAGATCATCAAAGGTTGATCAGGAATGATCTAAGATACAGCCTACTCCAAAGATTGCTCCCAATTCAGGATGACAGAAGATTGCTGTGTCATTTCGATGATCATATATCATAGGACATTTGAACGAAAGCAAGCTGTCCTTATTTCGAAGTGAAAATAGAAATGAAACTTCGGAATGTTTAAACTCACCAAATGAAACTGAAAGAAATGTGAGAAATATTTTAAGCACTCACATGCACAAGACAAACCACAACATCTATTTAATATTATCGGGGAGAAAACAAGGATTTAAGTTAAGTGCGTATTCAGAAATTATAAAGATTTAAAAGTGTAAAAATTAAAAAAACAATTTGTGGGAAAACTGATCGAAAAAAGGCTACGGAAAAATATAATCATCACCAAAAATATCAATTAATGTTCACAAAAATATGCAATCACTGTTAAAAGTCGCAAAATAAATTATATTTCAAACGCTGAACAGGTAAAATAATCTTTATTCGAAATGTTCAAACTTTTGTTTGATAATTTTTGACATTTACATTGGATTTGTAAGAAAACAAAAATGGCTTCCAAAATATACCATAGCTTTTAAGCTATGAACAATTTATTAAGAAACAGAAACATCAGCATCAATAAATCCAGAACCTTTTCTTCGAAGTGAACTCAGTAACGAGGAAAGCCGTACTGTGTAAATGCGTCTTCCCTTGATGCCCCGCGCGTTTTCGCAACTACTGTAACCCGCACGTCTAACATTTTGAAGGTTTATGTAAGCTCCGGCTGTGGAGGAGAGGGAGTGGACATGTCTGGAACATAATGTAACATAAAATATATAAACTCAATCCAATCGTTTAATTATTCATATAAAACTTATTGTACAGTAGTTCTTCACATGCATGTGTGGGTTCCCCATTGTTACTACTTAATGTTTTGAAAGATGAAAATTTAATTTTTTGCTTACATTCACGTACTAGATTTTTATAGTAAAATTAAAAATGCAAAGAATACCTCTTGGTTTCCAGCTCTTGTCAGTAAAACCACCAAAGACATTGGTTCCGCATTTGACCAAGGTCAATGTAGGTCCTACATCGTCACACTTTCTATGAAAATCTTCTCCTCTCCAACCATCATCAGAAGCTCGATAACAAAGTTGCCAACCAAACTTCTTATCTTCCATCCACTCTGCAAGTTGGTGAGCATGATCAAAATTACCATCCAAGATGGTTGATCTTTCAAGTAATGACTGTACAACAACAGGATCAACTGAAAACAAAAATCAACTGTTCAAAGATATTCATCTGTTTCTTTTTTATCATACCATTTACTTTCAACAGTATTGTAAATGTTCTTTTTCATCACTTGTACTTTTCTATCAGCCATATTCAACCTCGAATCTCAATTGCAAAATACATGACAAGAAAACGTAATAAATAATGAAGTCATAATGAGTTGAGTAAGTTATATTTTAAAAAGATTCAGTATTCTCACGTAGGTCGTAGTTGGTAAAGAATATTTTTTATACTTTTTACTGAATAATTAGGTATATATTAACAAAATTACTTATCTGAACGTAAATAAATTCACCTGGTTTTCTAAATGGTGTACTGCAAGCTGCAAAGAAAATTGAGAAATTGGAAAGAACGATATTTTTATTAAACTTTGAATGTACAGGAAGGAATAAGACTGCATGTAAGTGTTTATACCCGCACAAATTATTGTTCAGGTTGCTACATTTTTACTGTTTTTTAGCCGTTGTATGAAAGTATTAACTTACCAATTTTTCTGAGGTTATCTAGTTTTACAGTGTAATGAAGCCATAATGAGTTGAGTAGGTTATATGTTAAAAAGTTTCAGTACTCTCACGTTGGTCGTAGTTGGTAAAGAATATTTTATACTTTTTACTAAATAATTAGGTATATATTAACAAAATTACTTATCTGAACGTAAAGAAAATTTACCTGGTTTTCTAAATGGTGTACTGCAAGCTGCAAAGAAAATTGAGAAATTGGAAAGAACGATATTTTTATTAAACTTTGAATGTACAGGAAGCGGGAATAAGACTGCATGTAAGTGTTTATACCCGCACAAATTATCGTTCAGGTTGCTACATTTTTACTGTTTTGTAGCCGTTGTATGAAAGTATTAACACCAATTTTTTTCTGAGGTTATCGAGTTTTACAGTGTAATGAAGCCATAATGAGTTGAGTAAGTTATATGTTAAAAAGTTTCAGTACTCTCACATTGGTCGTAGTTGGTAAAGAATATTTTATACTTTTACTAAATAATTAGGTATATATTAACAAAATTACTTATCTGAACGTAAAGAAAATTCACCTGGTTTTCTAAATGGTGTACTGCAAGCTGCAAAAGAAAATTGAGAAATTGGAAGAACGAAATTTTTATTAAACTTTGAATGTACAGGAAGCGGAGCCGGAAAGCCAAGAGTGTAAGACTGCATGTAAGTGTTACCCGCACAAATTATTGTTCAGGTTGCTATATTTTTACTGTTTTTTAGCCGTTGTATAAAAGTATTAACTTACCAATGTTTCCAAGGTTATCTAGTTTTACAGTGTCAACTACTTCTCGGAAGGATTTCTCCTGGTATCCAATTTCGCCATAATGAACTGGCAGCATCATTTCTGGCTGTCCCATCTTGATATTGCTTGCGTTTGCTTCCATTTCTTTTCCAAGCGAAAGGATTTCTTCACTGCTTCCTTTTTCGATGATATTCTTTGCAAACTCCAGTGAGCCATTCACCTTCTCTACGTAGGCTTTCATGTCGTCATGTTGTTTCACAAGTTTTTGGTCTACTTCGTCGTGCTTTTTGTCAACTTGGTCAAGCAAGATTTCCGTGTTCTGTTTTAGTTTCTTGGCAAATTCTTTCAATATTTCGTTTTCCTGTTGCTGGAGGACATCTTTTGCCGCTTTGGCGTTGGCTTGTAGATTTCGAGTAGAATATTCTATTTTCTGTAAGGCAGTCTGGCCTTCGTTAGATTCCTTCTGCAAGATGGCGGAAGTTGTCTTCAACGTTTTCTTGTGCTGCTCTGCCACTACATCAACAGGTTGATGGTCATGGCCAGGTTTGGGATGGTCTTGGAGGACACAGGTCATACAAGCCAGTTCCTGACATGTTTTACAATAAAATGCATGGGTTTCTTCTCATGACCATATTTCTGGCAGCGTGATTTTCCTTTCGCTTTAGCTTGGTTCCAGGTTTCATGCTAATTCCTCCAAAGTCAACACAACATGGTCTTCGAAGTCAAGCCAGTTGTTGTGTGTTGTCAAGCAGTTTCTTGCACAGATAACGTTCACATTTGATACATCTGCATGTGGCAGGTAGTTGAGCTTTGCAAGATTCACAAGGTAGTTTCTGTGCTTGTTGTTGTATTTTCAAAATGTCGAGTATATTGTTGATAAAATAATTGCATCGAAGTCGTCCCAAGCTTTCGTCTAATTCTTTCACTTCAAACTGGGTTCTGCACATTGGACAGTTGAACAGATGCTTGTCTTTACGTTTCTCTTCGGTTTCCTCACGTTGACTTTCAACATACTTCGTAAGGCAATCTTTAGAGAGAGAGTAGTGTGCAGTAGAGATGAAAACAAGGAGAGTTCTCGGTTCTTTCAAAGTCCTTTACAACTCAGCATTTCAGAAGTTTTTTCCATTCGTTGAGTGGGAGCAGGATCTGGCGCTGTAGCTATAGCTAGTTATATTCTCTGCCAAGATTGATAGTGGCTTGTGATGTATTGACTCAGCACTACTGAAGTCTGTATTCAAAATGAAACTCGTTCGAATTATATTGTTAAATACAAAGAAATGTTTTTTCTCAGTATCGACTCAAATTCCTTCTAAATTAACATTTCAAAAGATCTCCCTGCAAGTAAGGACAAAGACAAGTGTTTCAATCTTGTCTGTTTTGATATGCAATTAATGTCTCGTATTTGAAATCTTTAAAAGTACATTGCCTTAAAAACATTTGCAATTAGAGTATAAATTCTTCTGTACATTGATGCGGTTAACAAAACAAGAGAGTTTCTATAAAACAACAAATTGTATTTGTCAAAAATTAAACAACATACTTTCAGCCAACAATCATGGATTAACGAAGCTTGAAGAAAAAATTCCAGAAGCATAAACATATAATATATGGAACAATTAAGCCATTTCGGCAAAGCGCACCATAAATTAGGAGTCTTAATTTAAGTTTATTTGAGTTTCAATTTGCTAGTTGCTGTATCTGATGTTCGACCAACAAGTCGAGTAATGGTTTAACTGTGATTTAAACAGGAAGCGTGTTAATTAAGCACGGTTTACAATCGGTCGCAACTGTCGAAGTCATGCTGGACGATTTGAAATAGTCTGGATCTTTGTTGTGTTTTGTGTGCCGTATGTTAATCAGTCGGTTGACTGTTGTACCAAAACTACCTGAAAAATACAATGAGAACTTCGACGTTTCGAGGAAGGCCCTTCGTCTGGAAGTTACGAGAACGAACAGACAACGTTCGGACTAACTTCCAGACGAAGGGCCTTCGCTCGAAACGTCGAAGCTTTCATTGTATTTGTCAGGTATAATTTACACATCAGTCAACCGCCGTATCTTCGTTATACTCTACCACACTGGTACCAATCTTTCTTGAATGTAGGGATATATAATAAAACTCTATTACATCGGCCACATTGATATGGTCGTGATTGTCACGTGAATGAACGTGATATATGGCTATATGTTACAAGCTCAACTTGATGCTGACGACATTTTTATGGGCCGACTACAATATTAAAACTAGAACGTAATCTATGAATCTATAATATTCTGTACTGTAACACTGAAAGTTTTAAATCTTGACATTTATATATGGTAATTGTTTGTATTTATACTGACACGGGAGAATTGTGTATATTTTTATCTGGCATTGGTCATCTGTAATGATGCAACCGACGATATATAGATAATAACACTCGGAGACACTCTATCGCAAGGAAAGTGCTGCCTCATGCAGGGATTGTGGACTCATATTTTTTCTTGTACGCAGGCACAGAATATAATATAATACTAACGTCATCTTCTGCAAATTTCCCGTCGGTAAGATTAGAAAAATTTAATCGCAAATTTCAGGCTCAAGCCTCGTGTTATTACTTAACATAATAAAAATCTGAAAAGGAAATATGATTCCACCAAATTAAAACGCTCAATAAATAATTAGTGAAGGCGATCAAAGTTTTTTCAAGTTAAATTAGTTAAATACCAAAATATCGGTACCTCTCCTCCGCAGAGGCGTTTAGTGTACCACGTGGGCTACATACACACAGTTGTTCGTAAGGCATGCGGTAATTTGTAAATTCACGGCATCAAAGGGAAGACTGAAGTATCCTCGTCTTCCCTTGATCTGCCACGAGCTGCATTCACCATGATTACCCGCATGCCTTATTTTCGGGTTAAAAATCCTCTGCTAATAACAAAACAAAGCGAAAGTTTATTAATTAAGGCAAGTATTACAATTATCGATAGGAGTGAATATAACTTTTATACATAACTTTATTGTTTTAACCTTCGTTCTAATTTATGCTTTTGTTATTTAGATCATAGACAATCAATTGTCTATGTCTGATCAATAGATAACTAGGCATATTAATTATCGAAGGTTGTTATAGGGTATCGATAGCGGATTTTCTCTACATTACAAAACTATAGTAAACAAACGAAAAGTTTTAGAACTAAACCATTACTGTTTCTTTTAATTAACATTACTTGCAGATGCATGGACGTTGACGACAAAACAAAAATTTAAATGTTTTTCTATAGTTTGTCAGACGACAGTAGTAAACAAACGAATTTATGACAAAGTTAGAATAAAACAAAAATAGAAACACATGTGTAAATGTTTCTTGATGGTGTTTGTCGTAGCCATGATTCATGTTGACCAAATCGATATCAAATATCAAGAGCGGTGGCAGTGTCAAGGCAAAAAGACAAGCGATGTACATTATTGTGTGAAAAAAATGCTTTTGTCTGAAATGGGTTCGCTTTCGTCTTTGCGTTGACGTTTCCTTAGCAGTGAGCTCCATATATATATGGAGTAAGAACTTCTAATGTTCGGCCAATAGGCCAAGTGAAGCCAAGATGGCGGCAATTGACGTCCAAACTCATGAAGGTCATAAACAGTTTTCATATCATTTTATCCAGCTAATTCCAGTTTTTTCTAACATATCGCATCGCTAATCAAGTCACTAGTTCATAAAATGATGATGTTATTATTGTTTAAATCGGAGTAAAACACGAAATTTCGGCACACTCCTTGCCGGCTTGTAAACCGCGTGGTCGAAAACAATAGAAAGGGATTGGCACTGGACTTCAAAATCCGCCAACTATGGCTTCAATTTTTGGACAAGTTCTCACTCCAGATATATATATATGGAGCTCACTGTTCCTTAGCTGTTGAAGTGTTTCCACTTTGAGACTCCAAATATTTCGCCTCCTTTTTCAAATGATGGATCGTTTTAATATACAACAAACACGAACAAAATATCATAAAAATTCCACTTATAAGTCGAAAACCGGTGACAGCTTTTTCGAGATCGTTTTCCAAAGCTATATTCAAGAATGCAAACAGCCATTGAAAAATTATAACCGCCATTGGCATTGCCTTCTTTCCATTCATAAACACTCGGTATTTATTTAAAAGGATAACAAACAATAAAACAACGATCCAGTGCCAGAAGGAAAATACTGAGAAATGAAATATAAATAGGAGCCGTGAACAGTTGAGAAAGAATTCGACCATCAGTGAAGAACGCCAATAGTAGCTACTTCGCGAATTTGTACAAACATAATAAAAGGTCCGAGAACGTGTTATTCATTATGAGATACGATGAATTTCTGAAACATTTTAGAGGATCTTTTAACAGTCCATATAGCAATATCGAGTTACATTATTTCCCAACAAAAAGCGAAAGTTGACAGCAAATAGCATAAGCTTTGTTATCAGAATGTGGGTTTATACAATTTGTTGTTGAATTCATTTTAATTTTTTGGATATGAAAGCGTATGTGTACTTAACAAAATCTTGTCCAAAATGATAAGTAACATGCAAGCGAATCATCGATTTATTTGAGAGCTAAATTATTCAAAAGGTGTTGCATATCTTTTCCTTTTTTAATGAAGATCTAATATACATATATCGCCATGATAAGTTATTTTGCAATTAAAATGTTAAATAAGGAAAAGACAGAAAAGACAGGAATGGATTTGGGACTCTGAACATATAGCAATGAGTTCCTATAATATTAATATTGTTATGCTAATTAGGATATTTTCTTGAATCTAGCTTTTTATGCAATTGCACTGTATATATATATACTTGTAAAAATCACTATGGTGTATAGTGTTATCAGTAAATATTATCTTCCATATCTATTAAGTACGGATAGTCCGTCTGGATGAACTTGGGCAAAGAGATATAGTTTGCCTGATAATTCGTCTGTGTATGAACGCGGCACAGAAGTCGTGGATCATCCGTGAAGACGAACTATATCTGAGTATAGTTTGTCTACTTTAGACGAACTTGCGTGCATGGGTAGTTCGGCATAACAAAAAAATCAGGAAAATTTCAGTCACGATTTAATATTTGATCATAGAAAACTGCTGCCGGACTAAACTCATAACGAGGGAGCTCTCTTGACGAGCATGTTACCAAGGGTAAAAACATTCGGGTATATATATAGATGACATCATAAGTAATCCCCAAACCCACGACCGCATTATTATACCATATTCATGCATGGCCAATGGTAGTCATAAGTGATGCTTGGATAATGAAAACTGTAAGAAAATTATCTACGTGTACGCAATTCTCAAAAGGAAGAGGGAGGAAGAGGGGGGAAGAGGGGAGAAGAGGGGAGAAGAGGGGGGAAGAGGGGAGAAGAGGGGAGAAGAGGGGAGAAGAGGGGAGAAGAGGGGAGAAGAGGGGAGAAGAGGGGAGAAGAGGGGAGAAGAAGAGGAGAAGAGGGAAGAGCCTCTTCCCTCATAGCTGGAGGAAGGGGCTCAGACCCCATAGTCTCTACTATACACCACTATCACAGATCCATCTAGTTAGTCAGTCAGTCAGATATTTCGTCTATCGCTAGTGTATAAATCGAGATTAGTTATAACATAGTGCAAGCAAAATGTTCATTGTTTCAGGATGGTCTCCATTCCAAACGACTGATTACATTTCCCTCATACCTGATTTTGCCGATATTCAAAAATGATTTGTTCAGTGCAGTTTTTAGAGTTCAGATATTTTGAATTATATGCTCACATATCTAGCTGCAATTATAATTTTCTAATTAAAGCCAGTGATTAGAACCAACAATAATTTGTTTATTATCCTTGATGTCCGATTGCATTAATTGACAGAGTTTATTAATATATCGTTTGCTTAACTCCTTAAGGTGGCTCAATATAGTAATCACGAAACCCTTATGCAAGAATCACGAAAATATACTTTATTCTATAGTTATGAATAAACCCGCGTGACAATTTGTGCACGCGGGAATATTAACGAAAGGACTTCCAAACAGACCTGACGTGGGCAGTTGCTCGCGCCATCTCGCGCCATTGTGCGTGTTCTATAGCGTTTTCATGTCAATTGCCGACGTCATTAAAAAATTCCAATTTTGAAAAACAATGCGCTATATCTCATTATTTTGTCCGGTGACCTATGTTCAAAATTTTGCATGCTGTATTGCACCACAAAATCTTTCATTATACCAAAAATAAAAAAATTTTGTAATGCCAAAAATTTTTTATTGTTTGACAACGGCATTACAGAATTTTTTTATATTTTGCTTATTGTTAGTCTGTTTTGCAAGTAAAATAATGCACGAAAAAAATTGGGGGTCACCGTGCTTTTTTTCCAACTACACGAGGCAATGAGCTATTTTAGAGTGAATTTCATACGCGTATGTTGTCATAGCAACGAACTGTATGTTACTAAAACTAACATAATTTGAAAGTAGAAACATCAAAATATATGAAAACCCCCGATATCTGGTGAATAAGACCTAAAAATACGGAGTTTAAAAAGTTTTAAAATGTTGTACGCTTGAATTTTTGAAAACTGTATCGAGCCACCTTAAGCTATAGTTTCGCTTCGCTTAATTGTCTAATGGCGACTATATTCTATATTCTATAAGTCTATAGGAAATCGATCGCAGTGATGAAGAAATCAATCGAGACATTTTAAATTTTCACTTAGATATTTGATATGTATATAATATGAAAGTAATGCTTTAAAAAGAGGATATCAATAATTTTGCCTTGTTGGACTCAGTTTTCAATACGACATGCGGTATTTCAACAAATTCTTAATAATTTGCAATATTAATAATTTGCAATATTAATAATCGGTCGCTCAAAGCGACTAGATTCCGTATTATTACACGATTATCGCGGTTCCTTTGTTCACAGAGCCTGCAAGCACTAAAGACCGAATTAAGCAGGGACGACGTACCTGATGAATTGAATTGATCATATTATTCTCTATTTTTAGAAAGTCAATTTTACGTGAATTTTACAATTCCTAGGTGCATTGTTTAGTAAAGAAGCGAATCATGATTTATATTATACACGCGGCTTATTTATTTTCAGCTAAACTTTGTTTATGAGGTTTAGTATAATTATATTTGTGCCATGTCTTGTGTGTGCGTTGTGTAGTAACTGGAGATACCATGTTTTGTGGTATCCGGTTTGGATTTAACCAGAGCCTTGTCGCGTTCCGTTGACCGCGCGTAAAATGGGCTCTGGGTACGAGAATGAGAGTAAGTCTAGAAACAAATTACTTGACGGTCTTGCTTGAAGAATTACCAGACCATTTAAATAACAAATTTATTATTTTGAAATCACATGCTATTTAAAATGGTGCGCAATTTCTTGTTCTATTGTTATCCAGCGCAGGCTACACTAAGTCTTGTCTATTGTTTTCCACTTCATCATGTCAAGTCTCCAACTCAGAGCATTGTCTTTCATTAGTCCTTGAAAATTAATGATGTCAATCATATAATAAGTCAGTTAATTACTTAGAATGACTTCAGTTTTTATCCAAATACAGCCTAAAAACTTCTCAGTAATTAACTCTTACTTAGAATACCATGTTTAACAGATTTTGTGCCGAAACGATTCACGGGATGCAACGTTTAATTCCAATTCGACGAAAAGATTGCTTCAATCCTAATAATTTAATCACTGTGTTGTATGTATTTTTGAATGATTACTAAAAAGAGAATTTTAGGATTATTTTACATCTAATGCAATGATTTGAAAGGCAATTTTCTAACTATTTCCTAAGCTAAGAGCCCGAGAAATTTTTAATATACTTTGTCTCGTAATTATTATAGTAAGTTTCTAGGCTTTAGTACCTAGCTAGCCAATATGGCTAGCCCCATTATTATTCAGAACAAGTCAAGAATTCTACGCTTGCTCAGATATTTTATCTTTGATCCAACCCAACCAACGAATGTTTTATTTGGGTAAGGTAATATCGTGACTATGAATCATATTTACATTTTTTTTTTTACTTACGCTCTTACCTTTGCCCAAAAAAAATGAGGGTTAGTCTCTTTTATGAAGCTATTCCTTGATATATTTATGGTATAATATTATTACAGAGTAGACTCGAGTATCCACGCGTGAGCATCACGTGAGAGTGAAGGATTTCCAAGCGCTAGTTTCCAAATTCTGTCAGGTAAAATATCAAGGAATAGCTTCATAAGAGAGACTGAAATTTCGGGCTGTCTGTGGTTTTATGCTGCCCTACCTAACACACTATATAATTCAAGATACTATATAGACTGTGTGCCACTGAAAATTCTTCTGTATGAGATGAAAGAGTATATCTGCAACAGAAAATATTTTTTATTTGATGAAAAGCTGGGGTAATATTGCACGTCAGCATGTAAAAGGAAAAAACCCCACAACGTTTCGAGCAAAGGCCCTTCGTCGGGGGAGTGGATACATCAGTATTGAAGCCCTAATTATTCATATAATATCATTATATTAGATGGGATAGACTCACGTGTGCGAACGGCGCGCAAGCGTGAAGTATTTCAAGAGATATCAAATCAATATATCAAACAAAAACCTTTTAAAAATTATTAAAACTCGAATTTTTGGGCTGCCTATCCTACTACAATATGAAGTAGAGATGTCAGAAACTTAAGCTTCCTGTTCAATTTAATATGTTCATTAGTTGATTGAAATATATCTCTTATTTGTATTTTGAAATTAACACCTCGTATCCAGGGTTTCTACGCTGCACTCTTCCTCCACAAGAGTCTGGGAACGAGGTTGTTTAAATTTACCTTTGTTCAACGGCGAAAAACTTCAATTTCTGATGGCTGGAATTTGTGGCTGCCCGCCAACAGAGCATTGGTTTGTGGAGTGTCATATTGATATCCTGGAGGAGGTTGGTATGTGTGGCCAAGGTTGCTGTATGAACCTTGGTTTGTGTTAGCATTGGGACTGATGAACAGATCACAACAGAGAAAACCACCACTAGAGACTGCTCCAAAAACTGCTCCCCATTCAGGATAACAGAAGATTGCTCTGTCATTTCGATGATCATATATAGGACATTTGAACGAAGGCAAGTTGTCCTTATTTAGAAGTGAAAATAGAAATGAAACATCGGAATGTTTAAAATCACCAAATGAAACTGAAAAAATGTGAGAAATACTTTAGGCGTAGGCGCTCACATGCACAAGACAAACGACAACATTTATTTAATATCATCGGGGAGAAAACAAGGATTTAAGTTAAGTGCGTATTCAGAAATTATAAAGATTTAAAAGTGTCAAAGGAATATGCATTATAAAATAACATGTTTACTACGCGAGCTGTGATTGGTCAATACCCGTGCAGGATGAGACAATCATGCACGGAAAATGTTAGGCGCTTCGCGGGTTTTTTAAAATGTCCGTTGTTTCTTTGTCGTTATTTTATAAAATAATTACCAAATGGATTTCCGTGCAGGATTGTGTGATCCTAACACTTGGGATGTTGCTCGACTTTCTGAAAGCTAAAAAATACTCGCCTATCGGCTCGTATTTTTTTACGCTTTCAGAAAGTCTCGCAACATCCCGCGTGTTAGGATCACGCAATCCTGCACGGAAAACCATTCGGTGTCCTTTATTATCGATCAACAAACAATTTGTGGGAAAGCTGATCGAGAAAAGGTTGCGGAAAAATACAATTATCACCAAAAATGTCAACTGATATGCAGGGCCTTTTTTAAGAAATCGTCAGTGGGGGGGCATCATCGAAAGGAGACGTAACAAGTAGGTGATGTATTACAGGTGTAGGAAGGCGAAGGGGGTCCTCCCCCAAAAATTTTTTGTATTCTTGAGTCTCTGTGGCTTGATTTCCTGCATTTTCAGAGACAATTTTTGATATATCCCATCTAAACGGAGCCAGGTTTTGTTGTGAGAATACAATAACTTTCCTCTAAACTCAGTTTTTTCCCCTTTTTGGCTTGGACAAGGACCCAAGGGCTTCACTGGGGGGGCAAAATAGCTTACTGGGGGCGAACATGGGGGGCTAAGGGGCGTATAGTTCCACGATAGTAAAAAGGCCTGCTGATATGCACAAAAAATAAACATAACTGTCAAAAAATACCAAAATAATTATTATTTCAAAAGCTGAACAAGTAAAATAATCTTTGTTCGAAATGTACTTTCTTTTGTTTGATAATTTTCTACATTTACATTGGATTTGTAAGAAAACAAAAATGGCTTCCAAAAATATACCACAGCTTTTAATATAAGAACAAGTAATTTGTTAAGTCAACATCAGCATCAATAAATCCAGAATCTTTTCTTCGAAGTGAACTCAGTAGAGACCTTACGAATTTAAGACGGCAACGTGACGACGACGGCTATAAATACAATGAAATTTATAGTATTTTAGAATAGAAATGAATAATTAAAATCCCACGGGAATTTTAGACGTCATCCTCGCTCTGTTTACAACGGTAAACTACAGATTTTTACGTATTGTGTTCAACGTCTGCATTTCAAGCCGCGAGAAGTGGTACTCAGCAAATTGGCTCAGTACTGAAGTAGAAATCTTCTAAACCAAAAGGCCGTTATCTCAACTTCCTCCAACTGAAGTGAATTCATACGATTGATAATACACGACAACTTTTATTTAATTGATTTATTTGAAGGAGTTTGTTTTGGCCGTCGGCGTTCGCGTTGCCGTCCTACATCGTAAGGTCTCTAGTAATGAGTAAAGGCGTACTGGGTAAATGCGTCTTCCCTTGATGCCCCGCGCGTTTTCACAACTACTGTAACCCGCACGTCTAACATTTTGAAGGTTTATATAAGCCCCGGCTGCGGAGGAGAGGGTGTGGACTTGTCTGGAACATAATATAACATAAAATATATAAACTCAACCCAATCGTTTAATTATTCATATAAAAATTATAGTAGAGTAGTTCTTCACATGTGTGGGTTCCCCATTGTTACTACTTAATGTTTTGAGTACTAGATTTTTATTATAAAAATAAACATGCAAAGAATACCTGTAGTTTTCCAGCTCTTGTCAGTAAAACCACCAAAGACATTGGTTCCACATTTGACCAAAGTCAATGTAGGTCCTACATCGTCACACTTTCTATGAAAATCTTTTCCTCTCCAACCATCATCAGAAGCTCGATAACAAAGTTGCCAACCAAACTTCTTATCTTCCATCCAGTGCGCAAGTTGTTGTGCAAGGTCAACGTTTCCATTCAATATGCGCGATGTTTTCACCAATGATTGTACAACAACAGGATCAACTGAAAATAAAAATCAACTGTTCAAAGATATCTATCTGTTTCATTTTTATCATACCATTTACTTTTTCAATAGTATTGTAAATTATCCTTTTTATCACTTGTACTTTTCTATCAGCCATATTACCTCGAATCTCAATTGCAAAATATAGAACATGGGCTTCGGTGGCGCAGTCGTCAGGGCAAGCGCCTTTCACCTCTGAGTCTTGAGTTCGATTCTCGCTGAGGACTATACTCATCACACTCATGTGAAAAGAGTAACTCAACGCTCTGCCGAAAGTCGTGGGTTTTCTCCGGGCACTCCGGTTTCCTCCCACAGGGAAAGTTGACTGGGTGGGTTAGGATATACAGATTAGGAAAGTAATATCACAACTGTTGTAAAAATAGATAATGTAGGCTACGTACATAATATAGGTAAGCGAGATACTTGATGTAATCGGTCACTGAAAAGCCCCAACGGGGAGTGAGCTGAATAATGTATGAGTATGAGTAAGACAAGGAAACGTAATAAAATAATGAAGTCATAATGAGTTGAGTATGTTATATGTTAAAAAGATTCAGTACTCTCACGTAGGTCGTAGTTGGTAAAGAACATTTTATATATTTTGCTAAATAATTGAACGTAAATAAATTTTACCTGGTTTTCTAAATGGTGCACAAGTAAACTTTGAATGTGGAGGAAGCGGGAGCCGGAAATATAGGCGTACGGGCGCAGTTTCGTTTGGGGGGGCAACAAAATTTTGCCCGAATTTTAAAGCTTACCCAAAATGCCCGAATTTGGATAACATATTGATAACAATAATAACCATTAATTGTATTTTACAAATAAATATGCTGAATTTTCACTTGTGCATTGCTTCTGCATGTGAACTCAAAATGAACGTTTAAAAAGCTGCGAGTAGGTTACATGCATACTTAGAAAAAATACCTATATCGTCCATGTCGTTGACCAAAAGTGTCAATTATTTTCAGGTTAATCATGTCGTCAGGGCCATAGCCACGATGTTAACATTGGCGCAACTAATTTTTTCGAGGCCAAAAGTCCGATAATCTGTAGGGGGGTCCGGGGCATGCTCCTCCGGAAAATTTTGAAAATATGAGGGTTCTAAAGGGTATTTCGTGCATTCTGAGACAACTCTAATACCCAGATAATATACATTCAAAATCGCGTACACTCATTGCCATGGTTCAATAATAATACTAATGGTTCAGAATATGAGGGCCTGTTTATATGATCCCGGCTAGGCGGACGGGACAGTTGCATGCCGAGATCCCGCTTGTTATAATATAAACTCTATTGAGTGTTTATATGATCCTGCTTCTATCCCGCCTAGACGGGATCCTGGCGTCTGTTGCCGGGATCTCGCCTAGCCGGGACGAAAAATTCCCATATAACACTCTATCCCGGCCAGGCGGGATGAGCTTTTCTTCTGAGCATGCGTAAATCCCTTTTCTGCAAGAAAATATGACGTCAAGCACTTAACTGGCTTCATCCCGGCAATGTATTTTGTCCATATAAACACGCCATCCCGCATAGGCGAGTTTCCCGGCTAGACGGGATGAAAACGTCCCGTCCCGCCTGGACGGGATCATATGCGATAGAATTGAAGCGTTCTTGGTCTATTGATGTGCGAAGATAGGTTTTCATGCGCAGTTCTCGTTATAGCCGTTACAACTAGAGCCAATTCTTCTGCGGTCAAGCAAAGGCATGCAACTGAATTACAGAAATGTTCAAATTATACTATTGTTTTCCAACAACACGCAGACCAGATAAATATACAGTACTTTAAATTATAAAATTCTGTTTTTGTTTAAGTTCTGACTACATAATTCTATTTTGCCCGAATATTCGTGAACCATTTGCCCGAATGACGTAAATCTCCAAATTGTGGGGGGACAGGTGCGCCCCCCTGCTCCCACGGTCCGTACGCCTATGGCCGGAAAGCCAAGAGTGTAAGGTTGCATGTAAGTGTTACCCGCACAAACTATTGTTCAGGTTGCTACATTTCTACTGTTTTTTAGCCGTTGTATAAAAGTATTAACTTACCAATTTTTCCAAGGTTATCTAGTTTTACAATGTCAACTACTTCTCGGAAGGATTTCGCCTGGTATCCAATTTCGCCATAATGAACTGGCAGCATCATTTCTGGCTGTCCCGTCTTGATATTGCTTGCGTTTGGTTCGATTTCTTTTCCAAGCGAAAGGATTTCTTCACTGCTTCCTTTTTCGATGATATTCTTTGCAAACTCCAGTGAGCCATTCACCTTCTCTACGTAGGCTTTCATGTCGTCATGTTGTTTCACAAGTTTTCGATTGACCTCTTCGTGCTTTTTGTCAACTTGGTCAAGCAAGATTGTCGTGTTCTGTTTTAGTTTCTTGGCAAATTCTTCCAAGATTTCTTTTTCCTGTTGCTGGATGACATATTTTACTCTTTTAGTGTTGGCTTGTATATTTCGAGTAGAATATTCTATTTTCTGTAAGGCAGTCTGACCTTCGTTAAATTTCTTCTGCAAGATGGCGGAAGTTGTCTTCAAGGCTTTCTTGTGCTGCTCTGCTACTACATCAGTAGGTTGACAGGCATGGTCAGGTTTTGGATGGTCTGAGACAAGGCAATGAATGCAAGCCAGTTCCTGACATGTGTTGCAATAAAATGCATGGGGTTTCTTCTCATGACCATATGTCTGGCAGCGTGATTTTCCTTTCGCTTTAGCTTGGTTCACAGGTTTCGCCAATTCCTCCAAAGTCAACACAACATGGTCTTTGAAATCTGGCCAGTTGTTGTGTGTTGTCAAGCAGTTCTTGCACAGATAGCGTTCACATTCAATACATCTGCAAGCGGCAGGTAGTTGCGCTTTGCAAGATTCACAAGGTAGCTTCTGTGCTTGTTGTTGTATTTTCCAAATGTCGAGTATATTGTTGACAAAATAATTGCATCGAAGTCGTCCCAAGCTTTCGTCTAATTCTCTCACTTCAAACTGGGTTCTGCACATTGGACAGTTAAACAGATGCTTGGCTTTACGTTTCTCTTCGGTTTCCTCACGTTGACTTTCAACATACTTCGTAAGGCAATCTTTACAGTAGAGATGAAAACAAGGGAGAGTTCTTGGTTCTTTCAAAGTCCCTTTACAACTACAGCATTTCAGAAGTTTTTCCATTCGTTGAGTGGGAGCAGGATCTGGCGCTGTAGCCATAGCTGGTTATATGGCCTGCCAGATTGATAGTGGCTTGTGATGTATTGACTCGCCAGCACTACTAAAGTCTGTATTCAAAATGAAAGCTCGTTCGGAATTGTATTGTTAAATACCAAGAAATATTTTTCTCAGTATCGACTCAGAATTCCGTTAAAATTAACATTTCAAAAGATCTCCTGCCAGTAAGGACAAAGACAAGTGTTTCAATCTTATCAGTTTGGTATGCGGTTCATGTCTCGTTTTTTAAATCTTCAAGAGAAATAGGAATTTTATTATTTGCAGTATAAATTCTTCTGTGTACATAATGTGGTTGAAAAAACAAGAGGTTTCTACAAAAGAATAAAGTTCTATTTGCCGAACATTAAACAACATACTTTCAGCAGACAGACACTTAGGCATTAACACAGCTTGACGGAAAAATTCCATAAAGCATAAACATATAATTTAACGAACAATCAAGTCAAATCACTAAAGCGTACCATAAATAAACAGTCTTAAGTTAATAGCCTTTTATATAATAGGTTTCTTTAATGTTTCAAGCCATGCTGTTCGAAGTCATGCTGGACGATGTGAAATAGTCTGTACCTTCCTTGTGTTTTGTGTGGTGTATGTTAATCAGTCTTTCCTGAATGTATAGAGATATATTGAGACTCAATTACATCGGCCATCTTGATATGGTCGTGATTGTCACGAGAATGTATACGCCGCTATGGGTTACAAGCTCAAAATCATGCTGTCGACCTTTTCATGGGCAGCCTACAATGTTAAACCGGTTAAACCTAGAACGTAATCTATAAATCTGTAATATTCTGTACTGTAATACTGAAAGTTTTGAATGTTAACATTTATATATAGTAATTGTTTGCATTTATATTGCCACGTTAGAATATACTATATTTTTATCTGGCATTATTCATTCGACGATAACTATAGTATCGAAAGGAAAGTGCTGCTTCATGCATCAGGGATGGTGGGATCATATTTCTCTTGTACACATGCACAGAATATGTATT
This sequence comes from Trachythela sp. YZ-2020, assembly GCA_016169945.1. NCBI lineage: Eukaryota > Metazoa > Cnidaria > Anthozoa > Malacalcyonacea > Clavulariidae > Trachythela > Trachythela sp. YZ-2020. Next base: position 224,306 of record JADLSH010000197.1, on the reverse strand, counting down.
AAATACTAACGTGAGCTTCTGCAAATTTCCGTCGGTAAGGTTAGCAAAATTTGATCGCGAATTTTAGGCTCCAGCCTCATGTTATTACTTAATAAAAATCTATAAGTGAGGGCCGTCGAAGTTTTTTTCATGTTAAATTAGTTTAAAGCCAAAATATCGGTAGCCTCTCCTCGGCAGAGGCGTTTCAGTGTAACACTGGGGCTACATACCCGAATGTTGTAAGGCATGCGGGTAATTTGCTGCATTCACCATGATTACCCGCATGCCTTACGTTTTCCGGGTTAAAAATCCTCTGCTAATAATGCAACAAAGCCAAAGTTTATTAATTAAGGCAAGTATTACAATTATCGATAGGAGTGAATATAACTTTTATACATAACTTTATTGTTTTAACCTTCGTTCTAATTTATGCTTTTGTTATTTAGAGCCTGATCAATAGATAACTAGGCATATTAATTATCGAAGGTTGTTATAGGGTATCGATAGCGGAATTTGTCTACGTTACAAAACTATGTTAAACAAACCAAAACTTTTAGAACTAAACCATCACTGTTTCTTTTAATTGACATTACTTGCAGATGGACGTTGACAACAAAACAAAAATTTAAATGTTTTTCTATAGTTTGTCAGACGACAGTAGTAAACAAACGAATTTATGACAAAGTTAGAATAAAACAAAAAAATAGAAATACATGTGTAAATGTTTCTTGATAGTGTTGTCGTAGCCATGATTCGTGTTGACCAAATCAAATATCAAGAGCGGTGAAAGTGTCAAGGCAAAAAGACAAGCGATGTACATTATTGTGTGAAGAAAATGCTTTTGTCTGAAATGGGTTCGCTTTCGTCTTTGCGTTGATGTTTCCTTAGCTGTTGACGTGTTTCCACTTTGAGACTCCAAATATTTCGCCTCCTTTTTCAAATGATGGATCGTTTTAATATACAACAAACACGAACAAAATATCATAAAAATTCCACTTATAAGTCGAAAACCGGTGACAGCTTTTTCGAGATCGTTTTTCAAAGCTATATTCAAGAATGCAAACAGCCATTGAAAAATTATAACCGCCATTGGCATAGCCTTCTTTCCATTCATAAACACTCGGTATTTAAAAGGATGACAAACAATAAAACAACGATCCAGTGCCAGAAGGAAAATACTGAGAAAGGAAATATAAATAGGAGCCGCAAACAAACGAGATACAATTAGCCCATCAATACACGAACGCCAATAGTACTTCACGAATTTGTACAAACATACCAAAAGGTCCGAGAACGTATTATTCATTATGAGATACGATGAACAATTTCTGAAACATCTTAGAGGATCTTTTACCAGCAGTGGCGTGCTGGCAGGGGGGGCCGGGGGGCCATGGCCCCCCCAGCGAAGATTTTTTAGGGGGCGCCAAAACATAAATGGGGCGCCGAAATTACACAAATCACACAAAAGCGCTAGTCCGAATTGGAATTTTGTCAGATCCGATGAGCCAACGAGAGAAAAAAGAGTTTGAGATCGTTACAAGCACTGTTCAAAGTGCTAGTACGCGCGCTTAATTTGAGTTCTGTTAGTCGGAATACGACTTATACGAGGATTAAAAATTCACCAGCCTACCTACAACTGCAAGCATTACTGTCCAGTCTGTAATATCTCAAAGGATATAAATTGTTAATTGTGAAATGTGAAGTGATTTGGCTTACGATCACTGGTAAGTTCACCGTCTACTTCATGAATGTTCGCCGTCTACTTTTCTTTGTTTAAGAAACAAACTAAGTCCTCTATGAGTTATATATTTATTCAAACTCCTGAATGTGTTGTTTCTTGCGCATTTTTAATTTATACGATGTTTTATAATTCTCAGAATTCCGTCAAATCGCCACCCAAAACGCAAGAAATAGCATTTGAGGGACTCTAAATTTCAAAATTTTCCCGGGGTCGCATGCCCCCGGACCCCCCTATAGGTCTCGCGTCTACGACGCTCAACCATACACATATTACAAAGGGGCGCCAAATTTCCAGCTGGCCTCCCCTGGCGAACACAAGCCAGCACGCCACTGTTTACCAGTCCATAGAGCAATATCGAGTTACATAAAATCCCAGCAAAAAGCGAAAGTTGACAGCAAATAGCATAAGCTTCGTTATCAGAATGTGGATTTATACAACTTGTTGTTGTATTCATTCTAATTTTTATGGACCAAAAAGCGTGTGTGTACTTAACAAAATCTTGTCCAAAATGAGAAGTAAACATGCAAGCGAATCATCGATTTATTTAAGATCTAATATAGCTACATATAGCCCCATGATCAGTTATCTTGCAATTAAGATGTTTAATAGGAAAAAGACAGGAATGGATTTCGGACTCTGAACTATACATATTTGGTAGAATCATACTAGTATACTGTTGCAAATGCTGTAATTTGATTGGCTACGCTACTCGCTATCTAATTGTCGATAGATAGCGAGTAGCGAAACAGCCATCTCCAGCTCGGCGCGATTTTTAACGAATTTATTTCAATAAATTATGAAGAACGTTTTGAAATACTGTTTTCTTGCTGGTTTCTACTAAAACAATTAGATTATTCGCCCTCGATTTCTACGAGATGATAGTTCATTCGGGCTTCGCCCTCATCAACTATCATCTCATGAAATCTTGAGCTCATAATCTAATTGTTAAATAGTCATCAGTTCCTATAATATTAATATAGTTATTCTAAGATATTTTCTTTAATCATTTTATACAACTGCATTGTATGGTGTAGTGTTATCCAGTAAATATTATCTCCCATATCTATTCAGAAGGGATAGTCTGTCAGGATGAACTTGGGCAAAAAAGAGATATAGTATTAGTTCGTCTGATAATTCATCTGTGTATGAACGCGGCACAAAAGTCGTGGATCATCCGTGAAGACGAACTATATCTGAGTATAGTTTATCTACTTTAGACGAACTTGCGTGGGTAGTTCGGCATAAGAAAACAATCAGGAAAATATCAGTCACGATTTAATATTTGATCATAGAAAACTGCTGCCGGACTAAACTCATAACGGTTTATATAGATGACATCGGCCCGATGTTCATCGGGTATATATAGATGAATAAGATGACATCATATAATTAGTAACCCCCAAACCCATGACCGCATTATTATACCATATTCATGCATGGCCAATGGTAGTCATAAGTGATGCTCGGATAATGAAAACGATAGGAAAATTATCTATGTGTAAGCAATTCTCAAATGGAAGGAGGGGGGAACCTTTATCCCGCCAGATATCTCATCTAATGCTAGTGAGTAGTGTATAAATCGGGATTAGTTTTAACATAGTGCAAGCGACGCATGGACAAACAAAATGTCCATTGTTTCAGGATGGCCTCAATTGCAAACGACTGATTGCATTCCCCTCATACATTTTGCCGATATTCAAAAATGATTTGTTTAGTCCAGTTTTTCAGAGTTCAAATATTTTTAATCAATAGCTGCAGTTATAATTTTCCAATTAGAACCAATGGCAATAATTAGAGCAAACAAAAAGGATAATTTGTTTGCGCAATACTCCGATACATAAATTATCCTTGATGTCCGATTGCATTATTGTATTAATTAACAAAGTTGATTAATATATCGTTTGCTTATATATGCTATGAGTTGCGCTTCGCTTAATTGGCGACTATAGCGGAAATCGTATAGCATGCACTCATAAAGAAATGAACCGAGATTTTTTAAATTTTCACTTAAATTTGGTCCTCGGCTCACGGGCTCGCATTTCCCAAAACTCCCTGCCTGTGAGCCAATGGGAACAGGAGGGCAGTTGGAATAGATTACAATAAAGACGTGCCTGATGAATTGAATTGATCATATCAAATTAAAGGGGTTTTATCTACAGAAAACCCTCATATCAGGGTTGTATCTAGATACAGCAGCGGATACAACCCTGCCGATACAACAGCTTAAACTCATTAGATAAAACCCTCCATCTAAATGAGCAATTCCGTCTAGATTTTACTCTAAATGGAGGGAATACCCTATTGAAGATAATTAAATGCTCTAGAATGCACACGCGCTATAATTACGATCACTGAGACAAGCCAAAAGAAAACATGCCAAAATACCACTTTTGATTAAATACATTAGTAATTAGCATGAATTGCTGTTGTTGTAGTAAAACATGAACTGTAAAATTTACTTACTTTACGCACTTTTCTGATGTCTTTATTCGAACGTCTGCCCTGTACACAACAAACTGCAGCGATACTACAACCAATAATCAAGTGTTTAATTTGAGTCACGAGTGCAAAATAACATTTTAATGGCTTAATATGTGTGCTGACCCAGTTTTGCTTGTTGAATTTGTCTTACTCCGCAATAAAATCCCGCCAATTTTTATTTCCATCATGATACGATCTCTTTCACGCCTGCTGAATCGTCGACTTCCGTAATAATAATATACGACTTACAGTTAGCCGTTTAAGCAAGCAGATTTTCTTAGAGCAAGTCTAAAAACAAATTACTTGACCGGCTTTGCTTGAAGAATTACGAACATTTGAATAACAAATTGTTTATTCTTTTGAAATCACATGCTCTTTAGAATTGTGCGCAATTTCTTGTTCTATTGTCATCCAGCGCAGGCTACACTTGGTATTGTTTTCTATTTCATCATGCCAAGTCTCTAATTCAGAGCATTGTCTTTCATTGGTCCTTGAGAGTGATGTCAATCATATAATAAGTCATTAATTACTTAGAATCACTTCAGTTTTTATCCAAATACAGCCTAAAAACCTCTCAGTATTTAACTCTTCCTACTGATTCATGGGAGCGAGGCTCCCAGGCCAAGGAAGTATTCGTGACGTAATTATCGAAAGAGTGTATTGTCTAACTCATTATTACATAACTACTTCTCAAGCTAAGAGTCCGAGAAATTTTTAATATACTTTGTCTCAAAATTATTATAGTAAATTTCTAAGCATTTTCTGTGCTCTTATTCAGAACAAGTCAAGCATTCTACGCTTGCTCAGGCCATTTATTCATCAAGTTGAGACCGGCAGCTTAGTTGTTATATGCATGCGAACTACCTACTTTTCGCTTTTATATATTTTTATGACTCGGCTCATCCTTTGATCCAACCAACGAGCTAAATATTTTAGTTGGGTAATATCGTGACTATTTACAATAAATACATGTTACAATTTTTAACCACTTACGCTTCACGTTTTCCCCAAAAATGCGGGTTTCATAGTCTCTTTTATAAAGCTGTTCCTTCATAAATATATATGCCATAGTCTTATGGTTTGAGCTGATCACGTGAGCGTGAAGGATTTCGAAAAGCTCGTTTCCAAACTCTGTCTGGTAAATATATCATAGAATAGCTTCATAAAAAAGACTAAAACCCCGCATTTTTGGGCTGCTGTGGTTTTACGCTGCCCTACCTAACACACTATATATAATTCAGTATAATATAGACTGTGTGCCACTGAAAATTCTTCTGTGTGAGATGAAAGAGTATATCTGCAACAGAAAATATTTTGTATTTAAAGGAAAACTGGGGTAATATTGCACGTCAGCATGTAAAAGAAAAACATACAACGTTTCAAGCAAAGCCCTTCGTCGGGAGAGTGGATACATCAGTATTGAAGCCCTATAATTATTCATATAATATGAATGAATCGATGAACAACTTTATTTAAAGAGGGTAAAAATAACACATAACAGCAATACAGCTGAAAAACCTGTGGCCCTCACACAATATAATTATACAAAGTTATAGATTATATCTACTTTAAAACAATAAAGCTATTTAGAAAGAGAACTATAGAAGAGATCTTAGGATTATATATATACATATCTATAATTTACTGAAGCTTTACTGATCACATTAACTGTTCAAAACGCCTCCCTCGAATAAACGCCTCCCTCGAATAAACGCCGCAGGGACGAGCAAAAATATTATTAAACGCCGCCCTCGAATAAACGCCGCACCTGAAGGCGCCGCGGCGTTTATTCGAATAATTACGGTACTTATCTTTAAAAAATAAGACAACATTAAATCTAAAGTCTTGGATATTTATTCCTCTTGATTACAATGTTATTTAGTTCAAAGTGGCTATACTTCATAGCTTTGTTACTTAGTTCTCTCTCTAAAACTTCTGCTATGCGTAGTTCCGTGGTGAAAGCCGAGAATTTTTCCGGTACAACTAGTTCGATTTCTCTCTTTCTTTTTCCAGCGACTTTCGCGAATAGTTTGCTCTCAGTGTTTGCGCCCAGGTAGTTCTTTAATAAGCGAGACAGCTCAATTGGGACGTGGCCAGCAAGCGTCTTCTTCGAATTCGGCTGCTTCGTGCCATTGGGAGGTTTATAAACACCAATTGCGTTTTCATCGTGTTCCTTTGCCTCTGCGCGAGTATCTTTCTCATATTGTTACAAAATTTGCAATAAACGCCGCCCTCGAAAAAACGCCGTCCTAGAATAAACGCCGCACCTGAAGCGCCGCGGCGTCAAATCGATCAACACCGGTGCTCTTTCTTATATGATGAGTCCAGGAAGTGGTTTTTAAGGGCAAACTTAAAAGAAGTAACGCTAGATTTTGTCTTGATCTCTTTGGGGAGATTGTTCCATATCTTAATGCTACTGACTGTTACATATTTCCCTCCTTCAGTTACATAATCAAATTTAGGACAAGTTTGTCTCAGTACCGTTTATATCATTGTTTGTTCTAAATAAATCTTGATATACTGCGGAGCCTGACCATGCAGGCTCTTATAGACTATAGTACATTTATTAATTTTCACTTCGTCATAGAAAGAGATCCAGTTCAGTTTAGTAAAATTGACCGTTGACCTGGAGGAGGTATCTGTTCCTAGAATTACACGTGCTACTCTTTTTTGTAATTTGAAGACTCGAAGAATATCACTTTGCGAGCAGCAACTCCAAATTGAACTACCATACATCATAATCGGCTTGATGATAGCATTATAAAATAGCTTTCGTTCAAGCAGTGGCAAATATCCTCGAATTTTTCTCAGGAGACCGATCATTATATTAGATGGAATAGACTCGCGTGTGTGTGTGTACGAGCGAGCGGCACGCAAGCGTGAAGTATTTCAAGAGATATAAAATCAATATATCAAACAAAACCTTGGGCCGCTTATGCTACTACAATATGAAGTAGAGATATAAAGTCAGAAACTTAAGCTTCCTACTCACTTTAATGTGTTCATTAGTTAATTGAAATATATCTCTTATTTGTGCTTTGAGATTAACACCTCGAACCCAGGGTCTCTACGCTGCACTCTTCCTCCACAAGAGCCTGGAAACGAGGTTGTTTAAATTTACCTTTGTTCAACGGCGAAAAACTTCAATCTCTGTTGGCTGAAAGTCGTAGCTGCCCGCCAACAAAGCTTCGGTTTCTGGAGTGTCATGTTCATATCCTGGAGGAGGTTGGTATGTGATACCAAGGTTGCTGCATGAATATTGGTTTGTGTTGGCATTGCTGCTGATGAACAGATCATCACCAAAGAATGCTCCCCAGTCAGGATTACAGTAGATTGCTGTGTCATTTCGATCATCCCTAATCGGAAACTTGAACGGCCGCAAGTTGTCCTTATATTGAAGGGAAAACAGAAATGAAACATCGGAATGTTTAAAATCACCAAATCGATCTGAAAGAAATGTGAGAAATACTTTAGGCACAGGCGCTCACATGCACAAGACAAACCACAACATTTATTTAATATTATCGGGGAGAAAAGAAGGATTTAAGTTAAGTGCGTATTCAGAAATTATAAAGATTTAAAAGTATCAAAATAAAAAAGGAATATGGATTATCCATCAAAACAATTTGTGGGAAAGCTGATCGAGAAAAGGTTGCGAAAAATACAATTATCACCAAAAATGTCAACTGATGTGCACAAAAATATAAAATTACTGATAAAAATCGCAAAATAAATTATATTTCAAACGCTGAACAAGTAAAATAATCTTTATTCGAAATTAATTTCTTTTGTTTGATAATTTTTGACATTTACATTGGATTTGTAAGAAAACAAAAATGGCTTCCAAAAATATACCACAGCTTTTAAGCTATGAACAATTTATGAAGTGAAACAGTAGAAACATCAGCATCAATAAATCCAGAACCTTTTCTTCGAAGTGAACTCAGTAATGAGTAAAGGCGTACTGGGTAAATGCGTCTTCCCTTGATGCCCGCGTGTTTTCACAACTACTGTAACCCGCTAACATTTTGAAGGTTTATGTAAGCCCCTGCTGCAGAGGAGAGGGTGTGGACATGTCTGGAACATAATGTAACATAAAATATATAAACTCAACCCAATCGTTTAATTATTCATATAAAACTTATTGTACAGTAGTTCTTCACATGCATGTGTGGGTTCCCCATTGTTTCTACTTAATGTTTTGAAAGATGAAAATTTAATTTTTTGCTTACATTCACGTACTAGATTTTTATTGTAAAATTAAAAATGCAAAGAATACCTCCACAATTCCAGCTCTTGTCAGTAAAACCACCAAAGACATTGGTTCCACATTTGACCAAGGTCAATGTAGGTCCTACATCGTCACACTTTCTATGAAAATCTTCGGCTCCCCAACCATCACGTGAAGCTCGATAACAAAGTTGCCAACCAAACTTCTTATCGTCAACCCAATGCGCAAGTTGTTGTGCAAGGTCGACGTTTCCATTCAATATGCTCGATGTTTTCACCAACGATTGTACAACAACAGGATCAACTGAAAACAAAAATCAGCGGTTCAAAGATATCCATTTGTTTCTTTTTTATCATACCATTTACTTTCAACAGTATTGTAAATGATCCTTTTTATCACTTGTACTTTTCTATCAGCCATGTTCAATCTCGAATCTCAATTGTAAAATATATGACAAGGAAACGTGATAAGTAATATGAAGCCATAATAAGTTGAGTAAGTTATATGTTAAAAAGATTCAGTACTCTCACGCAGGTCGTAGTTGGCAAAGAACATTTTAAACTTTTTACTAAATAATTAGGTATATGTTAACAAAATTATTGAACTGAACGTAAATAAATTTTACCTGGTTTTCTAAATGGTGCACAAGCTGCAAAGAAAATTGAGAAATTAGAAAGAACGATATTTTTATTAAACTTTGAATGTGCAGGAAGCGTGAGCCGGAAAGCCAAGAGTGTAAGACTGCATGTAAGTGTTAAAACCGCACAATTATTGTTCAGGTTGCTACATTTCTACTGTTTTAGCCGTTGTATAAAACTATTAACTTACCAATGTTTCCAAGGTTATCTAGTTTTACAGTGTCAACTACTTCTCGGAAGGATTTCGCCTGATATCCAATTTCGCCATAATGAACTGGCAGCATCATTTCTGGCTGTCCCGTCTTGATATTGCTTGCGTTTACTTCGATTTCTTTTCCAAGCGAAAGGATTTCTTCACTGCTTCCTTTTTCGATGATATTCTTTGCAAACTCTAGTGAGCCATTCACCTTCTCTACGTAGGCTTTCATGTCGTCATGTTGTTTCACAAGTTTTCGATTGACCTCTTCGTGCTTTTTGTCAACCTGGTCAAGCAAGATTGCCGTGTTGCGTTTTAGTCTGTTGGCAAATTCATCCAAGATTTCTTTTTCCTGTTGCTGGATGACATCTTTTGCCCTTTTAGTGTTGGCTGGTAGATTTCGAGTAGAATATTCTATTTTCTGCAAGGCAGTCTGACCTTCGTTAGATTTCTTCTGCAAGATGGCCGAAGTTGTCTTCAAGACTTCCTTGTGCTGCTCTGCTACTACATCAATAGGTTGACAGACATGGTCAGGTTTTGGATGATCTAAGACAACGCAATGAATGCAAGCCAGTTCCTGACATGTATTGCAATAAAATGCATGGGGTTTCTTCTCATGACCATATTTCTGGCAACGCGGTTTCCCTTTCGCTTTGGCGTGGTTCACAGGTTTCGCCAATTCCTCCAAAGTCAACACTGAATGGCTTTTAAAAGCTGTCCATTTATTATGTGTTGTTAAGCAGTTCGTGCACAGATAACTTTCACATTCAGTACATCTGCATGTGGCAGGTAGTTGAGGTTTGCAAGATTCGCAAGGTAGCTTTTGGGCTCGTTGTTGTATTATCAACATGTCGATCATATTGTTGATAAAAGAATTGGACGGAAGTCGTTCGACGCTTTCGCCTTGTTTGAGTTGAAACTGGGTTCTACATGTAGGACAGTTGAACAGATGTCTGGCTCTAAGTTCCTCTTGGGCTTCCTCACGTTTAATTTCAACATACTTTGAAAGACAATTTTTACAGGAGGAATGGAAACAAGGAAGTGTTATTGGCTCTTTCAAAGTCTCCTTACAAAAGTAGCATGTCAAAATTTCTTCCATTCGTTCGGTAGGAGCAGGATCTGGCGCTGTAGCCATAGCTGGTTATATTGCCTGTTAGATTGATAGTGGATTGTGATGTATTAACTCGCCAGCACTACTAAAGTCTGTATTCAAAACGAAAGCTCATTCGGAATTGTATTGTTAAACACCAAGAAATGTTTTTCTGAGTATCGACTCAGAATTCCTTCAAAATTAACATTTCAAAAGATCTCCTGCAAGTAAGAACAAAGACAAGTGTTTCAATCTTGTCAGTTTGATATGCGGTTAATGTCTCGTATTTGAAATCTTTAAAGTACATTGCCTTAAAAACATTTGTAATTAGAGCATAACAGGGTTAACAAAATACAAGGTTTCTTTCTCAACAAAGTTGTATTTTCCAAACATTTAACAACATAATCTCAGCAGACATTAAAGAATTAACGAAGCTTGACGAAAAATTCCAAAAAGCATAAACATAAACAATCAAGCTAGTGAACTGTCGCTAAAGCCCACCATAAATTGGGAGTCCTATTTTAAAAGCCTTTTATGTAGTAAGTTTCTTTAATTAAGGTTTCAAGCCTAGTTGCTGCATATGTTCTTCAATTAGTAAGTACTGATTGAACTGTGATTTATGTAGGAAACGTGTTAAGCATGGTTTCGATTCAGTAGCAACTGTTGAAGTCATGCTCGACGATGTGAAATAGTTTGAACCTTTCTTGTGTTTTGTATGGTGTATGCTAATCAAGCTTTCTTGAAAGTAAAGATATATTGCCACTGTAATACATCAGTCACCTTAATATGGTCGTGTAGTTAGAACTAAATGAAAACCTGCCTGCAGGGTATACGCCGCTATGGGTTACAAGCTCAAATTCATGTTGGCGACCTTTTTTAATATGGGCTGACTACAATTCTAAAGCTTAAACTGAAAGTTTTGAATCTTGACAAAAGTATTTGACAAGTATTTGACATTCTCAAAGTATTTGAGAATTGAAACCTCCTATTACAGGTAACAAGCATTGACGTTTCACGTCAAAATTGAATTTATTTATGTGGGACTGTCCATTCGACAAGAAACAACTTGTACAGATGATTTACATGCATGATATATAAGTGACTAACCAAGCTATACTCTAACCCCGGGGGAGGGGGGGCTGGCAGTAATTGCGCTGGGCCCAAAAGGGACGACAGTTCCCATCTAGATCGACCTCCTAGGCCTACATCTCTACACATAAATTGATTAAGGATCTTTTCGAAATGTAGCTAATGTTTTGGACAATGTTCAAGTGGAAACAGGAGAGTGTAAACGACACAAATTTTGTTATATTAATCCGATATGAAGTTTCTTCCTTGGCATAATGCGGGCTCAGACAATACTTTTCGCGCTTCTCTTTCCAAAATGCAAACACAAACAAACTTCCCGCCAAAATTTGTATTTATGAAACCTCCCGCCAAAATCTATATTTCAACATGTTTAGGTGTGCGAATAAAAGTATTTTCAACTGTAAAATATAATTGTAAGGAAGTAAAAATCAACGGAAATCAACCAGTGCAAAATTCCCGCCAAAATCTATGCAAATGTATATTATATAAAAATCACAGAACGCATCACATTTTTATTTTTACAGTCGTGACAATGGAAGTGGATTCATTTTCTCGCACGAACCAATTCATTTGCGGAGTTATTTGAAAATTTGATAACTTCCTGTATAATTCAAGAATGTCCTGTTTTAATGCACCAATATATCACCTTTGGTTTTTGTGCAATTGACCAATCATAAAGAAGCAGGAAGTGACAAAATATGATCAAATACACAAACGTCTCAAGTGAATTGGTTCGTGTGAGCAAATGAATTGGTAGAATATTTTAGGAACACTTCCAATGCCACGACTGTAAAATCATGATTATTGTTGGAGTCTAGCAGAAACATTTTGAGGTGTTTAACTGCAGATAAAACTAACATTGTCTATTAACACGTGAAATTGCCATGTTTGTAACGAACATTTTGAAGGCTCAATTAGCTTAGCAATAAGCGTGAGCGGTTTAAACCTCCCATACAAAAGTTTTAAAAGTTTCACAAGATTTCACATAATATTTCATTATAATACGATGGAAGGCAAAAATTTATCGCTATTTAGTGACAAACATTGATCTAATTAAGATATATACTTGCGGACAGTTATGTAAGATCTGATATCAAATCTAACAATAACAATAAATATGGTCTGCGTTTAGTTGTATCTTGTGTTTACGGGTATGCATGGCGAAGTTCAGGGTTAATCAGATTATACCTTCAATCATATAAGGCAATCATAATATGTTACAATGTCAATGGTATGTTACAATGGTAATATTTATTAATTGAATATTAATTATTACATCTCATAAGCGGACACCCCCCGTAAACGGGCACCATGACTCGGTCCAAAGGGTGTTCGTTTACGGGAAGTTCTAATTAATATGGACCATTACGGTTTATTTTTCATATGAGCAAGGACAACATTTTTATCTGTGACTTGCATTAGTTCAGTCTTGAGAACGAAGGCGAAATTCCATCTCAAAAAGTGGAGGGGGTTGGAGTTTGCTAATAGTTATGGAAGCATGTAACACGTTGAACGTTTTTAGGGCATTTCCCCATCATTTATAGACACCTCCCGACAGAAGCGTATCTTCGGTCTAAGTGTTAGGGTTGTGGGTACATTTTGCCCGACGAAAGGGCGTGGTAAAGCAGCCAACAAAAAACCAAAATTGTCTATTGAGGCCCCATGCCGCTAGCGGGAATGCGCAGGTATCGAGCGTCGAAAGCACGAAATTCTGAAATCTAGAGTTTCTGAAACGCCATTTCATGCAATTTGGGGAAAGACTTTACATAACCTTGATAATTTGAACATGTCGTATAAGTAAAAGTGGAAAAAGTGAGGGATAATTAAATATTGACCCCCCTTTGCCCAAAAAGTGGGGGGGGGGGATTCGCATCCCCCCAGGATTGACGCCTTTGCTTGAGAATGATGTCAATCATATAATAAGTCAGGTAATTACTTAAAATGACTCCAGTTTTTATGCAAATACAGCCTAAAAACTTCTCAGCAATAAACTCTTACTTAGAATACCATGTTTAACAGATTTTGTGCCGAAACGATTCACGGGATGCAACGTTTAATTCGACGAATAGATTGCTTCAATCCTAATAATTTGACTATAGTGTCATATATGTATTATTGAATGATTACAAAAAAAATAATTTTAGGATTATTTTACATCTAATGCAATGATTTGAAAGAAAATTTTCTAACTCATTATTACGTAACTATTTCCTAAAGCCCGCCGCACACTAGAGCTATCAGCTTAGCAAAGTTTCACTCGTGACTGTTGGCGTAAGCAAGTTCCCCCAGTGTGCGGTGGCGTTTTTAGCGCTATTGTTCACGCGTGCCATCGGCACCTGATATTCAACATGTTGAACAATTTTGTGCACGAGTGAACATTTCCTCCAAGTGTGCGCGCGTGCAAAGCTATCACCTTACAATGTCATACGAATACGCATGCGTAGAAGTGCTAATCGCGACAAATAAAATGGCAGCGAGTAGTGTTTTGGTGGCTGAAGCAATGTTGGAAGACAAGATAGCTGATATTTAGCCGGACTATCCTTGTCTATACGACGTAAGGTGTACTGAATTTAAAAATCAAGATATGCGCGATAAATCTGTTTTTCCAAGTTTTCCAGCCATTTTGTGCACAGATTTATCGCGCATATCTCGATTTTTAAATTCAGGACACCTTACGTCGTATAGACAAGGATAGTCCGGCCAAATATCAGCTATCTTGTCTTCCAACATTGCTTCAGCCACCAAAACACTACTCGCCGCCATTTTATTTGTCGCGATTAGCACTTCTACACATGCGTATTCGTATGACATTGTAAGGCGATAGCTTTGCACGCGCGCACACTTGGAGGAAATGTTCACTCGTGCACAAAATTGTTCAACATGTTGAATATCAGGTGCCGATGGCACGCGTGAACAATAGCGCTAAAAACGCCACCGCACACTGGGGGAACTTGCTTACGCCAACAGTCACGAGTGAAACTTTGCTAAGCTGATAGCTCTAGTGTGCGGCGGGCTTAAGCTAAGAGCCCGAGAAATTTTTAATATACTTTGTCTCATAATTATTATAGTAAGTTTCTAGGCTTTAATAGCTAGGAAGCTAACCAATATGGCTAGCCTCATTATTATTCAGAACAAGTCAAGAATTCTACGCTAGCTCAGTCCATTTATTTCAAGTTTAATAAACTGCAAGGCGATGGCCGTAATTATAATCCTCTGGTTGAGACCGGCAGCTTAGTTGTTATGCGCATGCGAACTACCTACTTTTCGCTTTTATATATTTTTATCGGTGACTCGGCTCATCCTTTGATCCAACCAACGAGCTAAATATTTTAGTTGGGTAATATCGTGACTATTTACAATAAATACATGTTACATTTTTTAACCACTTTCGCTTCACGTTTTGCCCGAAAATGCGGGTTTTAGTCTCTTTTATGAAGCTTTTCTTGATATATTTACGGTATAATATTATTACAGAGTAGACTCGAGTATCCACGCGTGAGCATCACGTGAGCGTGAAGGATTTCCAAGCGCTAGTTTCCAAACTCTCTCAGATAAAATATCAAGGAATAGCTTCATAAAAGATACTAAAACCCGGGCTGTCTGTGGTTTTACGATGCCCTACCTACCACACTATATAATTCAAGATACTATAGGGTGTGTGCCACTGAAAATTCTTCTGTATGAGATGAAAGAGTATATCTGCAACAGAAAATATTTTGTATTTGATGAAAAGCTGGGGTAATATTGCACGTCACCATGTAAAAGAAAAAAACACAACGTTTCGAGAAAAGGCCCTTCGTCGGAAGAGTGGATACATCAGTATTGAAGCCCTAATTATTTATATAATATTATTATATTAGATGGAATAAACTCGCGTGTGCGTATGCACGCGAGCGAGCGGCACGCAAGCGTGAAGTATTTCAAGCGATATCAAATCAATATTTCAAAAACTCATTAATTATTCATGAAGCAATTATCCAATCTTGAGTGGGAAATTAGTCACGTGCATGCGTCTTTATACCAGCTAGAGAACACTTTATTATGCAATAATGCGAAAGACGATTGTTACGCAAATTACTTCAAGATTCTTATATAACGATTTTTATATAAATATTTTTATATAAAGATTCTTATATAAAGATTTTTCATAAAGAATTAGAATTATGCTGGTTGTTACATTTTAATTAATCAGTTTACATAACCACAATTTTATACCATATACACACAACAACGCTTAATTTTTAATGCAATCAGCCACTCAACTATTCTTACAAAAATCCACTATTTACCCAAAGTAAATGTACAATTATTGAACACACAGTTCGATAAGTTGTTGGTAACATTTGATGACGTTTCATTTGCGGGCATCTCAAGATTGCTTAATAATACGTCGTCTGAAACATCAAAATCAAAATCAACAAGAGAAAACTCGCTACTTAAATCCACGCCCAAGTCAGTGCATTTCTGTTTGTCTAAACCTGCCTTGTCTAAGTGGCAATATGGTGTGCAATTAACTCAAAACTATACAACAAAATATTACACGCTACCTCATTTCGTTCTTGCTTAAAAGTTGTATTGCATCACCCCCATGAACGTCTTCCAAGTGGCGTTGTAATCCAGCACATGCATATACTGTACAGCGTTCGAGGCGGGTAACGCTCTCCACTTGCTTTACATACCTCTTCGATGAACTTAGTTAACCAAAAGTTTAACGACCAACAGGTCATGGTTTCCATAGACGTCTCCAAGCTTTGAACTTGCTCCACATCAACTCGAATTCCCGTTGCTCTCTAACGTCGCATCCTTATTTGGCCTAGCATATTGCCACTCTCGGAATATCTTACACGCCCATTTCGTGTTATACCGCGTCGAACGAGGAATGGAATTTTCCAGATGAGCTTTTTCTTCTTCTTCATAATTTCGTTGCGAAAGGCAAGTTAATACAACAGAATATAACGTAAAACAACTTCTTTAAGCGTATTTCACACCACGACGTAATCATAACCGTCGCATTATCATAAGGAATACGCGAGTGCCTCAATATGCATGCATGCATGCATGCATTACAATGAGTAATTTAACACTTCGTTTCCCTTAAATTGAAGTAACTCATCACCATGCATGTAATGGACTCATTCATGCGTTTCTGCTCGTTAGCCTCGAGAACAAAAGCGATAAAATACGAAAGACAAGAACAAAAAATCATTAGCATCCTTATTTGAAGTCTATTACCTGGACGTATTTATTGTTTACAATTAATATTCAGATTTGACTTATTATGCAAACGTTTTTGAAGCCACTTAAAAAACTCGCAGGAGGTGTTTTATCAGACCCTAAAACACTTGCGCTGCGCGCTCGTGTTTTAAATCTGATAAAACACTCCTGCTCGTTTTTTAAATAGTACATCAAACAAAAACCTTTTAAAAATTATTAAAACTCGAATTTTTGGGCCGTTACTACAGTATGAAGTAGAGATATAAAGTCAGAAACTTCCTGTTCACTTGAATGTGTTCATTAGTTGATTGAAATATATCTCTTATTTGTGCTTTGAGATTAACATCTCGTACCCAGGGTCTCTACTCTGCACTCTTCCTCTACAAGAGCCTGGGAACGAGGTTGTTTAAATTTACCTTTGTTCAACGGCGAAAAACTTCAATCTCTGTTGGCTGGAAGTTGTGGCTGCCCGCCAACAGAGCTTTGGTTTGTGGAGTGCCAGGTTGATATCCTGGAGGAGGTTGGTATGTGTGACCAAGGTTGCTGTATGAACATTGTTTTGTGTTAGCATAGTCGTTGATGAAAAGATCACAAAAGCGAAAATAACCTGTACCACCAAAGATTGCTCCCCAATCAGGAAAACAGAGGATTGCTTTGTCATGTCGATGATCATATATAGGACATTTGAACGAAGGCAAGTTGTCCTTAGTGTGAAGTGAAAATAGAAATGAAACATCAGAAAAACAAATAAACCTGAAAGAAATGTGAGAGATATTTTAGGCACTCACACGCACAAGACAAATTACCACAACATCGACTTAATATCACCGTGGAGAAAACAAAGATTTAAGTTAAGTGCGTATTCAGAAATTATAAAAATTTAAAAGTGTAAAAATTAAAAAAAGGAATACGCATTATCCATCAAAACAATTTGTGAAAAAGCTGATCGAAAAAGTTACGAAAAAATACAATTATCACCAAAAATATCAACTGATGTGCGCAAAAATATAAAATCAATGTTAAAAGTCGCAAAATAAATTATATTTCAAACGTTGAAAAAGTACAATAATCTTATTTTAAATTTACTTTCTTTTGTTTAAGAATTTTAACATTGGGTTTGTAAGAAAACAAAATTGGCCACCTAAAATATATCACAGCTTTTAAGCTATGAACAAGTAATTTATTACGTTAATTTAACGCTGTACACTCTAAAAATTATGGAAAGTTCGCTTTAGTAATATAATTGTTTTAACACTCAAAGTGTGCCTCATTACACCCTCCATTTTAACTACAAAACAAATCACATGCCCTACCAGACCAATAACCTATTTGGAGAGTGACACTAAACATCCGTGACGTCACAGTGCAGTGCATAATAACTGTATTTGCACCTGCTTAATACTGGTGGCGTCACAATATATGCTAACTGTACCTTTCACAGTTGTAGGGCTGTTCTAACTGAACTGGTGCAGAGTATTGGTCCAACAAATCTTGTAAAGGTAATCCCTGGTAAATTGTGGTTAAAAGAACAAATGAGTTTCCAGTTATTGAATATTGTTCCAATGAGTTTTGTTTATTAATATAATAAAATGTGTCCACGTGTGCATTCACCCATTAGGCTGAACCGTTATTTTATCTACCGTAACATTAAGGAAAAATTGCTGGTGGTAAATGCTCGAGAACTGAGAGGTCATTCTAAAATGTACTAAACTATTTTGTTACTTCTTAACACTAAACACAGTTCCTTTCTGAATTCCAAGGTGGCTAATTTACACCTCCAAATAATCTCACACTATCTCACAAAAAAATTATGAATGCTTGCATGGATCTAGCACTGACAATGACTTTCTATTTCTTTGGGTATATACCTTTGTTATAGATAATGAAGCACTGTCTCAGTGGCAGTTACTTGTAGTATTGTCACACTCGCTGCATAAAATCTCACTACTGAGTGAGAAGCAAAATAAATTCAGAAATTCAAGGCTACAATATCGTGGTATAAGATCTGTTGATTGCAGATGATGAGCTTTTTTCCTCCAAAATCTTCCAAAATGATTGGAAAAATTCGGCTGAACATTGCTGGGAACCTTTGACAAAACTATTCATAATTTGGGGCAAGCAAGAAAGCAGTGCTGCTGATCCATTGTACAGTTTGACGACATTCAGTGTACTGCATAGTATACATTTTGTTCCTGAATGAATATCAATGAATACCAGATATCATTACAAAATATTACTATTACCATGTATTTTTATCATCGTCATCTTAAATCTTTTTTACAAATATAATGTAAACAATGTACTGTAGTTCATCATCACTGTCATAAAATAATAATTATGTTATGTGTAATTATTGGTTCAATTTTCTCTGGTTGTATTAAATATGGGGGGAGTCCCTCCCACTTTTCGTCAGCAGAGAAGAATTTGTAATTCTTCCAAATCTTATTAGAAACTGTTGGAGAGGGGGGATTTTACCACAACTCAACAGTCTTATAATTCTTATCTCACCTCCCCCCTGGTATTTATATGGTGCTTGCTATGCACCTGCCTAAAGCTGATCAGCTTTGTAGGCTTTGCTAGGTGAGAATAAACTGCTATTCACTAGAGTATATTTTTGGGATTCCACTTCGCATTGGCACAGTATCACCAAATTTGGATATGGGATAAGTCACAATGTTGGTAGAAGTTGACTGTGATATCAGTGAATGTCTACAAACTTTTAAGGTGTTTATTACCTCCGCCAGGAGGTTATGTAATCAACTGGGTTTGTGTGTGTGTGCGTGCGTGCGTATGGGTGTGCGTATGTGTGTGCGTAAGTGTGTGTGTATGTTTGTTTGTCTGTGAACACGCTAATTCAAAAAATACCAAACATTTTGATAACTGAATGCGTAATTAGTACGTGTATAATTTATGCAAGCAGTATATAAATTTCGTTTTACAAAACTAATTTAATGAATTTGTTACCTTTGCATTTAAAGATTGACCGAATTCAGTAATGACCTTTTTGAACACCCCATACTCCGGGAATAATTCTGGTATAACTTTCTTTATAAAGAAATATTACTATCATTGGGCATTGCTCTTTTTGAGAATCATATATTTTGTACGTAATTACTTGGCGTGATGGTAGTTTGGGCTTACGTATCAGAAAGTTTTCTCAAATAGATATAATCATCGTGTTTTCAGAGAAAACGAAACAAGAACAACAAGATGTGTTCGCAGACTTGTCAACATGTTGTAGCAATGTTGTCATTAGCACAGAATAGATAATAGACCAGAAGGTCCACTTAGCCAAAATTATGTCCGAGATTTTTCATGCGCAGGCGCGAGCCAGCAAGTGTAATCACGACGCGAGCAATACGCCATCAATTGCCATCACTATATAGCTGTTCCCATAGCAATACACTCGAAATTGACGTGTATTGACGTGATGACGCGTGTATTGACGCTGACGTGATGTTCGCAGCAAGTGTCACACACGTCATCTAGCGTGCGCAATTCGTGATCCACAAGGCGAAAATCGCGGACACGAAAATGTTAGGGAAAGGTGTACAGTGAGACTTCTGGTCTATTATCTATTCTGTGTCATTAGGGAGCTTTTATAGCAGTGACTACGAGTACGACTACGAGTACAAGATTCGTCATTTTCGCGTGTTGTTTGCATACGCCATCTCGCAAAAGTCATAGTCGTCGGGCTGTTGAGTACGAGATTTATAAAAAATCTCGTAGTCAAAAGCCCAACGACTACGACTTTTGTGAGATGGCGTATACAAACAACACGGCGTTTGGCGCGAAAATGACGAATCTCGTACTCGTTGTCGTACTCGTAGTCATTGCTAAAGCTCCCTATTTTATCAAGTTGCTACAACGAACAAGTTGCCAACAAGCCTTTCGACAACTTGTCAACAGGCTGGGAACAAGCAGTGTGAACACATCCTGATAACAAGTTCTTCATACAGTATTGGTACAAGCCTGTCACAAGTTGTGGGTTTTTTACGTGTCTATATACACACGGTAAATTTAACTCACTCTTAAGGTGTCAGCATATTCGTGAAATGTAGGTGTCACTGTATCATCTTTTCTATTTACCTGCAGTATAAGACAAGAATATATTTTAATTGGCTTTCTTCATCCAGATTTAGGTATTTAATAAACAATGTTTGTCTCACGTTTCGGCGCCCTTTACGGAAACTATTTTCAAAGTCTTGTCGGTTGAAAAATCTGCTTTTCAGCAAATTATTTTCGCGTGTGTGAGGCAAAGTAAGACCCCTGAACCAAAAGCACGTTCTACATTTATCATTTCTATAGAGAAATGCAAACAGAAACAAGAACGGGCATCTAAAACTCACTGGATATCCTCCGCCAATGTCAAAGACGCATACTTGATTTCGACCAATTTTTTCATTAATTTCCTACACATGGGGGAAATGATAAAAATCTTGTATTGAACAGTATAACTTGTAATGCTTATTAATAAACAATTATTGGATGAGGTTTTTGTGATATCCGGAATTATCAAGGTCGACGTATAAAGTGTTATCAGGCGAAGCCGAAGACTGAGACTGATAACACTTACGAAGACCTTGATAATACCGGATATCACAAAAACCGAATTCAATAACTGTTTTATTATACATTGCATTGCTATTAAACTCTTTCGATAAACAACGATTTAAATTCTGTCGCACAAAACATAGTACAACGTTTAGTTCTAAAATATTGGGGTAAAAACCAATTATAAAATTAAAACAAGAACGACAAAATATCATTCAAAAGAGTGTATATTTTTACGCAAAAACTTTGAAAAAACATCGTTTATTCATGTTGTTTATTCTTGTTCTTATTCTTGTGTGTAAAGCTGCCGCTCGCTAAAAAAGTACGTACTGCGGGCTCAACCTATAGATAACTGAGTTAGCAGATAACTCAGGCCCCGTTTACACTATACCGGATCCGCATCGTCACGACATCACAGTTAGCTGATTTTGTTGAATCGATCATACTGTTATAATTTGGGGGGCTAAACTCGCTTTGATATGGCTAAATTTGATGTCGTGACCATGCGTATCCGGTATAGTGTAAACGGGGCCTCAGTTATCTGTAGGTTGCGTGATTGCCATATTTAACTGTAAGCAATTAGCCAATCAGAAGACACGTAGTGACTACAATGTATAATAACATGCAATAATGGATCATGGTACAAATACAGTAAACAATGTCAATTACAAAGGCATGTTTATGCATGACTATTTTGGTCGTGTTACTGCGAGGCAAAAGCGAGTATACTTTATATTAACCGAAGGTTAATCTGGAATTTGCAAAAAAAGGAAATTATTTTTTCGCTGTCAAACTAACAATGCCTTTGTTCAATCACGCAGTCGTAATGGAACTAATTTTTTCCGTTTGATCTGATTACCTTTAAATTTAGAGTAAATTTTAATGATTCCTAATATCGTAGCATTATTGACAATCATTTGCACAGGAGTGCCACTGTTAACAGTTGTATACAACTGACGGAACTGTCTGTTTAAATAACTATAAATATTCTCTCTCATATATTCCAGAAAAAAACAGAGCTTACCAGAGCTAACACAACAGCTTTCCTCAACCCATTGGATAATTGTTCTCCATCAAATGACTAATTTGAAACAAGATAGGAACTAATTAACTGATTAATTGTGTTTAACTATAATAGACTAATTATTAATTAATTAATTTATATCAATTACATCAGCCAATCCGCGACAACTAAATAGCTAACCAAATTATGAACTAACAAACGGATAAATCACCAATTCGAACATTTTGATAATTCGAACAAACTTTAAAATAAATTAATTAATCATACAATTAACTAATTACCATTAACTAATTACCAACCATACAACAAACAAGAAAGCAAATTACCAAACTGATTACCAAACTACAGTATATATAATTAACTTATTAGCACAGCCAACTATAAATAATAGAGCGCCTTATCAAGAACCAACTAAAAACTAGCTGAATAACTAATTAAATTAATTAGCTAAATTGTAAATCAGTTGCCAACGCTTATATGCAAGTCACTTACATGCAAAAAAGAGGTTGGCAAAACATATTTGCATTTACGCGGCGGAGAGTGGAGATTGTATTTAGCAAATTGATGTACACTGCAGTGCACACCCTTAATTCGACGCTTCTAAAAAGACATGCTTAGTTATAAAGATAATGAAAAGTTAACCTGAGATCCAATATGAACATGCAAGGCAGTCAGCCATAAATGTTGAACGAAATATGCTGTGATTTTTTTCTTTAATTCTTCGGTCATCTAGCAAATGGAAAAATTTATGAAACGTGACTTGGAATATTCTTCCTCGCCTATGTTGTAAACTTTGTAAATTTTTATATCAGCTGAGGGAATTCTTCATCTACAAGTTTTACACTTAACATAATACATGATAATAAATTACCGACTTACTGGGATGCCAAATTTTGAAGTCGCTGACGAACAACTAAAAACAAATTTAAGATATTTTCTAGCTACTAAGAGCACCTCCATTATTGACAAACGTCTGACGCAGAGGTATTGTGTTTTGTAGAAATATGCTCTCAGAAAAACAAATGAAGAACATGGCTCATCATGTTATTTTACATATATATATACTACAAAAAAACACAAACCTCAATTCCTTAATGTCACCATCGCCAATAATAGGGTTTACACGTAAACCAATTGTTGATTTACTTTCACTACAAAAACATCTTCTCTCATTAAAGAATTTCAAAATTTTCAAAGACAAAGACAATATTCACCCGTGCACGTACACAAGTACCGTAAATGATCTAATAAACACCCTGGGCGCAGGCAATTATTTTATTTTCGTACTTTAAAAGTGTGCATTTTTTTAGATAAGGGAGTTTGTTAGAGATGGGCATCTTTCTATATAAATATGGCAGTTTTACTCTTCTTAATGTCTAGTTTCGATTTAGTCGTAACGGTCGTTAACACACCAAGGTTGTCGACGTTATAGAATGTCGATTTATCTCTACAATCACTAAAGATTCATGTGCACAGAACACACTGCAAAAAATTGGTCATTGGTCACGAAATTGAAACACGGCCAAGCTGCAGCACTTTCCGGTCTGACCTGCGCGTCTATTAGAAGAGGGAGTGTCTATAATAGGCACAACCGAGCAACTTATCCAAATACTCGTTAGCTCGAGCAACTTATCCAAAAAAATTACACGTACACGCACGGTGACCGTGGAACAGGGTGAATTTGGCTTCTTTATTTTTCTTTTGGCCGCGAAAAAAGTTTGGCCTTTTGGCTTCTTTTTCGCGTCTTCACAGTTTACAAGAATTTTGCGAAAATTTTGTTGATTCTTATTATAAAACATTGATTTTACGAAAATCGATTGTATTTTTCTACCAATCGTATAATTCATGGTCAGAACCAATCATAATTCTGCCAATCGCATATAGCACTGCTTTGATCGTAACAGAGGTCCGAATTTGGCCTCTTTTGATTTTCGACAGAAAGATGTTTGGCCTCTTTTGGTAGATTTTGGTAAAAGATTTTGGCAACTTTTTGAATGGTTAGCTTCGCTGACCATGCTACCAACCTGAAGCCTACCAACCCTGCCATGATTTGTTTCAGTATGTTAGTTTGGCTATGTATGTCAGACGCGCTGTGAGTGTGCAAAATAGCTAGAATCTTGATGTACATAATTTTATATATAACTATACTAAAATAGCAACTAACCAATTCATGTTCTTCAATTCTTCAGCAATAACATCAATCTCTTGAAAATTATCTGCATTGATATGAATGCCTTTCTCCAAAGCGAATCCTGGATGAACGGTAATATCGGAAAATATATTTAAGTAGCCTTTCTCATGCAGGACCAAATCCGCCATTTTTGGGGTACTGTTCAGTTGTAAACAACGTGAGAAATGTAAACGATGTGAAAAACGACTTTCCAAATATTTAACTGTAAATTTACCATAATGATTATATTAACATACAACTACAGTTATAAAAAGTCGCATTTTACAGTGCTCACATCCTCTGATCTGGAAGAGGCAGTACCTCCAAAAATGGTGGGTGGAAAAGGCTAATTGATTATTTGCAAAACTGGGAAAAATAAATTAAACCAAATCTTGAAAAGATTTGCATACACAACAAACCTCAGCAGACTGGTACCAATGCTGTTCCGACATCTTGTTATCAGAAGGTGTTCCCACTGATTGCTACAAGGTCGACAACTTGCTACAAGGTTGTTGAATCAGCAGACGTGCTAAACATTGTTCCATGTTATCGTCTGGTTATCCAACAATATATTCATTAGCAAGTTGTGAGTGACAACCTTGTAGCAACTTGTTAAAACGACAACATTGTTACAACTTGTTGACAAGCCTGTTGCAAACACGTCCTGTTGACAAGATGTGAGATTTTTACGTGTGTATAGGCTTGCATGGCGATAAAATTGTTTTGCTTTTTGAAAAACAACACATTGTGTTATTTGGCAAAGCTTTTAATCTGAGGATGTTAAGCTTAACCATTGCATAATATACTGTCAATTGCAATCGACGAAGAGCCCCGGCTATAATATACATATACTATTTGGAACGTGAACTGATGAATATAAATCCAGCTTCACCGAATGAAAAGATTTAATTGCGCTGATGGCGCTAAGGCGCTTTTATACTCACTTATTTCCGGAGCTGTTTTCACCGGAGAATCGTACACGATCTTATCACCAGAAAATCCAGCATCAAGACAATTTAAAATTTCACCAATTGATGCGCACTCTGCTCCAAGACCCTGCAATTTTAGAGGAATTATTCAACTAGCTGTTTCCTGAATTGGGAAAGCCGTTGAGTGTTACACTTGTAAATATCTTACATCTTGTCAACATAACAACAGGCATTCTGGAATTCCGCGGCCAAAATGAGAAAAACGATAAACGTCAGCCTGTATCAGATTATACAAATGTATACTAAACGTGAATTTAGTAGAAAAATAAAAAAAAATACTTTGCCAAAGTTTAAATTTCGCGATTTAAATAGAATTCTGCGGAATTCCACGACTCTTGGACGATTCCGCGAAATTCCGCGATTTTTGGACGATTCCGCGAGATCGCGGAATTCCAGAAAGCCTGTAACAACAAAATGTGTCTTAACTTAAGGGCACCTCTTCTAGGAAAACATAAATTGACATACCTCATTGCATACAAGCTTGAGTATGGAGTTAACTGGATTTGACTTCACTGCTATAGCATGTAAGAAACCTGTCAGTAAAAATAGGTCATGAAGAGTTAAAGCTCGTCTTCATGAAGAAATTGGACAATAATATTTAATTCTAACATACAAAATATACAATAAAAACACCATTGACTTTCCTGGTGTGAATTTATATTACAGTAAATAAACCAACAACATAAAGCCAGTGCTGAGGAAATTCCCTGGGCCCCCTCCTCCTCCCCCCCTTGACGAGATTATGAATATAGACAAAAACCACCTCCTGTCTCCTGACCAGAAAATCTAACTAAGAATTATGCATTAGATTCAGTGAAGCATGTTAGACTTCTTGTGAAGTGGTGCATAGATGCAGTTATGAAGTTGCTTCCATGCCCTGAGAAAACTCAAGAGTCACAACTATGCTATGACAACATGATGCAGAACAGCCCTTGGTTGGAGACATTTGAAAACAAGAGCAGTACTCTGTGCAAATTAGAAATGGGGGTCAAACCCTTTTTACTATGGATTTTCCACTCATATTACTTCCTTCATTTTTACTCTTATTTCTCAAACCCCTGCTATCTAGAACTTTAATTTGTTGTTTCCCTGTTCGAGGTGTTGTAAATATTCGTTACTAAAGTAACACGTTACTAATTACTAATTACTTTTTGAGTAATTTTTCGGTAATTTTTTACTTTCTGTATGAAAGTAATTTTGTAACATAATTTATTACTTTTTGAAGGTAACAAGTAATATTTTGCAATTTAAAGTAATTTTGCATTACTTCTGTGTACTTTTTTCTATTTTCCTGTCTGCCAACCTTACAAATTCCGCATTTCAACGATTTCGTCCACGTGTAATACAGTCTGTTTCTAGTAGTTTGTTTTTAATCAAAGAGGCCTGAGGTGTCACTGATCAGCGATCATAGATCACGGTAAATACTTCATGACATTGTACTGTTGTGTGCCTTTGCTTTGGACAGTGCAAAATCAACAAATCTAAATAAGAATATTATCTTATAAAGAAAAAGTAATCTGAAAAGTAATTTATTTAGTAAGTTGTAATTGATCACTTTTGAAAGAAAGTAATTAGTAATTTGTAATAATTACTTTTCCGGAGAAGTAATTGTCATTTTTACTCATTTTGTTTGGTAATTTTTACAACACTGTCTACTGCATGTACTTTACTACCACTAGGTATTTGGGACACCGGGCATTTGAACAAAAAGCAATCTTAACATAACAAACATATTTTGGGTTTTTTACCAGGATGAACTTCTGAAATAGCAGACATTTGACAAAAAATTACAGCAAAAATTGTGTATAAAGTAACAATAGGTGCATTATCATTTATAAACACCACGGCACCGTGTAATGGCTGTATTGTGCATATCAGTCCTGTAGGTTTGATGTTTTCTTACTATATTCACTATTCAATTAAAACTACAAAGGCTTTGTAAGTCTTATTGATCTCCCCCAAAGGACAAGGGGGGGGAAGGAGTCCGCCACGGCAGAAATCTTGTACCCTCAACTCAGAAATCAGGTTCAGAAATCTCAAAATCACTGAAATCAACTAGAAATAAGATGATTTCGAAAGCAGAAATCACAAAAATACTAGTGCAAGGCTTGAATAGTGGGACGCGGTAACGAAATTGTGACCTTTTCGCGTTTTTCTGAAATTATATTTCATAATTTTCACGATATCCCGATTTCAAATTGCTCCAGAGTTTGAGTAAATGCTTTACAAATATTAAAATATACCAACACTGTTGTAACTGATATCTTCTGAAAATCTTGAAATCAGTGTTGAAATCAGTAGAAATCAAGTGATTTCGAAATCTCGTACGCTTTGGACGGTCGTGGCGGGGGTTATTCACAATCTATAGAATTATCATGTTAATATATTTTTATTAATTGATACTTTTTATCTAAATAATTATACTCTACAATTTAAGTAAAACCTTATTTTATTGATAAATCTTAGTATTCTCTCAAACATAGAGTAAGCTTCATATTTCAAATTCTAACCCTACAACGGCATATTAAATAGTATTTGGTTTAGTTTATAGTTTATACCTGCACCAAATTCATTCTGGACATCTTTCAAACCTTTTTCAAACACATCCAAGTCATAATACAATCCCAAAGGTTGTGGCTGTCCAGCTGTTAGTTCTATTGACTTAGAGGGACCAAGATATCTTTCGCGGATCGCTGTTTCTAGTGCTACTGAAGCTGTTGTTCCGGCCATTTATAAAATTTGAAAGTGAACTCATTCGAAATTTGTTTATTTTGTTAAATTAATCTGACATGAAGTTTTCCAAAGGCGTAAATTGCGGCTCAAATAAGAATTTTCGGCGCCAGTGGTTCCACTTTGAAGGAAATTTCCTTTTGAAAGGAAATTTGACAAAATGGAATTTGAAGAAATTCCAGAAAAACGAAGAAAATTCGAAAGAAAATGTAGAATATTCGAAATATTGACAAATAAGCACAACTCTCGACATAAAAGTGTTATATAACACAGTCACGCAATCTGTTCCATTATATCCTGATTATATTTTTCTCACGTGCACAGCTTAGTGTGAGCTTGTTAGAATGCTATATGAAGCATTTTGTACGTTGAAGCCGCGGATTTTCAGATTAGTACTTAGCAGGCTCAGTTGAACGAACTCGTGTCCACTGTTCGTGTCATCGTGTGGCACCAGATTGTGTAATAATAATAATATTTAATATTTATATTGCGCAAATTAATGCTATATATAGTACGTATATGATCAAATGCGCAAATGTATCGTCGTTAGGAACTAAGAACGAACAGCTACAGATAAAAACACAATCTCGTACCCAGAGCCAAAAGGATCACAGGCTCTAGGTACGAGATTGATAAAAAACATTGTTTATTCTCCAGTGAAACTTCAATGTTTGTGGTTTCAATTCGCTCAGCCAATCAACGTGAGACTAGTTGAACATGATTGGCTGACCAGATTATTAATACCTGTCAAATCAGACGCTCTTGACAAACATTAGGCCTGGGTATTAGACCGTTAGAGTTATAAAGTTGAACACCCAGGTGAATATTTTACCATGGATTATAAAAACACCACAATCACTGTAAGTCATGGTATGCTAATTTGTACGATGCATCGCACAACCGCACATGACAACCACACTACAATCACTGTAAGTCATGGTATGCTAATTTGTGCGATGCATCGCACAACCGCACATGACAATCACACTACAATCACTGTAAGTCATGGTATGCTAATTTGTGCGATGCATCGCACAACCGCACATGACAACCACACTACAATCACTGTAAGTCATGGTATGTTAATTTGTGCGATGCATCGCACAACCGCACATGACAACCTCACTACAATCACTGTAAGTCATGGTATGCTAATTTGTGCGATGCACCCACAACCGCACATGACATCCACACTACAATCACTGTAAGTTATAGTATGTTAATTTGTGCGATGCATCGCACAACCGCACATGACAACCTCACTACAATCACTGTAAGTCATGGTATGCTAATTTGTGCGATGCATCGCACAACCGCACATGACAATCACACTACTACAATCACTGTAAGTCATCGTATGCTAATTTGTACGATGCATCACACAACCGCACATGACAACCACACTACAATCACTGTAAGTCATGGTATGCTAATTTGTGCGATGCATCGCACAACCGCACATGACAATCACACTACTACAATCACTGTAAGTCATGGTATGCTAATTTGTACGATGCATCACACAACCGCACATGACAACCACACTACAATCACTGTAAGTCATGGTATGCTAATTTGTACGATGCATCACACAACCGCACATGACAACCACACTACAATCACTGTAAGTCATGGTATGCTAATTTGTGCGATGCATCGCACATGCGCATAACAACCACACTACAATCACTTTACAACCACACTACAATCACTGTAAGTCATGGTATGTTAATTTGTGCGATGCATCCACAACCGCACATGACAACCACACTACAATCACTGTAAGTCATGGTATGCTAATTTGTGTAATGCATCGCACAACCCGAACATGACAACCACACTACAATCACTGTAAGTCATGGTATGCTAATTTGTACGATGCATCCAAAACCGCATATGACAACCACACTACAATCACTGTAAGTCATGGTATGTTAATTTGCGCGATGCATCCACAACCGCACATGACATCCACACTACAATCACTGTAAGTCATGGTATGTTAATTTGTGCGATACATCGCACAACCGCACATGACAACCACACTACAATCGCTGTAAGTCGTGGTATGCTAATTTGTACGATGCATCGCACAACCGCACATGACAACCACACTACAATCACTGTAAGTCATGGTATGCTAATTTGTACGATGCATCACACAACCGCACATGACAACCACACTACAATCACTGTAAGTCATGGTATGCTAATTTGTGCGATGCATCGCACAACCGCACATGACAATCACACTATAATCACTGTAAGTCATGGTATGTTAATTTGTGCGATACATCGCACAACCGTACATGACAACCACACTACAATCGCTGTAAGTAATGGTATGCTAATTTGTACGATGCATCGCACAACCGCACATGACAACCACACTACAATCACTGCAAGTCATGGTATGTTAATTTGTGCGATATACATCGCACAACCGAACATGACAACCACACTACAATCGCTGTAAGTCATGGTATGCTAATTTGTGCGATGCATCGCACAACCGCACATGACAACCTTACTACAATCACAGTAAGTCATGGTATGCTAATTTGTGCGATGCATCGCACAACCACACATGACAACCACACTACAATCACTGTAAGTCATGGTATGCTAATTTGTACGATGCATCGCACATGCGCATAACAACCACACTACAATCACTTTACAACCACACTACAATCACTGTAAGTCATGGTATGTTAATTTGTGCGATGCATCCACAACCGCATATGACATCCACACTACAATCACTGTAAGTCATTGTATGCTAATTTGTGCGATGTATCGCACAATCGCACATGACAACCACACTGCAATCACTGTATGTCATGGTATATGTTAATTTGTGCGATACATCGCACAACCGCACATGACAACCACACTACAATCGCTGTAAGTCATGCTAATTTGTACGATGCATCGCACAACCGCACATGACAACCTCGCTACAATCACAGTAATTAGTCATGGTATGTTAATTTGTGCGATGCATCCACAACCGCACATGACATCCACACTACAATCACTGTAAGTCATGGTATGCTAATTTGTGCGATGTATCGCACAATCGCACATGACAACCTCACTACAATCACTGTAAGTCATGGTATGCTAATTTGTGCGATGTATCGCACAATCGCACATGACAACCACACTACAATCACTGTAAGTTATGGTATATTAATTTGTGCGATGCATCGCACAACCGCACATGACAACCTCACTACAATCACTGTAAGTCATGGTATGCTAATTTGTGCGATGCATCGCACAACCGCACATGACAATCACACTACAATCACTGTAAGTCATGGTATGTTAATTTGTGCGATACATCGCACAACCGCACATGGCAACCACACTACAATCGCTGTAAGTCATGGTATGCTAATTTGTACGATGCATCGCACAACCGCACATGACAACCACACTACACAATCACTGTAAGTCATGGTATGCAAATTTGTGCGATGTATCGCACAACCGCACATAACAACCACACTACAATCACTGTAATCACTATGTTGTTAAATTTTACCTACAATTAATTGCTTTTGGTCACCATCAAAAGAACCCCTTAAAACTGCAAGGAGGTTATGTTTCTGCCATTTTGTTTAGACAATGAATGAACAGTTGAAGAAGCATTTGAGAAGTGCCGGTGTTACGCAAGATGTGCTAAATCTCTTAGAGGAAGACGAGGTAAGTCGTCGAGCAAGAAGCCATTTTGTTAATATTTTATACATTTTTATCGCCTTCGGGCCGTTCGGCTCTTTGGCTTTGCGCATTATGGTTCATTATTTCATTATGGTTCCTTTTTCATATGAGCAAGGACAATATTTTTATCTGTGACTCGGCTCATCATTTGATCCAACCAACGGAACAGAATGTTTTACTTTTAATATCGTGACTATTTACAATATATACATATTATTATTACATTGATACCTCTTTAAACATTTAGGCTTCTAGTTTTAACATGCAAAGGCAACCCCCAAAATGCGGGTTGTAGTCTCTTTTATGAAGCTCTTTCTTGACCTATTTTAATACCATATATAATATCATGACTGAGTCGACTCGAGTATCCACGCGCGGGTGTCACGCGAGCCTGAAGGATCTTCACGCGCGAGTTTTCAATCTCTGTGAGGTATGTAGCTTCATAAAGAAACGAAAACCCGCATTTTTGGGCTACTATGGTTTTACGCTACCTAACCTAACACAGTTCATATCTCAGTAAAACAGCCTTCAAGCAAGATCCTTAATAAATTCAAGAACAATGTGCCATTTCAAGAACAAAGCATTTTTGATAAGGCCTTTCGACAGGAAGTTAGTAGCAAAAAAAACCCTAAAAATCCGCAGCACATAGTGTAAAGACGTTACCTACGTTGGCACTATGCACAAGTGCTTGGGAACGAAGTTGTTTAGATTTACCTTCGTTCAGCGTCGAAATACTTCAATTTCTGTTGGCTGGAATTTGTGGCTGCCCGCCAACAGAGCTTTGGTTTTTGGAGTGCCATATTGATATCCTGGAGGAGGTTGGTATGTGGAACCAAGGTTGCTTAATGAATTATGGTTTGTGTTGGCATTTCCACTGATGTGCAGATCACGAAAGCCACCAAAGGTCGCTCCAAAGCCAGGATAACACCACATTGCTTTGTCATTTCTATGAACTTCAATCGGACACTTGAACGGCCCCAAGTTGTTCTTATTTCGAAGTGAAAATAGAAATGAAACATCGGAAAGTTTAAACTCACTGAATTGAGCTGAAAAATTTGTAAGAAATATTTGTTTATACTTATGGTTTTGAAAGATGACAGTTTAATCTGTTGTATTAAATTCACATATTAAAGTCTAATTGTAAGGATAGGAAATGCAAAGAATACCTGGTTGTGTCTTTTTCCAACTCTGGTCGGTATAACCACCAAAGAGATTAGTTCCACATTTGACCAAGGTCAATGTAGGTCCTACATCGTCACACTTTCTATGAAAATCTTCTCCTCCCCAACCATCATCAGAAGCTCGATAACAAAGTTGCCAACAAAACTTTTTATCTTCCACCCACTCTGCAAGTTGCTGGGCATGTTCAAAATTACCATCCAAGATGGTTGAACTTTCAAGTAATGACTGTATAGGATTATCAACTGTATGAAATAATAAAATAATTTTGGAAGATCTATAATAGTTCAATATATAAATTTTAGTATTAGCTAAATCATTAATGCGTTCAATATGACTAGAAAATGGCTCTTTCTCGATATATGAGCAACCGAAAAGAGCGTTATAGGGATTATATTAGGGTTATGGTTAGGTTGGGGGTTATGGTTCAGGTTAGTTGCTCATATATCGAAAAAGCGCCGAGAAAATAGATAGGAAATCTAGACGGTGGTAATTAACGCCCTTGTCTTGGTAATTAACGAAGTTATGAAGTCATAATTAATGACGAAAATAACTTCTAATGATTAACTGTGGTGTAGTAGTCTTCTTGCCTGTACTATTGGATGTAAGTGACTGTGTTCAATTTCCGACAAGTCTGCATTCAGACAAAGTTTTTGTTTAAGACAGAGAAAATAATTGCGCATGCAATTGTTAATGACAACAGAGCTGATTACAACTAGCCATATTTAGAAACCTGGTTATACTGATTGAATCAGTAGATCTGTTCAAATAGGTTGCCAACTACACTGCTTTAATTTTTGGCAAGTAAAAATTGCCGACTGAACTATCACCTTAATGACTTCAAGGAGTTGTGAAAGTTGAAGGGTTTGGGTTTAATGGTTTTTGCTGACTCTATTTTCAAACTGCATCAACAATTATTTGACCTATCAAATTCTACATTGTTTTGTTAAACTATACTAATCGCGCAGGTTGTTTTGTTGCCATTTTTCCATCACTACGAGTCCAATGGTCACGAAATGGAAGGTATAATTATTCAATAGACAATAGGCGTAACACTGCCGTGTGCAAGAAAAGAGCATCTAACTAATACACCTTATTTCCTAAGTGTTTAGTTGGTCATTTACGGTATACTTAAAGATGCATATATATACACAAAGGACTTAGAATTGCTTAATTAATGAGTTCCAAATATCTATAATATAGCAATAAACTTACCAATTTTCCCCAAATCAGTCAGGTCTATATGATTGTCAACAATGCTTTTGGTTGACTTTGTCTGCTGGTATTTAAAACAACCATAATGAACTGGCAGCAT
This sequence comes from Trachythela sp. YZ-2020, assembly GCA_016169945.1. Lineage (NCBI taxonomy): Eukaryota > Metazoa > Cnidaria > Anthozoa > Malacalcyonacea > Clavulariidae > Trachythela > Trachythela sp. YZ-2020. The sequence continues at coordinate 189,957 of JADLSH010000197.1, read as the reverse complement.
CAACTTTGGACATTTCTTCTCGATATCGTTGGCGTTCACTTCGATTTCTTTTCCAAGCGAAAGGATTTCTTCATTGCTTCCTTTTTCGATGATATTCTGAGCAAATTCTAGTGAGCCATTCACTTTCTCCACGTAGGCTCTCCATGTCGTCATGTTGTTTTACAAGTTTTTGGTTGACCTCGTTCTGCTTTTTGTCAACTTGGCCAAGCAAGACTGACGTATTGTGTTTTAGTTTCTTGCTAAATTTTTCCAAGATTTCTTTTTCCTGTTGCAGGATGACATCCTTGGCCTTTTTGGTACTGCATGGTAGATTTTTAATAGCGTGTTCTACTTTCTGTAAGGCGTTCTTCCCTTCGTTTGATTTCTTCTGCAATGTGGCGGAAGTTGTCTTCAATGCTTCCCTGTGCTGCACTGCCACTACATTTATAGGTTGATAGTCATGGTCAGGCTTCGAGTGTTCTTGGAGGACACAGGTCATACAAGCCAGTTCCTGACATTTGTTGCAATAGAATGCATAGGGTTTCTTCTCATGACCATATTTCTGGCAACGTGATTTTCCTTTTGCTTTGGCTTGATTTTCAGGTTTCGCCAATTCCTCCAAAGTCAACACAACATGGTCTTTAAAGTCAAGCCAGTTGTTGTGAGTTGTTAAGCAGTTCTTGCACAGAAAACGTTCACATTCAATACATCTGCAAGCGGCAGGTAGAAGAGCCTTGCAAGTTTCACAAGGTAGTTTTTGCGCTTTTTGTTGTATTTTCAATATGTCGAGCATATTGTTGATACAAAAGTTGGATGGAATTCGTTCCACGCTTTCGCCTTGTCTAAGTTCGAACTGGGTTCTGCACGTAGGACAGTTGAACAGTTGCTGGGCTCTATGTTCCTTTTGGGCTTCCTCTCGTTGAATTTCTATATACCTTGCAAGACATTTTTTACAGAACGAATGAAAACAGGGGAGTGTTATTGGTTCTTCCAAAGTCTCTGTACAAATGCAGCACGTCAGAAGTTCTTCCATTCGTTCGGTAGGAGCAGAATCTGGCGCTGTAGCCATAGCTGGTTATATTTCCTGCCAGATTGTGATGTATTACCTCGCCGGCACTACTGAAGTCTGTATTGAAAATGAAAGCCCATTCAAAATTGTTTTATTAAATATACCTGCAATGAATTCATTACAAGACGTGGTGTTTTCATTGGTTTCAATAAATAAATGCTGAATAATTCTATTTCACTTTTCTCATTTTATCACTTCTGCCTGTAATGATAAGAAAAATATCTCAATCTTATCATTTGAACATTCTTAGTTCGTCTGTTGTATTTTAAATTTTCAAAGTACATGGCTTTGGTAACGTTTTTAATTCTATTATTTGGAATACAAATTCGTCTTTATCGAATGACGCTCTTAGAAACACCAGGTTGCTATGAAACAACAAAAAATAGCATCAAGAATTAATGAAGATAAAACCTAAGGAAAATATTCGGAAAATAATAAACATAAATGTAATATAGATAATATATCACTTAGCAATTTATAACCCAAGGAAAAAATAATATAATTATAACCTAAAATATAATTATAATTATATAATTATAATTATATATATATATATAATTATAAGTATATAATTAAAACCTAAGGAAAAATATTCAGAAAATAATAAACATGCATAAATGTAATATAGATAATATATTACTTAGTAATTTGTAACCCAACACTTTTCTTTTGACGAGTAAAAGTGGGACGTATTAGGGCGCAATCCAGCTTGACGGGTTAACAAGAAACACTGGCAGGTATAGTCTGCTTAGCCAGTTAACGCCCAACACGTTCTCTTTTACGGTGAAATATTCAGGTGTTAAATAAAAAACAAAGTAGGGGGCGTTATGGCTTAATGTGGCTTAATGTGGCTTAATGGGTTAAAGTTAGAAGTCAAATGGTGAAAGTCTATTATATAAAATTTAAAGCTTTTAGGTTTATTTTAGACTTCCAGGCTAATTCCTTTGCGTATTTTTATAAGTATACATAATTTGTTTTCCTCAAGACAAAGATAGTGTTATTGTTACTGCACTAACCATTTCGAATAACTTTATACGATCTTCTGTAATTGATGGTAAAGATATTAACAAACTTATGTATTGATATAAGAGTTGTTTCTTCTTGCCAGGCGTTGTCAAGAGTTGAAACGGAGAATAATTTCTGATTGGTTGATCAAATATCAATACCAATTTCCGCGGGCTTTTTGTTTTGCTTTACTTTGCCGTATTTATAGCAAATTAAAGCACATTGTGAGTTTAAAGTGGTTTTTTTTATTATACTTGAGTTTCGTAAAGTTATTTTTAGGCCTTTAGCCTTTTCTTTACATTAATTTTTTCCAATAGATATATCTCGATATATCTCAGTATTTGGCCTCATTAATATTACACGTCCGCATGTACAATGTACGCTAATTTTCACTTATAGATATTTGATATGTATATAATATGAAAATAATGCTTTAAAAAGAGCTAGCATATCAATAGTTTTGCCTTGTTGGACTCAGTTTTCAATATGACATGTGGTATTTTAACAAATTCTTAATAATTTGCAATATTAATAATCGGTCGCTCAATGCGACTAGATTCCATATTATTACACGATTATCCCGGTTCCTTTGTTCATAGAGCCTGCATGCAATAAAGACCGAATTAAGCAGGGACGACGTGCCTGATGAATTGAATTGATCACATCATAGTCCCTATAATACAATGTCTGGAAACGCGGCAAACTTGAAAATAGCCACGTGCGTGGGTTGATGTTGAGGGTGTACTGAGAGTGCACGTTTTCTTTGTTAAATTGTTTTACAAATGTTAATATTCCGCTGCAGGGTTTTTATTGGCTGCTTCCTTCATTATGCTAAGAGAACAATGTGTTTACTGAGCGTGAAGGTGCACAAACATGAACAAAAATATAGAACAAAAGCTTTAGATGCGTTTCCAGACACTGTGTTATAGGGACTATGATCACATCAAATTAAAGGGGTTTTATCTACAGAAAACCCTCATATAGCAGGGTTGTATTTAGATACAGCAGTGGATACAACCCTGCGGATACAACAGCTTATACTGAATCACTGATTAGATAAAACCCTCCTGCTAAATGACCAATTCCGTCTAGATCTTGCTCTGAGTGGAGGGGGTAACTTATTGAAAAAAATTAAATGCTCTAGAATACATGCGCGCACTATAATTACGATCACTAAAGCCTGGTTCACACGAGTGAGATAAGCAAAAACATAAGGAAAGACAAAAGATAAAACAAAGGGATGAAGTGAATTGTCCATCATAAGCACAAGCATAAGCACAAGTCTCTAAGCATAAGCTAAACCGGAATAAAAGATATTTCAAAATCTTCCCGCTTTGTCTTTTTAAGCCCTAAAGAGAAAGTTTTCTTTGTATATATTCCTGCTTATGCTTATCTCACTTCGCTGTGAATCAGGTTTAAGACAAGCGAAAAGAAAACATAACGAAATACCACTTTCGATAAAATCATTAGTTTAAGCATGAATTAGTGTAGTCGTAGTACAACATGAGCTGTAAAATTCACTTACTTTACGCACTTTTCTTGTGTCTGTATTCGAACGTCCGCTTTGTACAACAAACTGCAGCGATACTACAACCAACAATCGAGTGTTTTTGAGTCACGACTGCAAAACAACATTTTAGTGTCTTAATATGTGTTCTGACCCAGTTTTGATTTTTTGAATTTTTCGTACTCTGCAATAAAATCCCGCCAATTTTTATTTCCATCAGGACACGATCTATTTCACGCCTGCTGACCCGTCTTCCGTAATAATAATATACGACTGACAGTTAGCCGTTTAAGCAAGCGGATTTTCTAAGAGTAAGTCTAGAAGCAAATGACTTGCCCAGCCTTGCTTGAAGAATTACGAAACATTTGAATAACAAATTGTGTATTCTTTTGAAATCACATGCTCTTTAGAATTGCGCGCATGCAATTTCTTGTTCTATTGTCATCCAGCTCAGGCTACACTAAAGGCTCTTTTCCACTCGTCGCAAAAACCAACTCGCAAGCTCGCTGTGAGTACTTTCATCCAATCACAACGCTCGACAGTTTATTTTAATTACATGCAAGAACTCGCAGCGAGTTTGCGAGTTGGTTTTGCGATGAGTGGAAAAGAGCCTTAAGTCTTGTCTATTGTTCTCCACTTCATCATTGTCAAGTCTCCAACTCAGAGCATTGTCTTGCATTAGTTCAGTCTTGAAAACAAAGGCGAAAATCTATCTCAATAGTCTGCTAATAGTTATGGAAGCATGTAACACGTTGAACGTTTTCAGGGCATTTCCCCATCATTTATAGACACCTCCCGACGGAAGCGTAACTTCGGTCTAAGTGTTAGGGTTGTGGGTACATTTTGCCCGACGAAAGGGCGTGGTAAAGCAGCCGGCCAAAACCAAAATTGTCTATTGAGGCCCCATGCCGCTAGTGGGAATGCGCAGGTATCGAGTGCCGAAAGCACGAAATTTTGAAATCTAGAGTTTCTGCAACGCCATTTCATGCACTTTGGGGAAAGACTTTACATAATTTTGATAATTTGAACATGTCGTAAAAGCAAAAGTGGAAAAAAGTGGGGGGGGGGGGATAATTACATATTGACCCCCCTCTGCCCAAAAAGTGGGGGAATTCGTCCCACCATGCCTCCCAGGATTGACGCCTTTGCTTGAGAATGATGTCATCATATAATAAGTCAGGTAATTACTTAAAATGACTTCAGTTTTTATCCAAATACAGCCTAAAAACCTCTCAGTTATTATCTCTTACTTAGAATACCATGTTTAACAGATTTTGTGCCGAAACGATTCACGGGATGCCACGTTTAATTCGACGAATAGATTGCTTCAATCCTAATAATTTGATTATTGTGTCATATGTATTATTGAATGATTACAAAAAAAATAATGTTCTAACTCATTATTACGTAACTATTTCCTAAGCTAAGAGCCCGAGAAATTTTTAATATACTTTGTCTCATAATTATTATAGCAAGTTTCTATGCTTCAATAGCTAGGAAGCTAACCAATATGGCTAGCCTCATTATTATTCAGAACAAGTCAAGAATTCTACGCTAGCTCCAGGGCATCTTTTAAGGATTCTTCAGTAGTGGGGCAAAACTACCAAAGGGCCCAGCCCATTTTCTTTTGCCCTTCCCCCTGGATAGAACGCGAACACCAAGGTGGGTTTGGGGACATGCCCTCAGGAAATTTCTGAAATATGGGTCTTTGAAATAGCATTTCCTGAATTTTGAGAACACTATTTCAAAGAAATCTGAGTGCAATTTGTGATAATTTAATTAACATAAGTTTAAGTATGCTCACCAACAAATCTTTTTATTTAAAAAGTATCATACTAATTATATAAGATATACTATCGTTGCTGTGAATCACAGACATCCGGATTCTTGCTTGAAGAAATGTTTCACAAATTCCCTTTGTTTGTACAGTTCTTCACAGGGCTCTCGGTTTCTTCTTTCTTTCGAAGTTAAGAACTCTGACACCACCGGTCTTGGGTCAAAAAAGGATGCACCCTTTCCATTCAGAGAAATATGCAATATACCATTTATTGTCTCAGGATTAAGTGAAGACCTGCCCGATGTCTTCACATTGTTATAATGGGAAACAACTCGCTCAGTTGCCATGCTGTGAGGGACAAGGGTAAGAAAAGATGCTAGAAATTTCTTAAGCAAACCAGTACTTGCCTGTATCATCTTCCTAAGGCGAAGAGCATACGTAGTTCCAATGTCTTCCACCTCAACATGCTCAATTTTGGCCAGGTTGTTCCATATCACTGACAAAATCTGACAGGCAGCTTTGTCGAAGAATCGAAGAAACCAGATTTCTACTGGCTAAAATTAAGTCCTTAGATGAAGATGCATCTAGAATACTCATCAAACTCTCAACTGTGCCATCATTTTCTGTGTTCATGCGTTGCCCAAGAAAATTGATGGCTGACTGCACAATTTCATTTCTTATAGCATTGCTATTTCTGTTTCGGCTTGTCACAAATTGATGTGCTGTACTGGTTCGTCTCACAGGTCTACCTTGCTCTTTATCCTTTTCTTGCAACTCCAAATTCAGCTCCTCCTTCCCACCTGGAACTGGTATGTCTTTCATAATCCTCAAGTTCTGCAGAGCAGAATCTTTTGCTGTTAATACATCTGGAAGAATCAAGTTTGATTTCTGAAACAACTTCTGTAATGTCTTAAAGATTGTGCAGAGATCAAACATGACAGCTGTGAGCCATACCTACAGTAAAGAGTACAAAGAAAAAACAAGGCGCTTTAACAAGCAAGTCTTTGTAATCGTACTATTGCCACAAGCATTCTGAAATCTGAAAGTATTTTTTATGCCCAGTCACACCTTCACAAATTGTTGACCAGTTGAGTGTACTGACACTCTGGCAGTACTGAGTACTCTACCTGTCTTGATCCTTTATACCACTTCTCAAGGAAGGCGCCTTTAGCCATTTGCTTTTCCTTACTATTGCTCTCTATTGCGCCATCTACCATATCCTGCCAAACTTTCCTTGCAGCATCCAGGTTATGCAGTACAGCATTCAGTAGATTTCTTGTGTGCTCAGCAAATCTGACATCAAAATGTTTGGGAAAGGAAAGGCACTTTTCTTCAACCTATTCAGAAAATTGAATGCATGGAACAAAGACCAGATTTAAATACTAGCAATAATGATAGAAAACAGTGTCAATAATCAGCATAATCAACCTTCCAACGAAAAGAAGATTTGGAAAATAGTGTATATTAATTAAATGCACAAAATATAACATGAAGCAAACCTTATGAAGCAGTTTTGTCCTGCGAGGGGATGTTCGAAAGAATGTTGCAACAGCAAGAACATTGGACATCCATATTGTGAGTTCAGGAACCTCAGCCTGAACTGATTCAAGTGCCAAATCAGATCGATGGCAGACACACCAAATTGTCAGAATATCTCTTCCAATATAGTCTTGCAGAAGCTTCCATAAACCAGCATTTTTCCCAGTATTTGCATTTTCTCCATCAGTGGTAACTCCAACCAATTTATCAGTGTCTATGCCAATGTTTTCAATACATGTGGTGAAAGAATCTAAAAGCCCCTCAGCTCCTCCTAAGTCACTACTTGCAATACCAAGAAACACTGTTTTAACACTGACTTCATCACATGGCACATACCGAGCAGTTATAAACTTGGAATCAACTTGCTGCTTGTCAGCACTTCCATCAATCTGCACTGAGTAACACAAGCAGTCTTTTAACAATTGTGCAACTTTTTTCATTTCTAGTTTTGCGATGATGTTTCTTATTTCAGCATAAAGCATTGGATCTCTATAGTGATAACAGGAAGCTGGTGGATCAAAAGGTACAAAATCAGCATCCCATCCCTGTGACTCAAAGTGGTGCAACACATGATTACTGTGCTCTACTGCAAGGGATCTTGAGGGCCAGCTTCGAGCACTTAAGGTTTCAACCTGCGAGTCATTGTAGGCATCGATTGCAATACGAACCAGGCCCTGTAATTTCTCGTTGTTCCACTTTTTAAAAACTCTTACCCAAGGATGCTTATCGGACTTATCACACCAAGCTCTGTCACAATCATTTAATCGTTCGGCTTCCTCGTGTGCAGGAGAAAGTAAGTGATCAACAACATGTTTAAGTCTGTCTTTTCCATCAACACGCACACCGTGTGCTATTGGTAACTGACAATTCGAGGTCATCTTTCGCACCTGCAGTTCGTACTTGTTACATAATAAGCATGTAACAGTTGGTCTCTTTCTTTTATCCTTTATTTCTTTCTTCAACACTAGGCACTTTGCAGCGTCTAGCAACCAGTCGACATCTAGTTTCATCCCCTTATACCAGTCGTTGGAATTTTTAGAATCAGACTTTGACGTTGATACAGTTGCAATATTTTCACAATTTTCATTTGAAGTGTTCGTAGTTTCCTTTGCTTCAGTATCGCTTTCAACAAAGACCATGACAGGTACAGGATCAGGAAGTTCAACATGTTGTGATTTCTCACCTGAAGACTCCATGATTTCACTTGGTCTTTCCTCAACTGTACCGATGCATTCGCTTTCTGTATTAGTTGTAGTACTGCTATTTGTTGTTGTTGATCTGAACATTTCAAACAAAGATCGTTGCCCTGGAGCATTTGCCGACTGTTGTAGCGCCTTTCTCTTGCTTTCGACCAGCTTTTGATGACCGGATTTGATTGATCTCTTCATTATGAATTTAAATTTTAGCTATTATAATCACAAATTTTGGCTACGAAGCTTCGACATGCCACAAGTATAAAAATAAATGGGCAAAGTGCATGCGCGCCACAGGTTACCAAAATTAATTCCTGAAAATTCCTGATAGGTTGTCATACGACATAAAATGTTACCTGAGTTTAAGATTTCGGTAACATTCACTTTATGAACATAAAAGGATAAAAAAATTTATATGGATTTAAAACTTAATTCTCATCAATGTTAAACTCATTTACTCGAATAACTCGATACATGTCCTATTGACTAGGGCCCTTGCTTTGGGGCAATAGGCCATTTTTTTTCTTCAGTGGTGGGGCAGAGGAAGGGGCCCAGTGGGGCAAATGCCCCACTAGTCCATGGTATTAAAAGATGCCCTGGCTAGCTCAGTTAATTTATTTCAAGTTTCATAAACTGCAAGACGATGGCCGTAATTATAATCCTCTGGTTGAGACCGGCAGCTCAGTTGTTATACGCGCGAACTACCTAATTTTCGCTTTTAAATATTTTTATCGGTGACTCGGCTCATCCTTTGATCCAACCAACGAGCTAAATATTTTAGTTGTGTAATATCGTGACTATTTACAATAAATACATGTTACATTTTTTAACCACTTTCGCTTTACGTTTCGCCCGAAAATGCGGGTTTTAGTCTCTTTTATGAAGCTTTTCTTGATATATTTATTGTATAATATTATTACAGTGTAGACTCGAGTATCCACGCGTGAGCATCACGTGAGAGTGAAGGATTTCCAAGCGCTAGTTTCCAAACTCTGTCAGGTAAAATATCAAGGAATAGCTTCATAAAAGAGACTAAAACCGCGGGATATCTGTGGTTTACGCTGCCCTACCTACCACACTATATAATTCAAGAGACTATAGAGTGTGTGCCACTGAAAATTCTTCTGTATGAGATGAAAGAGTATATCTGCAACAGAAAATATTTTGTATTTGATGAAAAGCTGGGGTAATATTGCACGTCACCATGTAAAAGAAAAAAAACACAAAGTTTCGAGCAAAGGCTCTTCGTCGGGAGGGTGGGTACATCAGTATGAAGCCCTAATTATTCATATAATATCATTATATTAGATGGAATAGACTCGCGTGTGCGTGTGCACGCGATCGAGCGGCACGCAAGCGTAAAGTATTTCAAGCAATATCAAATCATTATATCAAACAAAAACCTTTTAAAAATGATTAAAACTCGAATTTTTGGGCCGCCTATGCTACAACAATATGAAGTAGAGATAATGTCAGAATTCGAAACTTAAGCTTCCTGTTCACTTAAATGTGCTCATTAGTTGATTGAAATATATCTCTTATTTGTGTTTTGAAATTAACACTTCGTACCCAGGGTCTCTATTCTGCACTCTTCCTCCACAAGAGCCTGGGAACGAGGTTGTTTAAATTTACCTTTGTTCAACGGCGAAAAACTTCAATTTCTGATGGCTGGAAATTGTAGCTGCCCGCCAACAGAGCTTTTGTTTGTGGAGTGCCATAATGATATCCTGGAGGAGGTTGGTATGTGGAACCAAGTTCGCTGAATGAATGTTGGTTTGTGTTAGCATTGTCGTTGATGAACAGATCACCAAAACCACCAAAGACAGCTCCCCCGTAAGGAAAACAGAAGATTGCACAGTCATTTCGATGATCATATATAGGACATTTGAACGAAGGAAAGTTGTCCTTATTTAGAAGTGAAAATAGAAATGAAACATCGGAATGTTTAAAATCACCAAATGAAACTGAAAAAATGTGAGAAATACTTTAGGCATAGGCACTCACATGCACAACACAAACCACAACATTTATTTAATATCATCTGGGAGAAAACAAGGATTTAAGTTAAGTGCGTATTCAGAAATCATAAAGATTTAAAAGTGTCAAAATAAAAAAGGAATATATGGATTATCGATCAAAACAATTTGTGGGAAAGCTGGTCGAAAAAATGTTGCGGAAAAATACAATTATCACCAAAAATGTCAACTGATGTGCACAAAAATATAAAATCATTGTTAAAGTCGCAAAATAAATTCTATTTCAAGCGCTGAACAAGTAAAATAATCTTTATTCGAAATGTACTTTCTTTTGTTTGATAATTTTTGACATTTACATTGGATTTGTAAGAAAACAAAGATGGCTTTCAAAAATATACCACAGCTTTTAAGATAAGATAAGAACAAGTAATTTATTAAGTGAAACAGTAGAAACATCAGCATCAATAAATCCAGAACCTTTTCTTCGAAGTGAACTCAGTAATGAGTAAATCCGTACTGTGTAAATGCGTCTTCCCTTGATGCCCCGCGCGTTTTCACAACTACTGTAACCCGCAGGTCTAACATTTTGAAGGTTTATATAAGCCCCGGCTGCGGAGGAGAGGGTGTGGACTTGTCTGGAACATAATGTAACATAAAATATATAAACTCAATCCAATCGTTTAATTATTCATATAAAACTTATTGTAGAGTAGTTCTTCACATGTGTGGGTTCCCCATTGTTACTACTTAATGTTTTGAAAGATGGCAATTTAATTTTTTGCTTACATTCTCGTACTAGATTTTTATAATAAAAATAAACATGCAAAGAATACCTGTAGTTTTCCAGCTCTTGTCAGTAAAACCACCAAAGACATTAGTTCCACATTTGACCAAAGTCAATGTAGGCCCTACATCGTCACACTTTCTATGAAAATCTTTTCCTCTCCAACCATCATCAGAAGCTCGATAACAAAGTTGCCAGCCAAACTTCTTATCTTCCATCCAATGCGCAAGTTGTTGTGCAAGGTCAACGTTTCCATTCAATATGCGCGATATTTTCACCAACGATTGTACAACAACAGGATCAACTGAAAACAAAAATCAACTATTCAAAGATATCCATCTGTTTCTTTTTTATCATACCATTTACTTTCAACAGTATTGTAAATGTTTATTTTTATAACTTGTACTTTTGTATCAGCCATATTCAACCTCGAATCTCAATTGCAAAATATATGACAAGGAAACGTACTAATGAAGTCATAATGAGTTGAATAAGTTATATGTTAAAAGATTCAGTACTCTCACGTAGGTTGTAGTTGGTAAATTTTTTTTATATTTTTTGCTAAATAATTGAACGTAAATAAACGTTACCTGGTTTTCTAAATGGTGCACAAGCTGCAAAGAAAATTGAGAAATTAGAAAGAATGATATATTTATTAAACTTTGAATGTGCAGGAAGCGGGAGCCGGAAAGCCAAGAGTGTAAGACTGCATGTAAGTGTTACCCGCACAAAGTATTGTTCAGGTTGCTACATTTCTACTGTTTTTTAGCCGTTGTATAAAAGTATTAACTTACCAATTTTTCCAAGGTTATCTAGTTTTACAGTGTCAACTACTTTTCGGAAGGATTTCGCCTGGTATCCAATTTCGCCATAATGAACTGGCAGCATCATTTCTGGCTGTCCCGTCTTGATATTGCTTGCGTTTACTTCGATTTCTTTTCCAAGCGAAAGGATTTCTTCACTGCTTCCTTTTTCGATGATATTCTTTGCAAACTCTAGTGAGCCATTCACCTTCTCTACGTAGGCTTTCATGTCGTCATGTTGTTTCACAAGTTTTTGATCGACTTCGTCGTGCTTTATGTCAACCTGGTCAAGCAAGATTGCCGAGTTCTGTTTTAGTCTCTTGGCAAATTCTTCCAAGATTTCTTTTTCCTGTTGCTGGATGACATCTTTTGCCCTTTTAGTGTTGGCTTGTAGATTTCGAGTAGAATATTCTATTTTCTGTAAGGCAGTCTGACCTTCGTTAGATTTCTTCTGCAAGAAGGCGGAAGTTGTCTTCAAGATTTCCTTGTGCTGCTCTGCCACTACATCAATAGGTTGACAGACATGGTCAGGTTTTGGATGATCTGAGACAACGCAATGAATGCAAGCCAGTTCCTGACATGTGTTGCAATAAAATGCATGGGGTTTCTTCTCATGACCATATTTCTGGCAACGCGGTTTCCCTTTCGCTTTGGCGTGGTTCACAGGTTTTGACAATTCCTCAAAAGTTAACACTGAATGGCCTTTAAAAGCTGGCCATTTATTGTGTGTTGTCAAGCAGTTGCTGCACAGATAACTTTCACACTCAATACATCTGCATGTGGCAGGTAGTTGAGCTTTGCAAGATTCGCAAGGTAGCTTTTGGGCTCGTTGTTGTATTATCAACATGTCGAGCATATTGTTGATAAAAGAATTGGACGGAAGTCGTTCGACGCTTTCGCCTTGTTTGAGTTGAAACTGGGTTCTGCATGTAGGACAGTTGAACAGATGGTGGGCTCTGCGTTCCTCTTGGGCTTCCTCGCGTTTAATTTCAACATATCTTGAAAGACAATTTTTACAGTAGGAATGGAAACAAGGAAGTGTCCTTGGTTCTTTCAAAGTCTCCTTACAAAAGTAGCATGTCAAAAGTTCTTCCATTCGTTCGGTAGGAGCAGGATCTGGCGCTGTAGCCATAGCTGGTTATATTGCTTGTTAGATTGATAGTGGATTGTGATGTATTAACTCGCCAGCACTACTAAAGTCTGTATTCAAAACGAAAGCTCATTCGGAATTGTATTGTTAAACAACAAGAAATGTTTTTCTGAGTATCGACTCAGAATTCCTTCAAAATTAACATTTCAAAAGATCTCCTGCAAGTAAGGACAAAGACAAGTGCTTCAATTTTGTCAGTTTGATATGCGGTTAATGTCTCGTATTTGAAATCTTTAAAGTACATTGCCTTAAAACATTTGTAATTAGAGCATAAATTCTTCTGTACATTAACAGAGTTAACAAAATACAAGGTTTCTTTCTCAACAAAGTTGTATTTTCCAAACATTTAACAACATAATCTCAGCAGACATTAAAGAATTAACGAAGCTTGACGAAAAATTCCAAAAAGCATAAACATAAACAATCAAGCTAGTGAACTGTCGCTAAAGCCCACCATAAATTGGGAGTCCTACTTTAAAAGCCTTTTATGTAGTAAGTTTCTTTAATTAAGGTTTCAAGCCTAGTTGCTGCATATGTTCTTCAATTAGTAAGTACTGATTGAACTGTGATTTATGTAGGAAACGTGTTAAGCATGGTTTCGATTCAGTAGCAACTGTTGAAGTCATGCTCGACGATGTGAAATAGTTTGGACCTTTCTTGTGTTTTGTATGGTGTATGCTAATCAAGCTTTCTTGAAAGTAAAGATATATTGCCATTGTATTACATCAGTCACCTTAAGGTCGTGTAGTTAGAACTAAATGAAAACCTGCCTGCAGGGTATACGCCGCTATGGGTTGCAAGCTCAAATTCATGTTGGCGACCTTTTTTAATATGGACTGACTACAATTCTAAAGCTTAAACTGAAAATTTTGAATCTTGACATAAAATGATAGTATTGAGTTGTTTGTTTCTATACTGTGTCAAATAGTTCTTTTGAAACGGTTATGCATTTATTTGCCTATATTGTGAAAAACAAGGCGAATATATATTTGCCCAATAATGAAAACATAAGTCATAACTAAGCAATATACGGACGTTTGCATCTCATGACGAGAAGTCGCAGATATCTTTGATGTTTGTCACAAGTATTCGACAAAGTATTTGACAAGTATTTGACATTCTCAAAGTATTTGAGAATTGAAACCTCCTATTACAGGTAACAAGCATTGACGTTTCACGTCAAAATTGAATTTATTTATGTGGGACTGTCCATTCGACAAGAAACAACTTGTACAGATGATTTACATGCATGATATATAAGTGACTAACCAAGCTATACTCTAACCCCGGGGGAGGGGGGGCTGGCAGTATAATTGCGCTGGGCCCAAAAGGGACGACAGTTCCCATCTAGATCGACCTCCTACATCTCTACACATAAATTGATTAAGGATCTTTTCGAAATGTAGCTAATGTTTTGGACAATGTTCAAGTGGAAACAGGAGAGTGTAAACGACACAAATTTTGTTATATTAATCCGATATGAAGTTTCCTCGTTGGCATAATGCGGGCTCAGACAATAATTTTCGCGCTTCTCTTTCCAAAATGCAAACACAAACAAACTTCCCGCCAAAATTTGTATTTATAAAACCTCCCGCCAAATTCTATATTTCAACATGTTTAGGTGTGCGAATAAAAGCATTTTCAACTGTAAAATATAATTGTAAGGAAGTAAAAATCAACGGAAATCAACCAGTGCAAAATTCCTGCCAAAATCTATGCAAATGTATATTATATAAAAATCACAGAACGCATCACATTTTTATTTTTACAGTCGTGGCAATGGAAGTGTTCCTAAAATATTCTATGGATTCATTTTCTCGCACGAACCAATTCATTTGCGGAGTTATTTGAAAATTTGATAACTTCCTGTATAATTCAAGAATGTCCTGTTTTAATGCACCAATCACCTTTGGTTTTTGTGCAATTGACCAATCATAAAGAAGCAGGAAGTGACAAAATATGATCAAATACACGAAGTTGCACAAACGTCTCAAGTGAATTGGTTCGTGTGAGCAAATGAATTGGTAGAATATTTTAGGAACACTTCCAATGCCACGACTGTAAAATCATGATTATTGTTGGAGTCTAGCAGAAACATTTTGAGGTGTTTAACTGCAGATAAAACTAACATTGTCTATTAACACGTGAAATTGCCATGTTTATAACGAACATTTTGAAGGCTCAATTAGCTTAGCAATAAGCGTGAGCGGTTTAAACCTCCCATACAAAAGTTTTAAAAGTTTCACAAGATTTCACATAATATTTCATTATAATACGATAGAAGGCAAAAATTTATCGCTATTTAGTGACAAACATTGATCTAATTAAGATATATACTTGCGGACAGTTATGTAAGATCTGATATCAAATCTAACAATAACAATAAATATGGTCTGCGTTTAGTTGTATCTTGTGTTTACGGGTATGCATGGAGAAGTTCAGGGTTAATCAGATTATACCTTCAATCATATAAGGCAATCATAATATGTTACAATGTCAATGGTATGTTACAATGGTAATATTTATTAATTGAATATTAATTATTACATCTCATAAGCGGACACCCCCCGTAAACGGGCACCATGACTCGGTCCAAAGGGTGTTCGTTTACGGGAAGTTCTAACTAATATGGACCTTTACTTTCACATGTGAAAATATTCAAGAAAATATTCCAATTCCCCACGTAATTTCAAATGTAGAAAATATGTCGAATGTTCTTGAAAAATAAAAAATTCATTACGGTTTATTTTTCATATGAGCAAGGACAACATTTTTATCTGTGACTCGGCTCATCATTTGATCAACCAACCGAACCGAATGTTTTACTTTTAATTTAATATCGTGTCTATTTACAATATATACATTTATTATATGACTATGAAGTAATTCTTCCATATAAGGGCACGAGAACAGAACAAATACCAGGCCGTATTGCATGGTAAAATCCGTATTTCTCCTCTTCTATACCAGTTAAACCGGTTTAAACAGAACAAAAATACGGATTTTTTGTCATATAATAAAAACCCGGCCGTATTATATGCCAAACCATTCAATAAGATATATATATATATTACTACATTGATACTTTAAAGCATTTAGGTTTTAAGTTTTAACAAGGCAATCTCAACGGGTTTTAGTCTTTTTTGTGAAGCTTTTCCTTGACATATTTTAATACCGTATAATATCATGAAAGAGTCGACTCGAGTATCCACGCGCGGGTGTCACGTGAGCCTGAAGGATCTTCATGCGCGAGTGTTCAATCCTTGTGAGGTAAATATATAGCTTCATAAAGAGACGAAATCACGCATTTTTTTGGGCTCCTATGGTTTACGCTGCCTAACCTAAAGGTCTGATTCCACGAGTGTTTTTTCTCAGCGAAATACGAAAAATTTCGCACGAAATGAATTGACGCATGCGCAGAAAACATAAATCAGGCTTCGTGAGAAAAAAATTCGCTTCGCCAGTGAGTAGAAGTTAGTTCTACTACCGACTGCCAACTGGACGCATGTCGCTCCCCCATCGCCCTCCCCTCCCACCCTACCGTAGCTCTGGATCGCGCAGGTTGTTTTGTTGGCATTTTTCCATGACAGTGATTCCAATGGTCACGAAATGGAAGGTATAATTGGTCATACAAGCCAGTTCCTGACATTTGTTGCAATAGAATGTATAGGGTTTCTTCTCATGACCATATTTCTGGCAACGTGATTTTCCTTTCGCTTTGGCTTGATTTTCAGGTTTCGCCAATTCCTCCAAAGTCAACACAACATGGTCTTTAAGTCATGATCAAGCCAGTTGTTGTGCGTTGTTAAGCAGTTCTTGCACAGATAACGTTCACATTCAATACATCTGGAAGCGGCAGGTAGAAGAGGCTTGCAAGTTTCACAAGGTAGTTTTTGCGCTTTTTGTTGTATTTTCAATATGTCGAGCATATTTTTGATACAAAAGTTGGATGGAATTCGTTCCACGCTTTCGCCTTGTCTGAGTTCAAACTGGGTTCTGCACGTAGGACTGTTGAACAGTTGCTGGGCTCTATGTTCCTTTTGGGCTTCCTCTCGTTGCATTTCTATATACCTTGCAAGACATTTTTTACAGAACGAATGAAAACAGGGGAGTGTTATTGGTTCTTCCAAAGTCTCTGTACAAATGCAGCACGTCAGAAGTTCTTCCATTCGTTCGGTAGGAGCAGGATCTGGCGCTGTAGCCATAGCTGGTTATATTTCCTGCCAGATTATTCCCGGCACTACTGAAGTCTGTATTGAAAATGAAAGCCCATTCAAAATTGTTTTATTAAACATACCTGCTATGAATTCATTACAAGACGTGGTGTTTTCATTGGTTTAAATAAATAAATGCTGAATAATTCTATTTCATATCTATCATTTTATCACTTCTGCCTGTAATGATAAGAAAAATATCTCAATCTTATCATTTGAACATTCTTAGTTCGTCTGTTGTATTTGAAATTTTCAAAGTACATGGCTTTGGTAACGTTTTTAGCTAATTCTATTATTTGGAATTCCAAATTTGTCTTTATCGAATGACGCTCTTAGAAACACCAGGTGGTTATGAAACAAAAAAAATAGCATCAAGAATTAATGAAGATAAAACCTAAGGAAAAATATTCAGAAAATAATAAACATAAATGTAATATAGATAATATATTACTTTGTAATTTATAACCCAACACTTTTCTTTTGACGAGTAAAAGTGGGACGTATTAGGGCGCAATCCAGCTTGACGGGTTAACAAGAAACACTGGCAGGTATAGTCTGCTTAGCCAGTTAACGCCCAACACGTTCTCCTTTACGGTGAAATATTCAGGTGTTAAATAAAAAAAGTAACAAAGTAGGGGGCGTTATGGCTTAATGTGGCTTAATGGGTTAAAGTTAGAAGTCAAATGGTGAAAGTCTATTATATAAAATTGAAAGCTTTTAGGTTTATTTTAGACTTCCAGGCTAATTCCTTTGCGTATTTTTATAAGTACATAATTTGTTTTCCTCAAGACAAAGATAGTGTTATTACTGCACTGGTAGAAGGTGTTAGTAGATGGAATACTCAAACGGAAATTTATATACATTTTTTAGACCTAACCAGGAGAAGTTGCGAGAAACGCAACTTAGACTCTCTGGCAAGAATTGAACCTGCGGTCCTGCGATTAATCGCTCTAACCAACTGAGCTACAGAATCATGCAGTTGCTGAGCATCAACCGCAAGTTCGGTATATATGATGGGAGTGATGCTAGTATATTTTGTATGGATAATTTCTCGGCATCTCGTTCGATCGGATTAATAGTAGAAGGTGTTAGTAGATGGAATACTCGAACGGAAATTTATATACTGCACTATTTCGAATAACTTTATACGATCTGCTGTAGTTGATGGTAAAGATATTAAGAAACTTATGTATTGATATAAGAGTTAAATCATTAACATTGCCATCCAACAAACTCAGTCCGTTCACGAACAGAATTTGCGAAGAAAGTTTTTTGTTTCTTCTTGCCAGGCGTTGTCAAGGGTTGAAGCGGAGAATAATTTCCGATTGCTTGATCAAATATCAATATCAATTTCCGCGGGCTTTTTGTTTTGTTTGCTTTACTTTGCCGTATTTATAACAAATTAAAGGACATTGTGAGTTTAAAGTGTTTTTTATTATACTTGAGCTTCGTAATGTTATTTTTAGGCCTTTAGCCTTTTCTTTACATTAATTTTTTACCGATAGATACAAAAATTTGCCGATTATATCTCGATATATTTCAGTATTTGGCCTCATTAATATTACACGTCAGCATGTACAATGTACGCTAATTCTCACTAAAGTCCATGTTACACGAGGCAATTTTTGCTGCAACTTGCAACGCAATTCAAACACAGAGCGATGTTAGGTAAAAAATAGATTCGTAGAGAAATTGTGAGCATGAATCTCGTTTTACTTTGCCGATATTTTTCTTGCTAAACATGCCCAGAAGGCAACAAAGAGACGAGTGAAAATGATAATTTCGGCTGATCAAAACGCCATTTTTTTCTGTGCGTACATTTCTACATAACGTGGCTCTGTGCAGAAATTGTGTTGCAAGTTGCAGCAAAAATTGCCCCGTGTAACATGGCCTTAAGATATTTGATATGTAAATAATATGAAAGTAATGCTTTAAAAAGAGCATATCAATAATTTTGCCTTGTTGGACTCGCTCAAAGCGTCTAGATTCCATATTATTACCTGATTATCGCGGTTCCTTTGTTCACAGAGCCCGCGTGCATTAAGCAATAAAGACCGACTTAAGCAGGGACGACGTGCCTGATGAATTGAATTGATCATATCGAATTAAAGGGGTTTTATCTACAGAAAACCCTCATATCAGGGTCGTATTTAGATACATTAGCGGATACAACCCTACGGATACAACAGCTTATACTGAATCACTGATTAGATACAACCCTCCTCGGCCTAAATGAGCAACTCCGTAAAGCCTGGTTCACACGAGTGAGATAAGCAAAAGCATAAGGAAAGACAAAAGGTAAAACAAAGGGATGCAGTGAATTGTCCATCATAAACGTCGACATAAGCACAAGCATAAGCACAAGTCTCTAAGCATAAGCTAAGCCAGAACAAAAGATATTTCAAAAGAAAATTCTTCCCGCTTTGTCTTTTGAAGCCCTAAAGGGAAAGTTTTCTTTGTATTCCTGCTTATGCTTATCTCACTTCGCTCTGAATCAGGCTTAAGACAAGCGAAAAGAAAACATAACGAAATACCAATTTTAATTAAATACATTAGTTTAAGCATGAATTACTGTAGTCGTAGTACAACATGAGCTGTAAAATTCACTTACTTTACGCACTTTTCTTGTGTCTGTATTCGAACGTCTGCTCTGTACAACAAACTGCAGCGATACTACAACCAACAATCGAGTGTTTTTGAGTCACGACTGCAAAACAACATTTTAGTGTCTTAATATGTGTTCTGACCCAGTTTTGTTTGTTGAATTTTTCTTACTCTGCAATAAAATTCCGCCAATTTTTATTTCCATCAGATACGATCTATTTCACGCCTGCTGACTCGTCTTCCGTAATAGTAATATACGACTGACAGTTCGCCGTTTAAGCAAGCGGATTTTCTTACAGTAAGTCTAGAAGCAAATGACTTGCCCAGCTTTGCTTGAAGAATTACGAAACCTTTTGAATAACAAATTGTGTATTCTTTTGAAATCACATGCTCCTTAGAATTGCGCGCAATTTCTTGTTCTATTGTCATCCAGCCCAGGCTACCCCAAGTCTTGTCTATTGTTTTCCACTTCATCAGTTATGGTTATATATAGTTATGGAAGTTAAAATAGTTATGGAAGCATGTAACACGTTTAACGTTTTTAGGGCATTTCCACATCATTTATAGACACCTCCCGACGGAAGCGTAACTTCGGTCTAAGTGTTAGGGTTGTGGGTACATTTTTCCCGACGAAAGGGCGTGGTAAAGCAGCCGACCACAACCAAAATTGCGTATTAAGGCCCCATGCCGCTAGTGGGAATGCACAGGTATCGACCGCCGAAAACACGAAATTTTGAAATCTAGAGTTTCTGAACGCCATTTCATGCACTTTTGGGAAAGACTTTACATAATTTTGATAACTTGAACATGTCATAATGTCACATATCAATCTACTGAAACACATCAATCTTATGCACATAGAAACCAGCGGGACTATTCTCCCTCGCCTTTTTTAGAGAAACTGGACAATTTAACATTATCGATGAACCAGATTGGGGAGAGGCTACAAAGATTAGAACTGCCCCACACCAACCCTCCACAATTCTCTTTTCCAATGTCCAAAATTCCCCACTTAAGTCCGCAAATAGCCCAGGCACGACCGCTGATGGAGATCCCTTACCATCACACACAATACCGTCAGGGTCGGTAAACACGATGGTGAACACGATACCCGATAAAGATGTAACATACAACATCCCAGTCCGAATAACTACGCGGCATAATACCTCACAACGAAAATTCCCTGGACAAACGCAGCATACTTATAAAAGTATAATGTATACGTATAACTGTGTAAAAGTCAAAACTGTTCAGTCCCCAGCAAATCCATCTGCTGTTTGCCCAACCTTCTTCCTCTCAAATGTCTGCCATATAAGCAATAAAATTGATGAGCTGTCTGGTATTGTCTCAGTCAACAACCCCTCGGTAGTAATGATCACTGAATCATGGTTATCAAATAATATTCCAGACTCGGTAATTAAAATTGGGAACAATTATGAAATATTCAGACTTGATAGAGATACCCTAGGCGGCGGGATCCTAGCGTATATTAGTTCGTACATCCGCGTGGAACGTATAACTCATTTAGAGGAAACCGGTAAAGAAGTTCTATGGCTGGTTTTAAAACCACCTCGCACCCCAAGACCCTTTAGCACCATCATTGTCGTTATCGTATACTACCCACCACAACGGCGTGAAAATGATTATGAAATGATAGAATACCTTTCTAACGGACTAGATATTATACTTACCAAATGGATATCTTCAGGAATTATCATTGCAGGAGATTTCAATATGTTGAACATCAGTCGTTTATGCAGCCGTTTTGGGCTACGTAAAACTGTATCAGCGCCCACTCGAGGGAACAATACCCTGGACCAAATTGCTACAAACATGTTTAATCTGTTTGACTCAGCCAGCCACCTGCCTCCTATTGGTAGATCAGACCACCAGTGTATTCTCCTTAAACCAAAAAATAATCTGAAAACCCCTCCTACGACAAAGAGAATCAGATTAATGAAACCTGGAAATCGAGCCGCTCTAAGTCTGAAAGTGGCGCAGCAAACATGGGAGCGTATATTCCGTGCTGAAGATGTTGACGAAAAGATCAAGTTGTTCAATGAGACTGTGATTCACATGTTGGACACGGAGGTGCCTGTCAAAACCATCAGAGTCCACAACTCAGACAAACCATGGATGACAAGCCACATTAAAATGGAAATCAAAGCTAGACAGCGAGCTTTTAGTCGTGGGGATAGTATAAACTATATACGCTTGTGCCATAAAGTCTCTATAGTCTGATATCTAAAGCGAAAATAGTCTACTATGAAAGTAAAGCCAAAGACCACCGTAAATCAAACTCTAGTAAATGGTTTAAGTCCATCTCCTCACTAGTTGGCATGGATGGTACATCCAACCTTCCAGCAAACGGGTGCCAAAACTACGATCTTTCTGAACTGACTGAAAAATTACAGGCCGTTTTTACCGCCCCTTGGAATGGAATGATGTTAGACAATGCTGCTAGTTATGACCTAAATAATGTGCGACACCATCTTAAAGAAATTGATCCCCCCATACCATCGATAGGTCAGGTGAAAAAGGCCCTTAATGCATTAAAGGTGAAGAAGGCGACTGGCATTGATGGAATCCCTGCGTGGTTCTTGAAGCAGTATAGTGAAGACTTAGCTCTGCAGCACATAACATCATCACGAGTAGTATAATTCAATGTAAATATCCCACCTTGTACAAACAAGCTCTAATAACCCCTGTGCCTAAAATTGTTGAAACCGACTTTCGTCAAATTTCTGTGCTTCCACAGTTAGCTAAAGTGCTGGAAAAGATTCAATTGCAATTAAATTGTGCAGATCTTACATTAAAAGATAACCAACATGCATTTCTCAAGGGCCGTTCAACAATTGCAGCATTGATTGAAACTTCACAAAAATGGTTTGATAAAACTGATAACACTGCGCATGGCAGAAAAGGTATCCATGCTATTTTCATTGACTTCTGCAAAGCGTTTGATATGGTAGACCACCGAATTCTCCTTTCTAAATTGGCCTCTATCAACATAACTAAATCTTTTTGGCTGTGGATTCGAGATTTCCTATCCATGAGAAGTCAACAGGTAAAGCTACTTCAAATGTTGTCAACATCCGCTCCATGCCCTGCTGGAGTTCCGCAAGGCTCGGTCATCTCTCCTATGCTATTTAATGTATACATCGATGATTTAGAGGATGAAATCCCTGCAAACCTAACCGTCGATACCTCGAAGTATGCCGATGACTGCACACTCGATCAAGCAGTTGGAGCCGGGAAATAAGCCATGTCCAACAGGCTCTAGACATTATCCAAAATTGGTCAGTGTCGAACAAAATGACCATCAACGTCAAAAAAACAAAGGACATGTGGATATGCTTCACGGAATCAGTATCGGAACCTCCTCCTGTTTATATCGGTGATGAACTAGTTGAAAGAGTGGACAAATTTAAACTACTTGGAATGGGGCTTCAAAACAACCTCAAATGGAACAATCATATTGAAACTGTTATACAGAAAGCTAACCGTCAAGTATATATCTTAAGAGAATGCAGGAAAGCTAATCTACCTGTGGAAGTAGGTATTACCCTTTATAAATCCAATATTAGATCTATTCTTGAATATGCCTCACCTATCTGGGGTGGCCTTCCAACTTATCTCGTAAATGAAATTGAACGAACCCAGACCCGCTGCCTCCGAGTTCTTGGTTATAACAATGACTGTCTACAAAGCCTCTCTGATCGAAGAGAAGAACTTCTGAAACGTGAAGCGTGGAAGATTATGAATGATCCTTCCCATCCTTTTCATACAAGACTTTTTAAATCAAATAATCCATACGATTTACGAACAATTAATAGTAAAAACACATTATCGCGAACTGAAAGACATAAACGCTCCTTCTTAGCTCGTGCAAGTGCACTCACATAGTTTTTAGTTTGTCTATACATACTTAAGATTCTTATCTGTATATAATGTTCTAAATTTTTAACGTAATTTGAATCAACCTGTAAATCCATTGTACTTTTATACTTAAGATGGATAAATAAAGATTATTATTATTATTATGTCGTATAAGCAAAAGTGGAAAAAAGTGGAGGGGGGGGATATAATTACATATTAACTCCCCTCTGCCCAAAAAGTGGGGGGGGGGGGGATTCGTCCCCCCATGTCCCCCAGGATCGACGCCTTTGCTTGAGAATGATGTCAATCATATAATAAGTCAGGTAATTACTTAAAATGACTTCAGTTTTTATCCAAATTCAGCCTAGAAACTTCTCAGTAATTAACTCTTAGTTAGAATACCATGTTTAACAGATTTTGTGCCGAAACGATTCACGGGATGCAACGTTTAATTCGACGAAAAAATTGCTTCAATCCTAATAATCTGATCATAAGTATTATTGAATGATTACAAAAAAAAGAATTTTAGGATTATTTTACATCTAATGCAATGATTTGAAAGGCAATTTTCTAACTCATTATTACATAACTATTTCCCAAGCTAAGAGCCCGGGAAATTTTTAATATACTTTGTCTCATAATTATTATAGTAAGTTTCTAGGCTTTAGTAGCTAGCATGCAAGCCAGCCAATATGGCTAGCCTCATTATTATTCAGAACAAGTCAAGCATTCTAGTATTCTACGCTTGCTCAGTCTATTTATTTCAATTTTCATAAACTGGAAGACGATGGTCGTAATTATAACCATCTTGTTGAGACCGGCAGCTTAGTTGTTTAATATATGCATGCGAACTACCTACTTTTCACTTTTATATATTTTTATCGGTAACTCGGCTCATCCTTTGATCCAACCAACGAGCTAAATGTTTTGGTTGGTAATATCGTGACTATTTACAATAAATATATGTTACATTTGTTAACCACTTACACTTCACGTTTTGCCCAAAAAGTGAGGGTTTTAGTCTCTTTTATGAAGCCATTCCTTGACATATTTATGGTATAATATTATTACAGAGTAGACTCGAGTATCCACGAGTGAGCATCACGTGAGCGTGAATGATTTCCAAGCGCTTGTTTCCAAACTCTGTCAGGTAAATATATGAAGGAACAGCTTTATAAAAGACTAAAACCCCGCATTTTTGTGCTGCATGTGGTTTTACGCTGACCGACCTAACACACTATATAATTCAAGATACTATAGACTGTGTGCCACTATAGATTGTGTGCCACTGAAAATTCTTCTGTGTGAGATGGAAGAGTATAACTCTGCAACAGAAAATATTTTGTATTTGATGGACAGCTGGGATAATATTGCCGAGAGAGTGGATACATCAGTACTAAAGTCCTAATTATTCATATAATATCATTATATTAGATGGAATACACTCGCGTGTGCGTGTGCACGCGAGTGAGCGGCACGCAAGCGTGAAGTATTTCAAGCGATATCAAATCAATATATCAAACAAAAACCTTTAAAAATGATTAAAACCCGCCTATGCTACTACAATATGAAGTAGAGATGATATCAGAAACTTAAGCTTCCTGTTCACTTGAATGTGTTCATTAGTTGATTGAAATATATTTGTGCTACACTCTTCGTCTACAAGAGACTGGGGACGAGGTTGTTTAAATTTACAATTGTTCAACGGCGAAAAACTTCAATCTCTGTTGGCTGGAAGTTATGGCTGCCCGCTAACAGAGCTTTGGTTTGTGGAGTGCCAAGTTGATATCCTAGAGGAGGTTGGTATGTGTGACCAAGGTTGCTGAATGAATGTTGGTTTGTGTTGGCATTGCTGCTGATGAGCAGATCACAACCACTACCACCACTACCAAAGATTGCTCCCCATTCAGGATAACAGTAGATTGCTTTCTCATTTCGATGATCATATACAGGACATTTGAACGAAAGCAATTTGTCCTTATTTTGGAGTGAAAATAGAAATGAAACATCGGAATGTTTAAAATCCCTACATCGATCTGAAAGAAATGTGAGAAATACTTTAGGCGCTCACATGCACAAGACAAACCACAACATTTATTTAATATTATCGGGGAGAAAAGAAGGATTTAAGTTAAGTGCGTATTCAGAAATTATAAAGATTTAAAAGTGTCAAAATAAAAAAGGAATATGGATTATCCATCAAAACAATTTGTGGGAAAGCTGATCGAGAAAAGGTTGCGGAAAAATACAATTACCACCAAAAATGTCAACTGATGTGCACAAAAATATAAAATTACTGATAAAAGTCGCAAAATCAATTATATTTCAAACGCTGAACAAGTAAAATAATCTTTATTCGAAATCGACTTTCTTTTGTTTGATAATTTTTTACATTTACATTGGCGGGATTTGTAAGAAAACAAAAATGGCTTCCTAAAATATACCACAGCTTTTAAAATAAGAACAAGTGATTTATTAAGTGAAATCAGTATCAATAAATCCAGAACCTTTTCTTCGAAGTGAACTCAGTAATGAGTAAAGGCGTACTGGGTAAATGTGTCTTCCCTTGATGCCCCGCGCGTTTTCACAACTACTGTAACCCGCAGGTCTAACCTTTTGAAGGTTTATATAAGCCCCGGCTGCGGAGGAGAGGGTGTGGACATGTCTGGAACATAATGTAACATAAAATATATAAACTCAATCCAATCGTTTAATTATTCATATAAAACTTATTGTACAGTAGGTTCCCCATTGTTACTACTTAATGTTTTGAAAGATGACAATTTAATTTTTTGCTTACATTCACGTACAAGATTTTTATTATAAAAATAAACATACCAACAATACCAAGAATACCAAGAATACCAGGAATACCAGGATTCCAGCTCTTGTCAGTAAAACCACCAAAGACATTGGTTCCGCATTTGACCAAGGTCAATGTAGGTCCTACATCGTTACACTTTCTATGAAAATCTTCTGCTCCCCAACCATCACGTGAAGCTCGATAACAAAGTTGCCAACCATACTTCTTATCGTCAACCCAATGCGCAAGTTGTTGTACAAGGTCAACGTTTCCATTCAAAATGCCTGATGCTTTCACCAATGATTGTGCAACAACAGGATCAACTGAAAACAAAAATCAGCAGTTCAAAGATATCCATTTGTTTATTTTTTATCATATCATTTACTTTCAACAATATTGTGAATGTTTCTTTTTATCACTTGTACTTTTCTATCAGCCATGTTCAATCTCGAATCTCAATTATAAAATATATGACAAGGAAACGTGATAAGTAATATGAAGCCATAATGAGTGGAGTAAGTTATATGTTAAAAAGATTCAGTACTCTCACGCAGGTCGTAGTTGGCAAAGAACATTTTATACCTTTTACTAAATAATTAGGTATATGTTAACAAAATTATTGAACTGAACGTAAATAAATTTTACCTGGTTTTCTAAATGGTGCACAAGCTGCAAAGAAAATTGAGAAATTAGAAAGAACAATATTTTTATTAAACTTTGAATGTACAGGAAGCGGGAGCCGGAAAGCCAAGAGTGTAAGACTGCATGTAAGTGTTACCCGCACAAATTATTGTTCAGGTTGCTATATTTTTACTGTTTTTTATCCGTTGTATAAAAGTATTAACCTACCAATCTTTACAAGGTTATCTAGTTTTACAGTGTCAACTACTTCTCGGGAGGATTTCGTCTGGTATCCAATTTCCCCATAATGAACTGGCAGCATCATTTCTGGCTGTCCCGTCTTGATATTGCTTGCGTTTGCTTCGATTTCTTTTCCAAACGAAAGGATTTCTTCATTGCTTCCTGTTTCGATGATATTCTTTGCAAACTCCAGTGAGCCATTCACCTTCTCTACGTAGGCTTTCATGTCGTCGTGTTGTTTCACAAGTTTTTGATCGACTTCGTCGTGCTTTTTGTCAACTTGGCCAAGCAAGATTGTAGTGTTCTGTTTTAGTTTCGTGGCAAATTCTTCCAAGATTTCTTTTTCCTGTTGCTGGATGACATCTTTTGCCCTTTTAGTGTTGGCTTGTAGATTTCGAGTAGAATATTCTATTTTCAGCAAGGCAGTCTGGCCTTCGTTACATTTCTTCTGCAAGATGGCGGAAGTTGTCTTCAAGACTTCCTTGTATTGCTCTGCCACTACATCAATAGGTTGACAGACATGGTCAGGTTTTGGATGATCTGAGACAAGGCAATGAATACAAGCCAGTTCCTGACATGTGTTGCAATAAAATGCATGGGGTTTCTTCTCATGACCATATTTCTGGCAACATGATTTTCCTTTCGCTTTAGCTTGGTTTACAGGGTTCGCCAATTCTTCTAAAGACAGCACTGAATGGCCTTTAAGAGCTGACCATTTATTGTGTGTTGTCAAGCAGTTCTTGCACAGATAACTTTCACATTCAATACATCGCCATGCGGCAGGTAGTTGATCTTTGCAAGATTCGCAAGGTAGTTTCTGTGCTTGTTGTTGTATTATCAACATGTCGAGCATATTGTTGATAAAAGAATTGGACGGAAGTCGTTCGACGCTTTCGCCTTGTTTGAGTTGAAACTGGGTTCTGCATGTAGGACAGTTGAACAGATGTCTGGCTCTACGTTCCTCTTGGGCTTCCTCACGTTTATTTTCAACATACTTTGAAAGACAATTTTTACAGTAGGAATGGAAACAACGAAGTGTCCTTGGTTCTTTCAAAGTCTCCTTACAAAAGGAGCATGTCAAAAGTTCTTCATTCGTTCGGTAGGAGCAGGATCTGGCGCTGTAGCCATAGCTGGCAAGAAAAGCCTGTTAGATTGATAGTGATTGTGATGATTAACTCGCCAGCACTACTGAAGTCTGTATTCAAAATGAAAGCTCATTCGGAATCGTATTGTTAAATACCAATAAATGTTTTCTCAGTATCGACTCAGAATTCCTTTAAAATTAACATTTCAAAAGATCTCCTGCAAGTAAGAACAAAGACAAGTGTTTCAATCTTATCAGTTTGGTATGCCGTTCATGCCTCGTTTTTGAAATCTTCAAGAGAAATTGAATTTTTATTATTTGGAGTATAAATTCTTCTAGTGTACATCAAATGTGGTTGAAAAACAAGAGGTTTCTACAAAAGAATAGAGTTCTATTTGCCGAATATTAAACTCCAACATACTTTCAGCAGACACTTAGGAATTAACAAAGCTTGACGGAAAAATTCCATAAACCATAAACATATAATTAACGAACAATTAAGTAAAATCACTAAAGTGTACCATAAATAAAGAGTCTTAATTTAATAGCCTTTTATATAGCAGGTTTCTTTAAGGTTTCAAGCCATGCTGTTCGACCAGTAAGTCGGGTAGTGTTTCAACTGAGATTTATTAAGGAAGCATGTCAAGCATGGTTTCCATTCGGTCGCAACTGTCGAATTCATGCTGGACGATGTGAAATAATCTGGACCTTTCTTGTGTTTTGTGTGGTATATGTATACGCCGCTATGGGTTACAAGCTCAAAATCATGCTGCCGACCTTTTTATGGGCAGACTACAATGTTAAAGCTAGAACGTACTAATCAATAAATCTGTAATATTCTGTACTGTAATACTGAAAGTTTTGAATCTTGACATTTATATATAGTAATTGTTTGCGTTTATATTGCCACGTTAGAATGTACTATATTTTTTATCTGCCATTATTCATCCGACGATAACGCAAAGTAAGTACTGCCTCATGCATGCAGGGATGGTGGGATCATATTTCTCTTAGTTATACACATGAGCGGCATATGTATTAAGTACTAATGTGAGCTGCTGCAAATTTCCGTCGGTAAGGTTAGCAAAATTTGATCGCGAATTTTAGGCTCCAGTCTCATGTTATTACTTAATAAAAATCTAAAGAGAAAATATGGTTTCACCAAATAATAAGTGAAGGCCATCGAAGTTTCCTTTAAGATAAATTTGTTTAAAGCCAAACTATCGGCAGAGGCGTTTAGTGTAACACGCGGGCTTCATACGCGGGCGTCATGTAAGGCATGCGGGTAATTTGTAAATTCACGCGGGGCATCAAAGGAAGCCTGGAAGTATCCTCGTCTTCCCTTGATCCACTGCGAGCTGCATTCACCATGATTACCCGCATGCCTTAAATTTTCCGGGTTGAAAACCCTCTGCTAATAATACAACAAAGCCAAAGTTTATCAAGGCAAGTATTACAATTATCGATATGAGTGAATATAACTTTTATACATAACTTTATTGTTTTAACCTTCGTTCTAATCTATGCTTTTGTTATTTAGATCATAGACAATCGATTATCTATGCCTGATCAATAGATAACTAGGCATATTAATGATCTAAGGTTGTTATAGGGTATCGATAGCGGATTTTGTCTACACTACAAAACTATAGTAAACACACCAAAATTTCTAGAACTAAACCATTAATGTTTCTTTTAATTGACATTACTTGCAGATGGACGTTGACAACAAAACAAAAAATTAAATGTTTTTCTATAGTTTGTCAGACGAAAGTAGTAAACAAACGAATTTATGACAAAGTTAGAATAAAACAAAAAATAGAAACACATGTGTAAATGTTTCTTGATAGTGTTGTCGTAGCCATGATTCGTGTTGACCAAATCAAATATCAAGAGCGGTGAAAGTGTCAAGGCAAAAAGACAAGCGATGTACATTATTGTGTGAAGAAAATGCTTTTGTCTGAAATGGGTTCGCTTTCGTCTTCGCATTGATGTTTCCTTAGATGTTGCCGTGTTTCCACTTTGAGACTCCAAATATTTCGCCTCCTTTTTCAAATGATGGATCGTTTTAATATACAACAAACACGAACAAAATATCATAAAGATTCCACTTATCAGTCGAAAACCGGCGACAGCTTTTTCGAGATCGTTTTTCAAAGCTATATTCAAGAATGCAAACAGCCATTGAAAAATTATAACCGCCATTGGCATAGCCATATTTCCATTAATAAACGCACGATATTTAAAAGAATGACAAACAATAAGACATCGATCCAGTGCCAGAAGGAAAATACTGCATGAGAAAGGAAATATGAATAGGAGCCGTAAACAAACGATAAACGATTAGACCATCAATACACGAACGGCAATAGTACTTCGCGCATTTGTGGAAACATTCTGAAGCATTTTAGAGGATCTTTTACCAGTCCATAGAGCAATATCGAGTTAGAAAAAATTCCAGGAAAAAACAAAAGTTGACAGCAAATAGCACAAGCTTTGTTATCAGAATGTGCGTTTATACAACTTGTTGTTGAATTCATTTTAATTATTATGGATGAAAAAGCGTGTGTGTATACTTATCAAAATCTTGTCCTAAACAAGCAAGCGAATCATCGAACTGATAATTGATAGCTAAATTATTCAAAAGGTGTTGCATATCTTTTCCTTTTATAATTAAGATCTAATATACATATAGCCCCATGATCAGTTATCTTGCAATTAAGATGTTAAATAGGAAAAAGACATGAATGGATTTCGGACGCTGAACTACACAGCTGGAACATATAGCCATGAGTTCCTATAATATTAATAGTTATTCTAAGATCTAATATTAATATAGTTATTTTAATCTTTTTATACAGTTGCACTGTATATATATATAGCTACATACTTGTAAAAAATCACTATGGTGCAGTGTTAACCAGTAAATATTATCTCCCATATCTAGTAAGTACGGATAGTTCGTCTGGATGAACTTGGGCAAAGAAAATATAGTTTGTGTGATAATTCGTCTGTGTATGAACGCGGCACAAAAGTCGTGGATCATCCGTGAAGACGAACTATATCTGAGTATAGTTTATCTACTTTAGACGAACTTGCGTGGGTAGTTCGGCATAAGAAAACAATCAGGAAAATATCAGTCACGATTTAATATTTGATTACAGAAAAGTGCTGCCGGACTAAACTCATAACGAGGGAGGCTCTCTAGATGAGCATGTTACCAAGGGTAAAAACATTCGGGTATATATAGATGACATCATAAGTAATCCCCAAAGTCCAAACTCATGACCGCATTATACCATATACGTCAACAACAGCGTATACTGTTTTATGCTTGTGCTTTCTGCTTGTACGCTATCCACCAACTCGTCAACTTGTTTATCCGACTTTAAGACGAACCTCTGTTTACCTTTTTCGCCATTATTTTCTTTGTCAAAGTCAAAAGTTGAACTATTATCGCCCGACATTTTTAAAATTTCAGGCGCGGGAAAATTTCCCGGGCATGATTCTCTCATCCTGCATGGGTGTTGACCAATCAGCGCGCTCTATTTACTTCAGTTATTTTATAAACCATATTCATGCATGCCCAATGGTAGTCATAAGTGATGCCTGGATAATGAAAACTATAGGAAAATTACCTATGTGTATAAGCAATTTATTCTCAAAAGGAGGGGGGGAGCCCTTATCCCACCTCTTTTACACCACTATCACAGAACTATTGTAGATCGCGGCGTTATTTTAGTTAGTTAGTCAGTCAGTCAGTCAGTCATATATCTCATCTAACGCTAGTGTATAAATCGAGATTAGTTTTAACATGCATAGTGCAAGTGACGCAAGGTCAAACAAAATGTTCATTGTTTCAGGATGGCCTCAATTGCAAACGACTGATTACATTCCCCTCATACATTTTGCCGATATTCAAAAATGAGTTAAGAGTTCAAATATTTTGAATTATATGCTCGCACAATAATTAGAACCAACAAAAAGGACAATTTGTTTGCGCAATACTCCAATACATAAATTATCCTTGATGTCCGATTGCATTAATTAACAAAGTTGATTAAAGTTTCGCGACTATAGGAAATCGATAGCACTCTTAAAGAAATGAACCAAGAATATTTAAAATTTTCACTTAGATATTTAATGACTATATGTACATAATATGAAAGTAATGCTTTAAAAAGAGGGTATCAATAATTTTGCCTTGTTGGACTCAGTTTTCAATACGACAAGCGGTATTTTTTGCAAATTCTTCATAACTGCAATATTAATAATCGGTCGCTCAAAGCGACTAGATTCCATATTATTACACGATTATCGCGGTGCTTTGTTATTAATAGATAGAGCCCGTATGCATTAAGCAATAAAGACCGAATTAAGCAGGGACGACGTGCCTGATGAATTGAATTGATCATATCAAATTAAATTAAAGGGGTTTTATCTAAGGAAAACCCTCATATCAGGGTCGTATTTAGATACAGCAGTGGATACAACCCTGCGGATACAACAGCTTATACTGAATCACTGATTAGATAAAACCCTCCTCCTAAATGAGCAACTCGGTTTAGATCTTGCTTTGAGTGAAGGGGTAACTTATTGAAAAAAATTAAATGCTCTAGAATACACGCGCGCACTATAATTACGATCACTAAAGCCTGGTTCACACGAGTGAGATAAGGAAAAGCATAGGTAAAGACAAAAGGTAAAACAAAGGGATGAAGTGAATTGTCCATCATAAACGTCGACATAAGCACAAGCATAAGCACAAGTCTCTAAGCATAAGCTAAACCGGAATAAAAGCTATTTCAAGATCTTCCCGCTTTGTCTTTTTAAGCCCTAAAGAGAAAGTTTTCTTTGTATTCCTGCTTATGCTTATCTCACTTCGCTGTGAATCAGGCTTAAGACAAACGAAAAGAAAACATAACGAAATACCACTGTCGATTAAATACATTAGTTTAAGCATGAATTAATGTAGTCGTAGTACAACATGAGCTGTAAAATTCACTTACTTTTGTGTCTGTATTCGAACGTCTGCTTTGTATAACAAACTGCAGCGATACTACAACCAACAATCGAGTGTTTTTGAGTCACGACTGCAAAACAATATTTTAGTGGTTTAATACATGTATGTGTTCTGACCCAGTTTTGTTTGTTGAATTTTTCTTACTCTCCAATAAAATCCCGCCAATTTTTATTTCCATCAGGATACGATACGATCTATCAGTTCACGCCTGCTGACTCGTCTTCCGTAATAATAATATACGACAGATAGTTAACAGTTAAGCAAGCAGATATTCTTTGAGTAAGTCTAGAAGCAAATGACTTGCCTCGCCTCGCTTGAAGAATTACGATCCGTGTGACTGATAACAATTGTGTATTCTTTTGAAATGACATGCTCTTTAGAATTGTGCGCAATTTCTTGTTCTATTGTCATCCAGCCCAGGCTACACAAGGTCTTGTCTATTGTTTTCCACTTCATCATGTCAAGTCTCAAACTCAGAGCATTGTCTTGCATTAGTTCAGTCTTGAGAACAAAGGCGAAAATCCATCTCAAAAAGTGTGTGTGTGTGGGGGGGGGGGGGTGTGGAGTCTGCTAATAGTTATGGAAGCTTGTAACACGTTTAACGTTTTTAGGGCATTTCCCCATCATTTATAGACACCTCCCGACGGAAGCGTAACTTCGGTCTAAGTGTTAGGATTGTGGGTACATTTTGCCCGATGAAAGGACGTGGTAAAGCAGCCTGCCAAAACCAAAATTGTCTATTGAGGCCCCATGCCGCTAGTGGGAATGCGCAGGTATCGAGTGCCGAAACCACGAAATTTTGAAATCTAGAGTTTCTGCAACGCCATTTCATGCACTTTTGGGAAAGACTTTACATAATTTTGATAACTTGAACATGTCGTATAAGCAAAAGCGGGAAAAAGTGGAGGGGAGGGGGGGAATACATATTAATCCCCCTCTGCCCAAAAAGTGGGGGGGGGGATTCATCCCCCCATCTCTCCCAGGATCGACGCCTTTGCTTGAGAATGATGTCATCATATAATAAGTCAGGTAATTACTTAAAATGACTTCAGTTTTTATCCAAATTCAGCCTAGAAACTTCTCAGTTATAAACTCTTACTTAGAATACCATGTTTAACAGATTTTGTGCCAAAACGATTCACGGGATGCAACGTTTAATTCGACGAAAAGATTGCTCAATCCTAATAATTTGGTTATTGTAGGCCCGTTTACACTACGCATGATTATTGGCACGGCGCGGATAAAAATGGTATATACCCGTACGTATCAGCACGGGTAAAAGTGGCACGGATAACATTTTTATCCGTGCCGTGCCAATAATCGTGCGTAGTGTAAACGGGCCTTGTGTCATATGTATTATTGAATGATTACAAAAAAAAGAATTTTAGGATTATTAGTTTACATCTAATGCAATGATTTGAAAGGCAATTTTCTAACTCATTATTACATAACTATTTCCCAAGCTAAGAGCCCGGGAAATTTTTAATATACTTTGTCTCATAATTATTATAGTAAGTTTCTAGGCTTTAGTAGCTAGCATGCAAGCCAGCCAATATGGCTAGCCTCATTATTATTCAGAACAAGTCAAGCATTCTACGCTTGCTCAGTCTATTTATTTCAATTTTCATAAACTGGAAGACGATGGTCGTAATTATAACCATCTTGTTGAGACCGGCAGCTTAGTTGTTTAATATATGCATGCGAACTACCTACTTTTCACTGTTATATATTTTTATCGGTGACTCGGCTCATCCTTTGATCCAACCAACGAGCTAAATGTTTTGGTTGGTAATATCGTGACTATTTACAATAAATATATGTTACATTTTTTAACCACTTACGCTTCACGTTTTGCCCAAAAAGTGCGGGTTTTAGTCTCTTTTATGAAGCTATTCCTTGATATATTTATGGTATAATATTATTACAGAGTAGACTCGAGTATCCACGCGTGAGCATCACGTGAGCGTGAATGATTTCCAAGCGCTTGTTTCCAAACTCTGTCAGGTAAATATATGAAGGAATAGCTTCATAAAAGACTAAAACCCCGCATTTTTGGGCTGCATGTGGTTTTACGCTGACCGACCTAACACACTATATAATTGAAGATACTATAGACTGTGTGCCACTATAGACTGTGTGCCACTGAAAATTCTTCTGTGTGAGATGAAAGAGTATAACTCTGCAACAGAAAATATTTTGTATTTGATGGACAGCTGGGATAATATTGGCGAGAGAGTGGATACATCAGTACTAAGTCCTAATTATTCATAAAATATCATTATATTAGATGGAATAGACTCGCGTGTGCGTGTGCACGCGAGTGAGCGCCACGCAAGCGTGAAGTATTTCAAGCGATATCAAATCAATTTTTCAAACAAAAACCTTTAAAAATGATTAAAACCCGCCTATGCTACTACAATATGAAGTAGAGATGATATCAGAAACTTAGGCTTCCTGTTCACTTGAATGTGTTCATTAGTTGATTGAAATATATTTGTGCTTTGAATTTAACACCTCGTACCCAGGATCTCTACTCTACACTCTTCGTCTGCAAGAGCCTGGGAACGAGGTTGTTTAAATTTACCTTTGTTCAACGGCAAAAAACTTCAATCTCTGTTGGCCGGAAGTTATGGCTGCCCGCCAACAGAGCTTTGGTTTGTGGAGTGTCATGTTCATATCCTGGAGGAGGTTGGTATGTTTGACCAAGGTTGCTGAATGAATATTGGTTTGTGTTGGCATCGCTGCTGATGCGCAGATCACAACCACCACCACAACCAAAGATTGCTCCCCATTCAGGATGACAGACGATTGCTTTGTCATTTCGATGATCATATACAGGACATTTGAACGAAAGCAATTTGTCCTTATTTTGAAGTGAAAATAGAAATGAAACATCGGAATGTTTAGGATAACCAAATGGATCTGAAAGAAACGTGAGAAATATTTTAAGCACTCACATGCACAAGACAAACCACAACATATATTTAATATTATCGGGGAGAATACAAGGATTTAAGTTAAGTGCGTATTCAGAAACTATAAAGATTTGAAAGTGTCAAAATAAAAAAAGAATAAGCATTATCCATCAAAACAATTTGTGGGAAAACTGATCAAAAAAAGGTTGCGGAAAAATACAATTATCACCAAAAATATCAACTGATGTGCACAAAAATATAAAATCACTGTTAAAAGTCGCAAGTAAAATAATCTTTATTCGAAATTTACTTTCTTTTGTTTAATAATTTTTAACATTTACATTGGATTTGTAAGAAAACAAAAACAGCTTTTAAGCTATGAACAAGTAATTTATTAAGTGATCGAAACAGTAGAAACATTAGCTTCAATAAATTCAGGACATTTTCTTTGAAGTGAACTCAGTAATAAGCGAAGGCGTACTGAGTATATTCGTCTTTTCTTGATGCTCCGCGCGTTTTCACAACTGCTATAACCCGCACGTCTAACATTTTGAAGGTTTATATAAGACCGAGCTGCGGATGAGAGAATGTGGACATATCTGGAACATAATGTAACAGAAAATATATAAACTCAACCCAATCGTTTAATTATTCATATGAAACTTATTGTACAGTAGTTCTTCACATGTTTGAGTTCCCCATTGTTACTAGCCTACCTAATGTTTTGAAAGATGACAATTAATTTTTTGCTTACATTCACTTACTGATAAATAGAAGCATACCTCCAGGTTTCCAGCTCTTGTCAGTAAAACCACCAAAGACATTGGTTCCACACTTGACCAAAGTTACTGTAGGTCCTACATCGTCACACTTTCTATGAAAATCTTTTCCTCTCCAACCATCACGTGAAGCTCGATAACAAAGTTGCCAACCAAACTTCTTATCTTCCATCCAATGCGCAAGTTGTTGTGCATGTTCAACGTTCCCATTCAATATGCCCGATGTTCTCACCAATGATTGTACAACAACAGGATCAACTGAAAACAAAAATCAACCATTCAAAAATATCGATTTTTTTCTTTTTTATCATGCCATTTACTTTCAACAGTATTTTTAATGATCTTTTTTATTAACAATATTAAACCACGAATCTGAATTAAAAAATATATGACAAGGATAAATAATGAAGCCCATACTGAGTAAATCATTATACATTTAGTAAATCAATTTTGAAAAAATTCAGTATACTCAGGTAGGTCATTGTTGGTGAAGAATATTTTAGATTTTTAATGTATAATTAAGTATATATTAACAAAATTACTTAATATATGTAAATAGATTTTACCTGGTTTTCTAAATGGAGCACAATCTGCAAAGAAAATTCAAAGATTATGTAGGAAGAACGATAACATTTTTATTAAACTTTGAAAGTGCAGCGAGAAAAGTCGGAAAGAAGTGTATAAGACTGTAACGCGTGGTTCCAAACTTCCAATGTATATAAAGTTACAGGATATGCTGTACCTGAAAACTATAACAAGAATTCGACGTTTCGAGCGAATGCCCTTCGTCTGGAAGATGTGCGACTAACATCCAGACGAAAAACCTTCGCTCGAAACGTCAAAGTTCTATAAATTGTTATATCTTTTTCCGCTCGTTTGGTCCTACAAACCCGAAGCATGTCGTTTAAAGCTGTAAGTGTTACACGCACAAATTAAAGTTTAAGAAATTCATTATTTAGGATGCTACATGGAAGTATGGTTGGGATATGGAACGTTATCAAAGGCTTTTACAAAAGTTTTATGGTAAAATTCCGAAAACCTTTATTGTGCCTGAGAACACATTAATAATTTACCAAATAGAATTGAATATGCAAGATATAAAAAGTTACTATTAAAATCAATGTTCTGCTAAGATTCCTTATTATTTACCAATATATTAATCGCAAATCATACAAGTTTTACACATCATGCAACTAGATTTTCGAAACATTTACAATTCTAAAATTGAGACTTCTCTGACCAAATTATCTTTAATGACTAGCTCTCGGCAAACAGATTTATGGCCAACAACGCGGGCATTTTCAGTGTCAGCTGGGGAAAATGTTCTCAGCCCTCCTAAAAATTTCGACCCGTGCGCCTATGTTTTATACACATATTATATTATGCATGCTTGCAACGTGAACAAGACTTGACACATTGCAAGGATTATTGAAGTCGCAATTAGAAATGCATTTATTATGCTTTCTCTCCCGATACTGAAAAAGTCAACTTACCAATTTTCCCCAGATCATCCAGATTTACAATGTCAAACACTTTTATTGTAGCCTTCGCTTGGTATTTAATCTCACCACAATGAATTGGCCACATCATTTTCGCCGGCTGTTCCTTCTCGATATTGCGCGCGTTTGCTTCGACTTCTTTCCCAAGAGAAACAATTTCTTCATTACTTCCTTTTTCGATGATATTCTTTGCAAACTCCAGTGAGCCATTCACCTTTTCTACGTAGGCTTTCATGTCGTCATGTTGTTCCACAAGTTTTTGGTCGACTTTGTCGTGCTTTCTGTCAACTTGGCCAAGCAAGACTGCCGTGTTGCGTTTTAGATTCTTGGTATACTCTTCCAAGATTTCTTTTTCCTGTTTCAGGATGGCATCCTTAGCTGTTTTGGTGTTGGCTTGTAGATTTTGAGTTGCATATTCAATTTTCTGTAAGGCAGTCTGACTTTCGTTAGATCTCTTCTGCAAGATGTGGCAAGTTGTCTTCAACGTTTTCTTGTGCTGCTCTGCCACTACATCAACAGCTTGATGGTCATGGCCAGGTTTGGGATGGTCTTGGAGGACACAGGTCATACAAGCCAGTTCCTGACATGTATTGCAATAAAATGCCTGGGGTTTCTTCTCATGACCATATTTCTGGCAGCGTGATTTTCCTTTCGCTTTAGCTTGGTTCACAGGTTTCGCCAATTCCTCCAAAGTCAACACAACATGGTCTTTGAAATCAGGCCAGTTGTTGTGTGTTGTCAAGCAGTTCTTGCACAGATAACGTTCACATTCAATACATCTGCAAGCGGCAGGTAGTTGCTCTGTGCAAGATTCACAAGGTAGCTTCTGTGCTTGTTGTTGTATTTTCAAAATGTCGAGTATATTGTTGATAAAATAATTGCATCGAAGTCGTCCCAAGCTTTCGTCTAATTCTTTCACTTCAAACTGGGTTCTGCACATTGGACAGTTAAACAGATGCTTGGCTTTACGTTTATCTTCGGTTTCGTCACGTTGACTTTCAACATACTTCGTAAGGCAATCCTTACAGTAGAGATGAAAACAAGGGAGAGTTCTTGGTTCTTTCAAAGTCCCTTTACAACTACAGCATTTCAGAAGTTTTTCCATTCGTTGAGTGGGAGCAGGATCTGGCGCTGTAGCCATAGCTCGTTATATTGCCTGCCAGATTGGTAGTGGATTGTGATGTATTGACTCGCCAGCACTACTGAAGTCTGTATTCAAAATGAAAGCTGGTTCGGAATTGTATTGTTAAATACCAAGAAATGTTTTTCTCAGTATCGACTCAGGATTCTTTCTAAATTAACATTTCAAAAGATCTCCTGCAGTGTAAGGACAAAGACAAGCAGTTTGATATGCGGTTAATGTCTCGTATTTGAAATCTTTAAAGTACATTGCCTTAAAAACATTTGCGATTAGAGCATAAATTCTTCTGTACATTGATGCGGTTAAGAAAACAAGAGGTTTCAAAAAAACAACAAAATTGTATTTGTCAAAAATTAAAAAACATACTTTCAGCCGACATTCATGGATTCACGGTGGTTGGTTGCTATGCAAATTTCTCCCGCGATGCATATAGCCACGACACAGCAATTTACATGAGCGGCGAAGTCGTATGTTTTTAGGCGAGCTTTTCTAGCTTGTTTCGCAAAGAAATTACATCGCATATAGCTATGTTGTTGCTTTTCCCAATATATTGAATAATGAGTTCAAAATAGCCTGTGAACAAACCCCATTTTGGGACACATTTTGGTTTCCAATGGCAGCTGTATGCGACAAAATATATCGTGGAGGGACTCCTAAGTAACAGAAAGTAATATAGCATGTTTCCCCTTTTAAACTCCCCCTCAGTAGCGCTTATATTCTGATTGATGGATAATGCACAGTCCTTTTTTTAATTTTTACATTTTTAAATCTTTATAATTTCTGAATACGCACTTAACTTAAATCCTTGTTTTCTCCCCGACAATATTAAATAAATGTTGTTGTTTGTCTTGGGCATGTGAGTGCTTAAAACATTTCTCACTTTTCTTTCAGTTTCATTTGGTGAGTCTAAACATTCCGATGTTTCATTTCTATTTTCACTTCAAAATAAGGACAGCTTGCTTTCGTTCACATGTCCTATATATGATAATCGAAATGACAAAGCAATCTTCTGTCATCCTGAATTGGGAGCAATCTTTGGAGTAGGCTGTAGAGCAGTCTTCAGATCATTCCTTGGATCAACCTTTGATGATCTGATCATTAGCGATAATGCCAACACAAACCAAGGTTCACGCAGCGACCTTGGTCACATATACCGACCTCCTCCAGGATATCAACCTGGCACTCCACAAACCCAAGCTCTGTCGGCGGGCAGCCACGAATTCCAACCAAATTACAATAATTCTGTTCAAACTGATACTCCAAAGTTGGAGATGAATCCTATGCCTGCTAGAAACGATCTGGTACAACCCTTGGGGAACGCGACAAGGCATGCTCTGATAATACATGTACAACACTTCACATGAATTTTGCATTACATACTCATCTTTTTAATACGTTCAATACTGCAGATATCAATATAATTGTATACCGAAGATCTCATAAAGTATTCGATATGATAATTGATAGTTATTTGGATTAAGGCTTGGCATGTTTCATTGCTTCACTCCTCTGAAATGCTATATTGATTTATTTCCTTTGTCGTGTAGTACGCTTCGGAGGCTCTTCATGTGTATTAACCCTCCATTCTTTTGTAGAACTCCAGTATTCAAACTCCGCATCAAGGACCCCCATCTTCCTCTTATGTTCTTCCAAAAGGTTGTTTTTCCTAATCTCTAGAATCTCCATTTCCAGAGTGTGCCGGTTTTTCCTGCATGTCCAAACAACGCATTTGAGCAGATGAAATGTTGGACCTTCCGCAAGAAGTGTCCATCAATAACTTCTGACGTTTGTGAATGTGTTTCATTTGCATCTATTGTACTTTCTAG
Source organism: Trachythela sp. YZ-2020 (assembly GCA_016169945.1). Classification (NCBI taxonomy): domain Eukaryota; kingdom Metazoa; phylum Cnidaria; class Anthozoa; order Malacalcyonacea; family Clavulariidae; genus Trachythela; species Trachythela sp. YZ-2020. Next base: position 148,547 of record JADLSH010000197.1, on the reverse strand, counting down.
TTTTAGGGAATCCTTTTCGTATTCATTTTCCAAGCCATCCAGAATATCTACAAATTAACAATGGAATATAAGGCTTACAGTTGTTTTTAGGCAATCAACAGTTTCATGCCTGATGACACTCTTTTATGGCGACATTTGGTGATAGCTGTTTTGAAGGTTATGGGGATGGTAGTTAATGCTGTTCTCCATAATCTGTAATCATTATCTCCTTCAAATACTAAAGACGATGTTGTGGGCAAGTGGGCGTATATGAAAACAAGTGGTAACGCTATATTAGACATTCAAATGCGCTCATTCATGCAATTTTCTTAATCAAGTCAACTACAATTTCTCCACTATGTTTATATCGACAATGTATTCATAGCAGCAACTTACATACTAGTCATTGTCTCATGCTATAGTACATTGTACAGTATATTCGTTCTGTACCACAACATATCTTACCGGCTTCATAATTATCATCGTCAAAAGCATTGTCCAGGCTAGTCATTTGAGCTGGAATTATTGACACAACGGTTTCTGCTCCTTCGTCTCTATCCGATGAGGCCGTACCATCACCAGTCAGTTTAGCTTCTCTCTTTTGTTTCGCGATAGATTTCTTAGCTCGAGACTTGATATTTTCCCAGCATTTCTTTATTTGTTTGGAATCGCGCTTACTTACACCCGCCTGAGAATTAAACTCTTCTGTTAACGTTTCCCAAGTGCTATTTCTTTGTCGAATCATTGTGTGATCGTTCCTTTTACTCTCAAGGACATCCTTGTGCTTAGCAACTAATTATCTGATGATTGACTTCTCCAATTCTGAAAATGCTGCCTGGATTGGGACATCTCGCACGTGTCTGTGTAATGTGTCAAAATATACGTCTTTCCTCCGTACATAACAAACGCGAGTGCAACTCCGGTAAGTGACAGTTGAGTGCGCTTGGTGAATGCAAATCAACCAACATTTTTCGACTGCGAGTGTTTGCTCAATGAGTACAACAATCCACTCTCCCTCCACTCAAACTCACACTTCAACCCCACTTGAGTGCTCCTCACTGGAATGCCACTCAAGTATGAGTGTGAGTGCGCTTTTAGAATACAGGCGTTTATGTTACAAGCTCAACTTGTTGCTGACGGCATTTTTATGGGCCGACTACAACGTTAAAACTAGAACGTAATCTATGAATCTGTAATATTCTGTACTGAAAGTTTGAAAGTTTTAAATCTTGACATTTATATATCGTAATTGTTTGTGTTTATACTGACACGGGATAATTGTGTATATTTTTATCTGGCATTGGTCATCTGACATGATGCAACCGACGATGTATAGATAATAATACTACGAGTTACTATCATATCGCAAGGAAAGTGCTGCCTCATGCAGGGATTGTGGGATCATATTTTTCTTGTACGCATGCACAGAATATAATATAATACTAACGTCAGCTTCTGCAAATTTCCCTTCGGTAAGATTAGAAAAATTTAATCGCAAATTTCAGGCTCAAGCCTCGTGTTATTAGTTAACATAATAAAAATCTGAAGAGGAAATATGATTCCACCAAATTAAAACGCTCAATAAATAATTAGTGAGGGCCATCAAGGCGTTCAATTACGCGCTTTATAACGAATGTTGTAAGGCATGCGAGTAATTTGTAAATTCTCGCGGGGCATCAAGGGAAGACTGGAAGTATCCTCGTCTTCCCTTGATCTGCCGCGAGCTGCATTCACCATGATTACCCGCATGCCTTACATTTTCCGGGTTAAAAAGTCTCTGCTAATAATAAAACAAAGCCAAAGTTTATCAAGGCAAGTATTACAATTATCGATATGAGTGAATATAACTTTTATACATAACTTTATTGTTTTAACCTTCGTTCTAATCTATGCTTTTATTTAGATCATAGACAATCAATTGTCTATGCCTGATCAATAGATAACTAGTCATATTAATTATCGAAGGTTGTTATAGGGTATCGAAAGCGGATTTTCTCTACATTACAAAACTATAGTAAACAAACCAAAAGTTTTAGAACTAAACCATTAATGTTTCTTTTAACGTTGACAACAAAACAAACATTTAAATGTTTTTCTATAGTTTGTCAGACGACAGTAGTAAACAAACGAATTTATGACAAAGTTAGAATAAAACAAAAAATAGAAACACATGTGTAAATGTTTCTTGATGGTGTTGTCGTAGCCATGATTCGTGTTGACCAAATCAAATATCAAGAGAGGTGACAGTGTCAAGGCGAAGAGACAAGCGATGTACATTATTGTGTGAAGAAAATGCTTTTGTCTGAAATGGGTTCGCTTTCGTCTTTGCGTTGATGTTTCCTTAGCTGTTGACGTGTTTCCACTTTGAGACTCCAAATATTTCGCCTCCTTTTTCAAATGATGGATCGTTTTAATATACAACAAACACGAACAAAATATCATAAAGATACCACTTATAAGACGAAAACCGGTGACAGCGTTTTCGAGATCGTTTTTCAAAGCTATATTCAAGAATGCAAACAGCCATTGAAAAATTATAACCGCCATTGGCATAGCTTTCTTTCCATTCATAAACACTCGGTATTTAAAAGGATGACAAACAATAAAACAACGATCCAATGCCAGAAGGAAAATACTGAGAAAGGAAATATAAATAGGAGCCGCAAACAAACGAGAAACGATTAGACCATCAGTACACGAACGCCAATAGTACTTCGCGAATTTATACAAACATAACAAAAGGTCCGAGAACGTATTATTCATTATGAGATACGATGAACACTTTCTGAAACATCTTAGAGGATCTTTTACCAGTCCATATAGCAACGTCGAGTTACATAAAATCCCAGCAAAAAGCGAAAGTTGACAGCAAATAGCATAAGCTTTGTTATCAGAATGTGGATTTATACAACTTGTTGTTGTATTCATTCTAATTTTTATGGATGAAAAAGCGTGCAATTGTGTACTTAATCACCTTCTTGTTCAAAATGATAAGTAAACATGCAAGCGAATAATCGATTTATTTGAGAGCTAACTCAATCAAAAGGTGTTGCATATATTTTCCTTTTTTAATTAAGATCTAATATACATATAGCCCCATGATCAGTTATCTCGCAATTAAGATGTTAAATAGGAAAAAGACAGGAATGGATTTTGGACTGAACTGCACAGCTGGAACTTCTAACCGCGAGTTCCTATAATATAGTTTTTATATCATATTTTCTTTGATCTAAATTATGCAATTATACACTATATACCGCATTTTTAAACAATATTCATGCCTGGAATGGTAGCCATAAGCGATGCTTGGAGAATGAAAATTATGTAGGTGCAAGATATTCTTGTGAAAACGAAGTCAGCCCCCCCCCAAAAGCTTGGGAATGGGGGCTCATCCTCCAAGCCCCCTCCCCCCCTCTTCTACATCACTGCCATGCAGAGAACCATTGCAATTGACATTGTAGATCGGGTTATTCAAGTTAGTTAGTCAGATCATCTATCTCTAGTATATAAGTCGAGATTAATTTTAACATAGTGCAAGCGATGCAAAATCAAGCAACTATTTTAGAAAGTCAACCAATTGACTGTTTTCATGTGACGTGCTGGTGGACAACTTCAAAATTCGGATGTTTATCAGAGCAAATATTTATTTGTTTTAAGGCATTTTTCCACCAGCAAGGGCAGACGTAAAAACCAGACCTGAATTGCAAACGACTGCAGATTACATTCCCGTCACACAGTTTGCCGATATTCACTGGAATGACTTGTTTAGTCCAGTTGTCCAGAGTTCAGATATTTTGAATTATATGCTCAGACATCCTGCTGCAGTTTTAATTTTGTAATAAGAAGCAACGAAAAGGATAATTTGTTTGCGCAATGCTCTTGATATCCGAAACAATAGTACTTCAAGCATGCATTAATTAACATAGTTGATTCTGTGCTTGAACTATAGTTTGGCTTGGTTTAATTAATCAGTCTAAGTAAAGGCAACTATATTTTATTATATCACTATAGAATAGAAACAAAAGTCTAGGAATTCGATCGCAGTGAAGTAATGCTTTAAAAATTAGAGGAAATCAATAATTTTGCCTTGTTGGACTCAGTTTTCAATACGACATGTGATATTTTCTACAAACTCGGTCCGTATAGAGGTAGAATCGGTCACTCAAAGCAGCTAACTTCCATATTATTACACAATATATTATCGCGGTTCCTCTGTTATTCATAAAGCTGTATTGAGCAATAAAGACCAAATTAAGCAGGGAAGAACGGGCCTGATGAATTGAATAATTGATCATATCCAACGGGCTTTATCTACAGAAAGCCCTCCGGATACAACAGACATCTCCGGATCAATAAGACAAGGGAGATGAAATCATAACGAATAAACCCATTGCTTTGTGTACATTTTGCTGGCAGCCCAAATTCAAATTATAAAAAAGATTAATGTTTCCCATTGGCATTGTGATTCAACAATGTATACAACAATATACAGCTAATTCAATAAAGGTTGTCTTTCCAAAAGCGTGAACCGTAAACTCTGAGCGATCAAACGATGATAGGATATCGCCTATTTAGGTCATTAAACTCAAGGCTTTTGTAGCAAGTTGGTTTTCTATCGTATAAGTTTTCTATATGCCTATAGACATCGTTTAAAAGAAAAAATTTCGAGTTTACTGGTCTAAATAAACAATAACCCATCATCCATTGTGCGCTCATAGTTTATCGTTTACGCTTTTGAAAGGACAACCTTAATTGAATTGGCTGTATAACGAAGCTCTAGCTCTTGGAAGCTTTTTAAAAACATTAGCCTGCAAGAAAACCGTAAACGAGACAAGGGATCTATGCCACTTTATAATGAACACATTAGTTTAAGCATGAATTACTGTAGTCGTAGTACAGCATGAGCTGTAAAATTTACTTACTTTACGCACTTTTCCTGTCTCTTTATTCGAACGTCTGCCCTGTATCACAAATTGCGAGACTGCAACGAACAATCGAATGTTCTTGAATCACGACTGCAAGGCAACATTTTCGTGGCTTTACAGTCGATTTCATCAAACTTTTGCCAAAATATTCCGAAGTTCGTTCCGAACTTCGCAAATTCGTTGCGAAGTTCAAAAATTTATAATGAATTCACAAACAGTTTGTAAACTGAGCATTTGATTGGCTACCTTTCTTTAGTAGCCAATCATGCAGAGGGTTTGTTTACAAACCTACTTGTGAATCATTATGAACTTTTGAACTTCGCAACGAATTTGCGAAGTTCGGAACGAACTTCGGAATATTTTGGCAAAAGTTTGATGAAATCGACTGTAATATGCGTTCTGGCCAAGTTTTGTTTGTTTAATTCATCTTACTCTGCAAAGCCATCCCGCCGATCTTTATTTCCGTTATCATTACATGATCTCCTTCAGCCCTGCGGAAACTTCTTCCATAAAAACAACACGACTGAAAGTTAGCCGTTTAACGAAGAGGATATTCTTAGAGAAAGTCTAGAAACAAATGACTTGACAGCCTTGCTTGAAGAATTACGAAATCATTTGAATAACAAATCTGTATTCTTTTGAAATCACATGCTCTTTAAAATGGTGCGCCATTTCTTGTTCTATTATCCGATCCAGCGCAGCTACACTTGACTATTGTTTTTAATCTCATCATGCATTAGCAATGATGCGTAAAACAATAAGAGTGCAAAAAGTTATGTCATTCCAACTGAGAACATTGTCTTTCATTAGTCTTTTGAGAAATCCTTGTCAATCATGTAACAATTCAGTATAAATCTGTTAATTATCTCGAATCTCAGCTTTTGTACAAATACAGCATAAAAAAGCCTCGCCGCTTGACGGTCTTTAACTCCTACTTAAAATCGTGTTTAACAGATTTACTCGGCCGAAACGAATCAGGGATGCAATTAACGTTGGAAATGCAAGTACAAATTCAATATAATACATATATATATATATATATACAGTATATATATGTATATATATATATATATACTGTATATAGATTTTCGTTTACCTCAAAACTTGTCTGCAACAGGCTGTTTCATCTGTAAAAGAATCATCAGGCAGTTTGATTCTTTTACAGATGAAACAGCCTGTTGCAGATGAAACTGCCTGATGATTCTTTTACAGATGAAACAGCCTGTTGCAGACAAGTTTTGAGGTAAACGAAAATCTATAATTTGCTCTAACTATATGTTGTCGAGCACTCTTTGCGTTTCGTAGACCTAAACTTACACGTATACTGTATATATATATATATATATATAGCATATATATATATACACTCTGGCCCCAAGACACTTCACGCATGTCTGGATGCGCATGTGTCTGAGTATTGTACCACATGCGCTTGGTGAGGGCAAGAGTATGGTGTATAAATACGAAGTCACTCGCATCTAGACTGCGTTACAAGCTGCACTGACGAGCCGTTGAACGGCGAAACATGCATGTCTGCAGATTTGACTATATATAATATATATATATAATATATATATATATAATAATAGTAATGTTTGAGTTTTATAGTGCAATCAATGTGCTCAATATCAGGCGACGATGTTTAAGGACACTTAAACATCGTCGCCTGATGATCGCATTAAGCGTGAAACTCGGAGTTGTGACTCAATTTTAAGTAAAGAAACTTTATATATATATATATATATATATACAGCTAATTCAAAAAAGGTTGTCCTTCAAAAAATCATAAACCTTAAACATTGAGCGCGCAAGGGATGATGGGTAACTTCCTATTTAGAGCCTAAAACTCCAAAATTATTGCATACAGCAATGCCAAAGCATATGATAAACACTTATGATGCAGAGCTACTTGTTTACTAAGCTAATTTGTCGATTCTAATGCTCTAAATAAGCAATACCCATCATCCCTTGCATGCTCAATATATTTAAGGTTTATGATTTTTTGAAGGACAACCTTTTTTGAATTAGCTGTATATATATATATATATATACAGGGTGTCTCAAAAATCCGCTACCCTTAGAAATTAGAGGCTTTAGAAATTTCGATTTGTCTGGCATGTTTGCATGCAATTAGAAGCAAATAAGCAATTTTGAATTCCCAAGTACAAAATCGAGGCTTTTTCTAAAGCCTCTAATTTCTAAGGGTATAGCGGGTTTTTGAGACACCCTGTATACACATAGAAATATTTTACAATCTTGGCTGAGAGCAGTGCAATATTATTGTAACATAGGGAAAAGGTTTAAAAAGATACATTCCTTCCAAATTCTTTAAACTTGTAAAATATCGTTTTTTTGATAGAAGGAAACTCTTCACAGATCTCAGTTTCTAGTGCTTCTGAAGCTGTTGTTCCAGTCATTTAAATTTGAAATTCTCGAGATTTGTTAATTTTGTTATTTGTTTATTTATCTAACTTTGCCAAAGAATATGCTACATATACATACAACATTAAATCATAAGATTTAGAGTAGATATGTAGCCATTTGCTAAATCCTTTCTTAATGTTCGGAAATATGTTTAACCTAATTTCCATAATTTGGACAAGTCGCAATATTGGTGTCGCCACCTTAAGTGATTCTAGAAGGAAAATGATTAGATATTTTGATCAGTCAAATACCACTTGATTAACATGATATGTTTGTTATTCAACCCAGTGCAAAAATTTGAATCTTTGCCTAGAGGTAACGAATTAAGTAATACCACAAATATGAGGGGGGCGGGCATTTTTGGGGGCTAAAGCTCCGTTCGGTTCATTTTTTCCAGCTCAAAAAGTCAGCATTGTCGGCGATTATGCTTGGACTGTATGAAAACCATTGCGTAAAACATAGCTATTGTATAGCGACAGACTTTGGAAACTTCGGTCACGTGATTTCGTATAGTATAATTCCCTACAGACATTATGAAAATCTCACTTTTTGAGCGGATGCTGAACTTATGCAAACCAATATATTTGTTTTCTCCTTCGGTGTGTGATGAAAGGGAAGTTTGAGCAACGTTTTGATCGAAAACGCCCGCAATCTGGTCTCTGTGGTCATATTATTGCTATAGGCGTGAGCTATCATGTTTACACTTTGCGGGAGAATTGGAAGCTATCTAAGTGTCTCGGAGGATGTGCAGTATTTTAAGGATGTACAGGTATTTATTTATTTATTTATTAACTTTTGCCGTCAATAATAATTATACATGATAAAGACGGCGCAGGAACACCAGCACAGCGTGAGCCAATTACGTTGGTGTCCTGAAATTACGGATCATTATATAAACTAAATATATTACATAGATATAGTACATGACTTACATTCTCAATACACTTACAAACATACATACACTAGACAAAGTATTTTCATATAGTTAAAGTTTAATAAAGTTAATAGCAACAGTTTTTTGAGGTGGTCAATTGTTTTGCTTGATGGCATTTTAAACATATTGATTTCCAAGACTGTTGCTTTTCAGTGTCAAAAATTGTTACAGTCGCTGCGTAATAGTACTGGTGGTGGGATAATATTGCATTTTTAACATATTGATTTCCAAGACTGTTGGTTTTCAGTGTCAAAAATTGTTACAGTCGCTGCGTAATAGTAATGGTGGTGGGATAATATTGTTCTTGTACGCATGTGCACAGAATATAATATGTGAGCTTCTTCAAATTTCCCGTCGATAAGGTCGTCAATTCATGTTATTACATTGTAATAAAGATCTGAAAAGAAAATATGGTTTCGCCAAACTAAAAAGCGTTCAACAAACAATAAGGATCATTGAAGTTTTTTCAACTTAAATCAGTTTAGTTTAAAGCCAAAATATCGGTCTCTTTCCTCGACAGAAGTGTTTCAGTTTAACTCGCGGGATACACACCCGGGAAATGTAAGGCATGCAGGTAATTGGTAAATGCACGCGGGGGATCATATCAAGGAAAGACTGAAAAACTTAACCAATGTTCTAATCTGTGCTTTTGTTATTCAGGTCATAGACAATCGATTGTCTATGAGCATGTTAATTATCTAAGGTTGTTATAGGGTATCGATAGCGGATTTTCTCTACATTACAAAACTATTTTAGAACTACACCATTACTGTTTCTTTTAATTGACATTACTTGCAGATGGACGTTGACAACAAAACAAAAATTTAAATGTTTTTCTATAGTTTGTCAGACGACAGTAGTAAACAAACGAATTTATGACAAAGTTAGAATAAAACAAAAAATAGAAACACATGTGTAAATGTTTCTTGATGGTGTTGTCGTAGCCATGATTTGTGTTGACCAAATCAAATATCAAGAGCGGTGACAGTGTCATGGCAAAAAGACAAGCGATGTACATTATTGTGTGAAGAAAATGCTTTTGTCTGAAATGGGTTCGCTTTCGTCTTTGCGTTAATGTTTCCTTAGCTGTTGACGTGTTTCCACATTGAGACTCCAAATATTTCGCCTCCTTTTTCAAATGATGGATCGTTTTAATATACAACAAACACGAACAAAATATCATAAAAATTCCACTTATAAGACGAAAACCGGTGACAGCTTTTTCGAGATCGTTTTTCAAAGCTATATTCAAGAATGCGAACAGCCATTGAAAAATTATAACTGCCATTGGCATAGCCTTCTTTCCATTCATAAACACTAGCTCGGTATTTAAAAGGATAGCAAACAATAAGACAGCGATCCAATGCCAGGAGGAAAATACTGAGAAAGGAAATATAAATAGGAGCCGTAAACAAACGAGAAACGATTAGACCAACAATACAGGAACGCCAATAGTACTTCGCGAATTTGTACAAACATAACAAAAGGTCCGAGAACGTATTATTCATTATGAGATACGATGAACAATTTCTGAAACATCTTAGAGGATCTTTTACCAGTCCATAGAGCAATATCGAGTTACATAAAATCCCAGCAAAAAGGGAAAGTTGACAGCAAATAGCATAAGCTTTGTTATCAGAATGTGGATTTATACAACTTGTTGTTGTATTCATTCAAACTTTTATGAACGAAAAAGCGTGTGTGTACTTAACAAAATATTGTCCAAAATGATAAGTAAACATGGAAGCGAATCATCGATTTATTTGAGAGCTAAATTATTCAAAAGGTGTTGCATATCTTTTCCTTTTTTAATGAAGATCTAATATACATATATCCCCATGATAAGTTATTTTGCAATTAAAATGCTAAATAAGAAAAAGACAAAAATGATAGGAATGGATTTGGGACTCTGAACTACACAGCTGGGACATATAGCCATGAGTTCCTATAATATTAATATTGTTATGCTAATTAGGATATTTTCTTTAATCTTTTTATGCAATTGCACCGTATATATATATATTATACTTGTAAAAAATCACTATGGTGTAGTGTTATCCAGTAAATATTATCTCCCATATCTATTAAGTACGGATAGTCCGTCTGGATGAACTACGACAAAAAAGAGATATAGTTTGTCTGATAATTCGTCTGTGTATGAACGCGTGCGGCACAAAAGTCGTGGATCATCCGTGAAGACGAACTATATCTGAGTATAGTTTGTCTACTTTAGACGAACTTGCGTGGGTAGTTCGGCATAAGAAAACAATCAGGAAAATATCAGTCACGATTTAATATTTTATCACAGAAAAGTTCTGCCGAACTAAACTCATAACGAGGGGGCTCTCTAGGTGAGCATGTTACCAAGGGTAAAAACATGCGGGTATATATAGATGACATCATAAGTAACCCCCAAACACATGACCGCATTATTATACCACATTCATGCATGGCCATTGGTAGTCATATAAAGTGATGCTTGGATAATGAAAACTATAGGAAAATTATCTACGTGTAAGCAATTTTCAAAAGGAAGAGGGGAAGAGGGGAGGAGGAGGGAGGAGAAGGGGGTAGAAGGGGAAGAAGGGGGAAGAAGGGAGAAGAAGGGGGAAGAGGTGGGAAGAGGTGGGAAGAGGGGGTAAGAGCGAAGAGCGATGAGCCCCCCCATAGCGTGATTTAGGGGGCTCAGCCCCCATATCCAGCCCTCTACTACACCAATATCAGTTATATCACATAACCATATAGTTAGTTAGTCAGTCAGATATCTCATCTAACGCTAGTGTATAAATCGAGATTAGAGTTTTAACATAGTGCAAGCGACGCAAGGTCAAGCAAAATGTTCATTGTTTCAGCACCTCATACATTCTGCCGATATTCAAGAATGGTTTGTTTAGTATCGAGTTTCCAGAGTTCAGATATTTTGAATCATATGTTCACACATCTAGCTGCGGTTATATATATTTTCTAATTAGAACCAATGATTAAAACCAATTAACAAACAGGATAATTTGTTTGCGCAATACTCCAATACATAAATTATCCTTGATGTCCGATTGCATTAATTAACAGAGTGGATGAATACATCGTTTGATTAAGCTATACTTTCGCTTCGCTTAATTGGCGACTGTATTCTATTACAAACTAATAACAAAAGTCTATAGGAAACGATCGCAGTGATGAAGAAATCAACCAAGACTTTTAAATATTCACTTAGATATTTGATATGTATATAATATGAAAGTAATGCTTTAAAAGAAGATATCAATAATTTTGCCTTGTTGCCAATGTTGGACTCAGTTTTCAATACGACATGTGATATTTTTACAAACTCTTAATAATTTGCAATATTAATAATCGGTCGCTCAAAGCGACTAGATTCCATATTATTACACGATTATCGCGGGCCTTTGTTATTCATAGAGCCTGCTTGCACTAAGCAATATTAGACCAAATTAAGCAAAGACGACGTGCCTGATTAATTGAATTGATCATATCGAATTAAAGGGGTTTATCTCATAAAACCCTCATATCAGGGTAACTCATTATTACATAGCTATTTCCTAATTTTACATAGCTATTTCCTATTTTGTCTCATAATTATTATGTTTCTAGGCTTTAGTACCTAGCTACGGCTAGCCCCATTATTATTCAGAATAAGTCAAGCACTACCATTCTACGCTTGCTCAGTCCATTTATTTCAAGGCGATGGCCGTAATCATAATCCTCTGGTTGAGACCGGCAGCTTAGTTGTTATACGCGCGAACTACCTACTTTTCGCTTTTATATATTTTTATCGGTGACTCGGCTCATCCTTTGATCCAACCAACGAGCTAAATGTTTTGGTTGGGTAATATCGTGACTATTTACAATAAATACATATTCCATTTTTTAACCACTTTCGCTTCACGTTTTGCCCAAAAATGCGGGTTTTAGGCTCTTTTATGAAGCTATTCCTTGATATATTTATGGTATAATATTATTACAGAGTAGACTCGAGTATATCCACGCGTGAGCATAACGTGAGCGTAAAGGATTTCCAAGCGCTAGTTTCCAAACTCTGTCTGGTAAAATATCAAGGAATAGATTCATAAGAGAGACTAAAACTCCACGTTGTCTGTGCAGGTTCTATGCTGCCCTACCTAACACACTATACAATTCAAGATACTATAGACTGTGTGCCACTGAAAATTCTTCTGTATGAGATGAAAGAGTATATCTGCAACAGAAAATATTTTTTATTTGATGAAAAGCTGGGGTAATATTGCACGTCAGCATGTAAAAGGAAAAAACCCCACAACGTTTCGAGCAAAGGCCCTTCGTCGGGGGAGTGGATACATCAGTATTGAAGCCCTAATTATTCATATAATATCATTATACTAGAAATACATGCATGCAGAATCCCCTCGCCCATTTGAACCAAACAATTTACTCCCCAAAAGTTATGTAACATGAAGTACTGAGTCAACGAATGTAACCATGGTAACACGCAACAATGTATATTTTTTATATTTTAATGTGTATAAAATATTATTTTGTTTTTAACTATAAAATTATCAATTGCCCAACTATATAAAGTGGTAAATGCTATTATGTACTCTTTTAGCTTTGATTTACTGTAACATTCAACCTTAGACGTTCACAAAACGTTTCGAAATTTTCAAAAAACTTCAACTGCTTTTTGAGGAGTATTTTTATACTTCACACTTGCTTTTGCAATGACGTTTTTGAGATTTAATGTGTTTTTTTTTCTGTAATATATTTGAATCAATACTAAAATACTCTTAAAGATCAATCAATGTTGTATTGACCACACAGAAATGACAGAATGATCTACACATTTTCAAATTCACAAATGATACTGCATGCTACAGTATGTTAAAAAATCGGCAAAGCAAACATGCAAAATAGACACTTGCCTGTTTAAAACGCTCCTTTTTCGTTCTTTCGACTGTTTTTCCTCTTGTTAATTTGTCCTTTAAATAATTTTCATTTATCTTGTTTTGTAGAGTTTACATATAAACTTACTTACATAGAGACTTCTTATAAAATGAGTGCAAAACTATTTTTGAAAAGAGTTTGCAAAATGGAAGTCTTCTTTTGGCTTGAACTTGCGCATGCGCATAACTTACGAAAAGGTCGAGTCCCGTCCATGACAAAAAAAAATGGCGGACGACTTTGCATTCCACAATGTTTTCACATACCCGGGTGTAAATCTCCGAGCGGAATTATTACCCTCGCACGGCGCTTCGCGCCGGCTCGGGGATTAGATGGAATAGACTCACGTGTGCGAACGGCACGCAAGCGTGAAGTATTTCAAGAGATATCAAATCAATATATCAAACAAAAACCTTTTAAAAATTATTAAAACTCGAATTTTTGGGCCGCCTATGCTACTACAATATGAAGTAGAGATAATGTCAGAAACTTAAGCTTCCTGTTCACTTAAATGTGTTCATTAGTTGATTGAAATATATCTCTTATTTGTGTTTTGAAATTAGCAGCTCGTACCCAGGGTCTCTATTCTGCACTCTCCCTCTACAAGTGCCTGGGAACGAGGTTGTTTAAATTTACCTTTGTTCAACGCCGAAAAACTTCAATTTCTGATGGCTGGAATTTGTGGCTGCCCGCCAACAGAGCTTTGGTTTGTGGAGTGCCATGTTGATATCCTGGAGGAGGTTGGTATGTGTCACCAAGGTCGCTGCATGAATATTGGTTTGTGTTCGCATTGTCGTTGATGAACAGATCACAATCACCAAAGGCTGCTCCATATTGAGGATAACAGTAGATTGTTTCGCGATTTCGATTAACATATTCAGGACATTTGAACGAAAGCAAATTGTCCATATTTCGAAGGGAAAATAGAAATGAATGGGAATGTTTAAAATCACGAAATGGACCTGAAAGAAATGTGAGAAATACTTTAGGCATAGGCGCTCACATGCACAAGACAAACCACAACATTTATTTAATATCATCGGGGAGTAAACAAGGATTTAAGTTAAGTGCGTATTCAGAAATTATAGAGATTTAAAACTGTCAAAGGAATATGCATTATCGAGCAAAAAAATTTGTGGGAAACCTGTGTGAAAAAAGGTTGCGGAAAAATACAATTATCACCAAAAATGTCAACTTATATGCACAAAAATATAAAATCACTGTTAAAAGTCGCAAATTAAATTATATTTCAAACGCTGAACAAGTAAAATAATCTTTATTCGAAATGACTTTTCTTTTGTTTGATAATTTTTGACATTTACATTGGATTTGTAAGAAAACAAAAATGGCTTCCAAAAATCTACCACAGCTTTTAAGATAAGAACAAGTAATTTATGAAGTGAAACAGTAGAAACATCAGCATCAATAAATCCAGAACCTTTTCTTCGAAGTGAACTCAGTAATGAGTAAAGGCGTACTGGGTAAATGCGTCTTCCCTTGATGCCCCGCCTTTTCACAACTACTGTAACCCGCACGTCTGACCAACCTCGTACCCAGGGCTAGCCTGCTGGGCGTAGCCCTGGTAAAGGCTGACCACGTGACATCAGGAACGTGGCTTATTTCTCCACGCGGGATTTTTTGGACGGGGGTTGAAAATATATAATGGTTTTGTACGCGTGATGACAAATTGACAATTAAGAGGAGTGAAGGCAAAACGCAATGTAATCTTCAGTGTTTTGAGTTATTTGATCGAAGCACAATAGATTGAAGTCGTGTTAGTTCCTACACTGTAGATCTATAAAATTGGATATATATGTTTATCGATAATACTATGGTCAACTATTACTCGAGAACTTGCTTTAAAGTGAAGGAAGTGGCACGAAATGTTGTAACAGATGCTGGTATACAAAATTTATACAGATTTAATATATAAAACATGTCAATGGATAAATGGTTCAACAGTTTATCGTTGATCTGTGCTATATGAACTCAGTAGCGCCACAAAGACTTCAAAGGTATCGAGTATACTTCCAATTCTAACTCTTTCAGTTCAAATACAGACTGAACTCAATAGTAAAATTGTGACAAAAGTACTGGAACTTGCTATAATATTTAAAATGTGAATTAAAGTTTTATGTTGTATGGAAACAAAGGCTGAAAGACAACTGCTAAAAGTACAATTTTGTTCAAACTTTTGTCTCTTGGCTGATTGTTTCCATATATTTCAATTTAACAGATAATTTTGGCCCAACTGCATCAAAAGTCATCTTCTCTACCATACTTTTTGCACTTGGCTTTGACCATTTAGTTTTGGCCTTTTATCTTTGTCGAGGACAACCTTCATTTATTTAGCTGTATACAGTATATATAGTTAACATAATATCATTAATATGTGCTCTCCATGTATATATCCCAGCATACTTAATTGAGGAAATTGTTAATCAATGAAAATCGTTATCAATAAATATCAACTGATACTAATTAATCGATTGATATTGGAAATCAGTGACTGGTGGTGCTGTGACCTTTCATTGATTATTGATTGATTATGGAATATCATTGATGCAAAAAAAACAATCTTAACAAAGAATAGCCAAATTCATGTCTTCGTATAACATTAACTGTCTTGTTTCTCTTTACTTTGGGTGTGCTGATACAGTAAGTACTCAGTTAAAACACAAATACACAGTGGCTAATTTGCATATAAATCAACAAAATGCATGCATATGGTAATTGAAAAAAAATCCATAACTGGCCATATTTTTTGTGACTGCTGATTCGTTATTGCTTAGTATCAAGTAACTAATTAATGTCGATTGGACTTCTTATGATTCGTTTTTGTTGATTAAGTACGCCGGGATTTCTACACGTTGAAAACATGAAAAGTTGATTATAAATATCTAAATTTGCCGATGTACAAGAGACATATTGTTCTACCAAAGTACTACACTGCGGACAACCCAATCAAAGCATAACACTGCAAGGGCCTCCCCTTGTCAAGTAAATTGTCTTGCTTTAGTGGGGAGAGTAAATAAAATAAAATAGGAGACACAAGGCATGTAAGTTAATTGTAATAGAGTATTATTAATTATGTCTGATGACATCAATTACAGTAAATACTTTGTAAATGTTTTATATATATACCCTTACGAAAAAATCCAATAGGAATTCCTATAGGATTTCCTATAGGAATTCCTATAGGAATTCCTATTAGATTTTGGCCCAATTTCCTATAGGAATTCCTATAGGATCCAATAGGAATTCCTATAGGATTTCCTTTTTTGGCCCAATTTGCTATAGGAATTCCTATAGGATCCAATAGGAATTCCTATAGGGATTTCCTATAGGAATTCCTATTAGATTTTGGCCCAATTTCCTATAGGAAATTGGGCCAAAATATAATAGGAATGCTATTAGGTTTCCTATAGGAATTCCTATAGGATCCTATAGAAATTCCTGTATAATCGTTTTAATCAAGGTGAAGGAAAATGAGAAAACAAATAGAGAACAATTTTTATTACAGATAAAAATGTGGCAAATATAACAATTTTTTTACAACTAATATACTATTAATCCTGATTTCAAAACTAAGTTTGTCTAATGTGAAAGGACTGATCAAATTTGGTAGAGAAACATATTTTACAAATTTTAATAGCTTTTTTGATTTTGGAGATATTTCAATGTGTTCAATATACAAATTATGACATCAGAATTTAAGTTAAATCTCCATGTTTGTTCCCCCAAATCACTTGAAATTGTGTTCATAATATTAACTGTTCAATTCACCAAATGTTGAACAATCAGCACAACATAACTGATATTTTTTATGTCTAAAAATTTGTACACAGCTTGCGACATTGAACACATGTATTGAAATAGCTCAAATTGAAACCAAGCACATTGAAATATGTCCTTTGTAGTATATACCCTTTAACTTGCAAAAATACTGTGGTTTGTTCTTACCATAATATATTATTATCAGTTACATGTGAAGGGACCAATATTAATATATAAATTCTAGTTTTTGTCTTTGTCACAACTATTTTACATGTGTTGTATCACTAATGTTCTCCTGGAACTGTCTTCTATTAAAACATTAACGGCCAGCACTACCCTTGAGAAGACAATAGTCTGGCATTAGACAGGGAAATTGTTGACCAAAGGCACATTGCAGCATAATGGTTTAATGAGAAAAGTTTCAAATACATTTAAACAAAAGAAAACAAAACATACCTTCTGTTCACCTCAGTCCTGAGTCAATTTGCTTCTCCGTTTACTTTTAACTTCCATCCCCAACACAACAAATGCTGCAAGAAATCAATGTACTCAATGAATGATCTAATGGAATCTGTAGAAGAATAAGTACAGTATAATATATAATATTTCAACAACTATTCAGTCATTTACAGGACAGCAGTTGGTTTAAAATGGGTTAGCAAGACATTGGAAGGTTGCCTGGTTAAAGGTTCACATGCAACAATCTCCACTTGACAATTAAATTAAACTGTCTAGCAACTAGCATTAGAATAACTGAAATAGTGTAGTATGATGCAAAGATGTGCATTGCACCTTAATGGGTTAACCGAAAGATGGTAAATATTCTAAACTTTGCAAATTTGGGTATCTAAGCTACACAGTACAGTTGCCAAAAGATAACCACAAGTACATATTGGCATCAATAACACACATTGGCAACAATAACACACACTAGCATTATCCTGGTAAATACACATGAATTTGTGGTTAGCCCTTGGTAACTGGAATAGACAGCATTGCACCGGAATTGCAGGGCATATATTTTCATTTTTTACAACTGCCTCTGTATATATACACAATTTTTTACTAAAAATTTAGACCTACAAAAGTCCAATAACCAAACTTGCCGGTTAATGGTGTAATAGTGTCTGGTTAACATTTACATTTGTTTTAAGCATAATATACTTATATACAACACTTTCCCTTTGATGGGATAAATTGTCTGGCACTAGATTGTGTGAATTAGTAAGGCACAAAGGCTCCATTGCAACTTAATGGGTTTAACCCATTGAACTAAATATACCTGGAAGCCTACCTCCATAGGAACTCGCCTAAGATCGCATGAAGCCAAATTTGACCTCCAGACACGCGTGTCTGGAGGTCAAAACACGCATGTTTACGTTGCGAGACTTTCCCGCGAGACCATTTCAAGGAGTGAACATGCCTTTTTGCTGAAATAGGTCGGAATGCATGTCAAAACTAGCAGGATTTACATATAACAAAGAAAAGTTCTTTTTTATATTTTCTTGAATGTTCCATTGATATTTCTATATTCGTAGCGCAATGAAGTTTAACTTTGCATCAAACCATGCAGGATCGACAAAAAACGGGCTTCGAGGCCGATCAAAATATTTTACAGTAAATTTCTGATATTCTATATTATCTAAACTAGTAAAAAAGCAACACTCTTTTCTACAATAATCGTTGTATGTTTTAGTACTGGTACACAGCAGTTTATTTCTGTGAAATTGGCTTTATAAACAGAGTATAGAATCAGTGTGGAAAACGAAAAAATATTCGCAAAACATTCAAGCCGAAAGTCAACAAACGAACTCTCACTCCTTGGCACACTTTTATCGAAAAAGATCATTCAGCCATTACAAAAAATGGAAAAAAATACAAGTAAAGTCTACTAGGAAGTTTTACCTGAATGAAAGTATTAATAAAAAGCTTTGAACCTTGTAAACATGTTTCTTTTTGCAAACTTTAAGCCGGTTTTCAACTAGAATGCATGACCGATTGACCGCGTTCTTCACTTGCGTGAGAAGACTGGGAATATCCTTCAAGTTTGGCTTCACATCTCCGGTCGGAGGTAGCGTTCTAGGTATATTTAGTTCAATGGTTTAACCTATTTGCAAGATACTATAAAAAAATATATATATCTCGTACCTTGCTGGCTTTCATTGTCCTTCGAAAGGACAAATAATAATGCGACATGAAGCAGATATAAAGAAGATTGATGTGTATTCGACGTATAAATGTATTAAAGAAAGATAATAGTAAGAATGTCATAACCGCGGCAATTCACTAAACCGCCATTTATCCTTTCGTGAACTTTTCGTCACCCCCCTGTCTTAATTTCCATAAAGCTGCTCGCAGGCTAATACTCCAAGAATCTTGAATTATTTGCCTGTCACGTGGTCAGCCTTTACCAGGGCTAAGCCCAGCAGGCTAGCCCTGGATATGAGGTTGACGTCTAACATTTTGAAGGTCTATGTAAGCCCCGGCTGCGGAGGAGAGGGTGTGGACATGTCTGGAACATAATGTAAAATAAAATATATAAACTCAACCCAATAGTTTAATTATTCTTATAAAACTTATTGTACAGTAGTTCTTCACATGTGTAGGTTCCCCATTGTTGCTACTTAATGTTTTGAAAGTGTTGCTTACATTCCCCCGTGTTGCTTACATTCACGTGCTAAAGTTTTGTTGTAAAATTAAAAATGCAAAGAATACCTCTAGGTTTCCAGCTCTTGTTAGTAAAACCACCAAAGATATTAGTTCCACATTTGACCAAAGTCAATGTGGGCCCTACATCGTCACACTTTCTATGAAAATCATTTCCTCTCCAACCATCATCAGAAGCTCGATAACAAAGTTGCCAACCAAAATTCTTATCTTCCATCCACTCTGCAAGTTGGTGAGCATGTTCAAAATTACCATCCAAGATGGTTGATCTTTCAACTAATGACAGCACAACAACAGAATCAACTGAAAAAAAATCAACTGTTCAAAGATATTCATCTGTTTCTTTTTTATCATACCATTTATTTTCAGCAGTATTGTAAATGTTCTTTATCATCACTTGTACTTTTCTATCAGCCATATTCAACCTCGAATCTCAATTGCAAAATATATGACAAGGAAACGTAATAAATAATGAAGTCATAATGAGTTGAGTAAGTTATATGTTAAAAGGATTCAGTACTCTCACGTAGGTCGTAGTTGGTAAAGAATATTTTATACTTTTTACTAAATAATTAGGTATATATTAACAAAATTACTTACCTGAACGTAAATAAATTTCACCTGGTTTTCTAAATGGTGCACAAGCTGCAAAGAAAATTGAGAAATTAGAAAGAACAATATTTTTATTAAACTTTGAATGTACAGGAAGCGGGAGCCGGAAAGCCAAGAGTGTAAGACTGCATGTAAGTGTTACCCGCACAAATTATTGTTCAGGTTGCTATATTTCTGCTGTTTTTTAGCCGTTGTATAAAAGTATTAACTTGCCAATTTTTCCAAGGTTATCTAGTTTTACAGTGTCAACTACTTCTCGGAAGGATTTCGCCAGGTATCCAATTTCGCCATAATGAAATGTCAGCATCATTTCTGGCTGTCCCGTCTTGATATTGCTTGCGTTTGCTTCGATTTCTTTTCCAAACGAAAGGATTTCTTCACTGCTTCCTTTTTCGATGATATTCTTTGCAAACTCCAGTGAGCCATTCACTTTCTCCACGTAGGCTTTCATGTCGTCATGTTGTTTCACAAGTTTTTGGTCGACTTCGTCGTGCTTTTTGTCAACCTGGTCAAGCAAGATTGCCGTGTTGCGTTTTAGTCTCTTGGCAAATTCTTCCAAGATTTCTTTTTCCTGTTGCTGGATGACATCTTTTGCCCTTTTAGTGTTGGCTTGTAGATTTCGAGTAGAATATTCTATCTTCTGCAAGGCAGTCTGACCTTCGTTAGATTTCTTCTGCAAGATGGCGGAAGTTGTCTTCAAGGTTTTCTTGTGCTGCTCTGCCACTACATCAATAGCTTGACAGGCATGGTCAGGTTTTGGATGATCTAAGACAACGCAATGAATGCAAGCCAGTTCCTGACATGTGTTGCAATAAAATGCATGGGATTTCTTCTCATGACCATATTTCTGGCAACGCGGTTTCCCTTTCGCTTTGGCGTGGTTCAGTGGTTTTGACAATTCCTCCAAAGTCAACACTGAATGGCTTTTAAAAGCTGTCCATTTATTATGTGTTGTTAAGCAGTTCGTGCACAGATAACTTTCACATTCAGTACATCTGCATGTGGCAGGTAGTTGAGCTTTGCAAGATTCACAAGGTAGCTTTTGCGCTTGTTGTTGTATTTTCAATATGTCCAGCATATTGTTGATAAAATAGTTGGACGGAAGTTGCTCGACGCTTTCACCTTGTTTGAGTTGAAACTGGGTTCTGCATGTAGGACAGTTGAACAGATGTCTGGCTCTAAGTTCCTCTTGGGCTTCCTCACGTTTAATTTCAACATACCTTGAAAGACAATTTTTACAGTAGGAATGGAAACAAGGAAGTGTCCTTGGTTCTTTCAAAGTCTCCTTACAAAAGGAGCATGTCAAAAGTTCTTCCATTCGTTCGGTAGGAGCAGGATCTGGCGCTGTAGCCATAGCTGGCAAAAAAGCCTGTTAGATTGATAGTGGATTGTGATGATTAACTCGCCAGCACTACTGAAGTCTGTATTCAAAATGAAAGCTCATTCTGAATCGTATTGTTAAATATCAATAAATGTTTTCTCAGTATCGACTCAGAATTCCTTTAAAATTAACATTTCAAAAGATCTCCTGCCAGTAAGGACAAAGACAAGTGTTTCAATCTTATCAGTTGGTATGCGGTTCATGTCTCGTTTTTGAAATCTTAAAGAGAAATAGGAATTTTATTATTTGCGGTATAAATTCTTCTGTACATAATGTGGTTGAAAAAACAAGAGGTTTCTACAAAAGAATAAAGTTCTATTTGCCGAACATTAAACAACATACTTTCAGCAGACACTTAGAATTAACACAGCTTGACGGAAAAATTCCATAAAGCATAAACATATAATTTAACGAACAATCAAGTCAAATCACTAAAGCGTACCATAAATAAACAGTCTTAAGTTAATAGCCTTTTATATAATAGGTTTCTTTAAGGTTTCAAGCCATGCTGTTCGACCAGTAAGTCGGGTAGTGTTTAAACTGGGATTTATTAAGGAACTTTGTCAAGCATGGTTTCATTTCGGTCGCAACTGTCGAAGTCATGCTGGACGATGTGAAATAGTCTGGACCTTCCTTGTGTTTTGTGTGGTGTATGTTAATCAGTCTTTCCTGAATGTATAGAGATATATTGACACTCAATTACATCGGCCATCTTGATATGGTCGTGATTGTCACGAGAATGTATACGCCGCTATGGGTTACAAGCTCAAAATCATGCTGGCGACCCTTTTATGGGCAGACTAAAATGTTAAAGCTAGAACGTAATCTATAAATCTGTAATATTCTGTAGTGTAATACTGAAAGTTTTGAATGTTAACATTGATATATAGTAATTGTTTGCGTTTATATTGCCACGTTAGAATATACTATATTTTATCTGGCATTATTCATTCGACGATAACTATAGTATCGCAAGGAAAGTGCTGCCTCATGCATCAGGGATGGTGGGATCATATTTCTCTTGTACACATGCACAGAATATGTATTAAATACTAACGTGAGCTTCTGCAAATTTCTCGTCGGTAAGGTTAACAAAATTTGATCGCGAATTTTAGGCTCCAGCCTCATGTTATTACTTAATAAAAATCTAAAGAGAAAATATCGTTTCACCAAATAATAAGTGAGGGCCGTCGAAGTTTTTTTCATGTTAAATTAGTTTAAAGCCAAAATATCGGTATAGCCTCTCCTCGGCAGAGGCGTTTCAGTGTAACACTGGGGCTACATACCCGAATGTTGTAAGGCATGCGGGTAATTTATAAATTCACGCGGGGCATCAAGGGAAGACTGGAAGTATCCTCGTCTTCCCTTGATCCGCCGCGAGCTGCATTCACCATGATTACCCGCATGCCTTACATTTTCCGGGTTGAAAAGTCTCTGCCAATAATAAAACAAAGCCAAAGTTTATCAAGACATAACTCTATTAATTGTTTTAACCTTTGTTCTAATCTATGCTTTTGTTATTTAGATCATAGACCGTCAATTGTCTATGCCTGATCAATAGATAACTATAGGCATGTTAATTATCTAAGGTTGTTATAGGGTATCGATAGCGGAATTTGTCTACGTTAGAAAACTATGTTAAACAAACCAAAACTTTTAGAACTAATTGACATTGCTTGCAGATGGACGTTGACAACAAAGCAAAACGTTTTTCTATAGTTTGTCAGACGACAGTAGTAAACAAACGAATTTATGACAAAGTTAGAATAAAACAAAAAATAGAAACACATGTGTAAATGTTTCTTGATGGTGTTGTCGTAGCCATGATTTGCGTTGACCAAATCAAATATCAAGAGCGGTGACAGTGTCAAGGCAAAAAGACAAGCGATGTACATTATTGTGTGAAGAAAATGCCTTTGTCTGAAATGGGTTCGCTTTCGTCTTTGCGTTGATGTTTCCTTAGATGTTGACGTGTTTCCACTTTGAGACTCCAAATATTTCGCCTCCTTTTTCAAATGATGGATCGTTTTAATATACAACAAACACGAACAAAATATCATAAAGATACCACTTATAAGACGAAAATCGGTGACAGCGTTTTCGAGATCGTTTTTCAAAGCTATATTCAAGAATGCAAACAGCCATTGAAAAATTATAACCGCCATTGGCATAGCCATATTTCCATTCATAAACGCACGATATTTAAAAGAATGACAAACAATAAGACATCGATCCAGTGCCAGAAGGAAAATACTGCATGAGAAAGGAAATATGAATAGGAGCCGTAAACAAACGATAAACGATTAGACCATCAATACACGAACGGCAATAGTACTTCGCGCATTTGTGGAAACATTCTGAAGCATTTTAGAGGATCTTTTACCAGTCCATAGAGCAATATCGAGTTAGAAAAAATTCCAGCAAAAAACAAAAGTTGACAGCAAATAGCATAAGCTTTGTTATCAGAATGTGCGTTTATACAACTTGTTGTTGAATTCATTTTAATTATTATGGATGAAAAAGCGTGTGTGTATACTTATCAAAATCTTGTCCTAAACAAGCAAGCGAATCATCGAACTGATAATTGATAGCTAAATTATTCAAAAGGTGTTGCATATCTTTTCCTTTTATAATTAAGATCTAATATACATATAGCCCCATGATCAGTTATCTTGCAATTACTGAGATGTTAAATAGGAAAAAGACATGAATGGATTTCGGACGCTGAACTACACACCTGGAACATATAGCCATGAGTTCCTATAATATTAATAGTTATTCTAAGATCTAATATTAATATAGTTATTTTAATCTTTTTATACAGTTGCACTGTATATATATATAGCTGCATACTTGTAAAAAATCACTATGGTGCAGTGTTAACCAGTAAATATTATCTCTCTTATCTTTTAAGTACGGATGGTCCGTCTGGATGAACTTGGGCAAAGAAAATATAGTTTGTGTGATAATTCGTCTGTGTATGAACGCGGCACAAAAGTCGTGGATCATCCGTTAAGACGAACTATATCTGAGTATAGTTTATCTACTTTAGACGAACTTGCGTGGGTAGTTCGGCATAAGAAAACAATCAGGAAAATATCAGTCACGATTTAATATTTGATTACAGAAAAGTGCTGCCGGACTAAACTCATAACGAGGGAGGCTCTCTAGATGAGCATGTTACCAAGGGTAAAAACATTTGGGTATATATAGATGACATCATAAGTAATCCCCAAAGTCCAAACTCATGACCGCATTATACCATATTCATGCATGGCCATGCAATGGTAGTCATAAGTGATGCCTGGATAATGAAAACTATAGGAAAATTATCTATGTGTATAAGCAATTTATTCTCAAAAGGAGGGGGGAGCCCTTATCCCACCCTCTTTTACACCACTATCACAGAACTATTGTAGATCGCGGCGTTATTTTAGTTAGTTAGTTAGTTAGTTAGTTAGTCAGTCAGTCAGTCAGTCATATATCTCATCTAACGCTAGTGTATAAATCGAGATCAGTTTTAACATAGTGCAAGTGACGCAAGGTCAAGCAAAATGTTCATTGTTTCAGGATGGCCTCAATTGCAAACGACTGATTACACTCCCCTCATACATTTTGCCGATATTCAAAAATGAGTTAAGAGTTCAAATATTTTGAATTATATGCTCGCACAATAATTAGAACCAACAAAAAGGACAATTTGTTTGCGCAATACTCCAATACATAAATTATCCTTGATGTCCGATTGCATTAATTAACAAAGTTGATTAAAGTTTCGCGACTATAGGAAATCGATAGCACTCATAAAGAAATGAACCAAGAATATTTAAAATTTTCACTTAGATATTTAATAACTATATATATATAATATGAAAGTAATGCTCTAAAAAGAGGGTATCAATAATTTTGCCTTGTTGGACTCAGTTTTCAATACGACAAGCGGTATTTTTACAAATTCTTCATTATTTGCAATATTAATAATCGGTCGCTCAAAGCGACTAGATTCCATATTATTACACGATTATCGCGGTTCCTTTGTTATTCATAGATAGAGCCCGCATGCATTAAGCAACAAAGACCGAATTAAGCAGGGACGACGTGCCTGATGAATTGAATTGATCATATCAAATTAAAGGGGTTTTACCTACAGAAAACCCTCATATCAGGGTCGTATTTAGATACAGCAGCGGATACAACCCTGCGGATACAACAGCTTATACTGAATCACTGATTAGATACAACCCTCCTCCTAAAGCCTGGTTCACACTTGTCGCAAATATCGGCGTTGTCCATTGTCGGTAGTCATTAATGCATACAATCTTTTGTCAGTTTGGAGAGAATACAATGGATCGCCGATGAATGGCGACAAGTGTGAACCAGGCTTAAATGAGCAACTCCGTTTAGATCTTGCTTTGAGTGAAGGGGGTAACTTATTGAAAACAATTAAATGCTCTAGAATACACGGCGCACTATAATTACGATCACTAAAGCCTGGTTCACACGAGTGAGATAAGCAAAAGCATAAGGAACGACAAAAGGTAAAACAAAGCGATGCAGTGAATTGTCCATCATAAACGTCGACATATAAGCACAAGCACAAGCATAAGCATAAGCTCTCTAAGCATAAGCTAAGCTAGAACAAAAGATATTTCAAAAGAAAACTCTTCCCGCTTTGTCTTTTTAACCCTTAAGGGAAAGTTTTCTTTGCATTCCTGCTTATGGCTTATCTCACTTCGCTGTGAATCAGGCCTAAGACAAGCGAAAAGAAAACATAACGAAATACCACTTTCGATTAAATCATTAGTTTAAGCATGAATTAGTGTAGTCGTAGTACAACACGAGCTGTAAAATTCACTTACTTTACGCACTTTTCTTGTGTCTGTATTCGAACGTCTGCTCTGTACAACAAACTGCAGCGATACTACAACCAACAATCGAGTGTTTTTGAGTCACGACTGCAAAACAACATTTTAGTGTCTTAATATGCGTTCTGACCCAGTTTTGTTTGTTGAATTTTTCGTACTCTGCAATAAAATCCCGCCAACTTTTATTTCCATCATGATACGATCTATTTCACGCCTGCTGACCCGTCTTCCGTAATAATAATATACGACTGACAGTTAGCCGTTTAAGCAAGCGGATTTTCTAAGAGTAAGTCTAGAAGCAAATGATTTGCCCGGCCTTGCTTGAAGAATTACGAAACATTTGAATAACAAATTGTGTATTCTTTTGAAATCACATGCTCTTTAGAATTGCGCGCAATTTCTTGTTCTATTGTCATCCAGCTCAGGCTGCACTAAAGTCTCTTTTCCACTCGTCGCAAAAACCAACTCGCAAGCTCGCTGCGAGTACTTTCATCCAATCACAACGCTCGACAGTTGATTTTAATTACATGCAAGAACTCGCAGCGAGTTTGCGAGTTGGTTTTGCGATGAGTGGAAAAGAGCCTTAAGTCTTGTCTATTGTTCTCCACTTCATCATGTCAAGTCTCCAACTCAGAGCATTGTCTTGCATTAGTTCAGTCTTGAAAACAAAGGCGACAATCTATCTCAATAGTCTGCAAATAGTTATGGAGGCATGTAACACGTTGAACGTTTTCAGGGCATTTCCCCATCATTTATAGACACCTCCCGACGGAAGCGTAACTTCGGTCTAAGTGTTAGGGGTGTGGGTACATTATCCCGACGAAAGGGCGTGGTAAAGCAGCCGGCCAAAACCAAAATTGTCTATTGAGGCCCCATGCCGCTAGCGGGAATGCGCAGGTATCGAGCGCCGAAATCACGAAATTTTCAAATCTAGAGTTTCTGTAACGCCATTTCATGCACTTTGGGGAAAAACTTTACATAAATTTGATAATTTGAACATGTCGTATAACTAAAAGCGGAAAAAAGAGGGGGGGGGGGGGGGTAATTACATATTGATCCCCCTCTGTCCCAAAAAGTGGGGGGATTCGTCCCCCATCTCCCCCAGGATTGACGCCTTTGCTTGAGAATGATGTCAATCATATAATAAGTCAGGTAATTACTTAAAATGACTTCAGTTTTTATCCAAATACAGCCTAAAAACTTCTCAGTAATTAACTCTTACTTAGAATACCATGTTTAACAGATTTTGTGCCGAAACGATTCACGGGATGCAACGTTTAATTCGACGAAAAGATTGCTTCAATCCTAATAATTTGATTATTGTGTCATATGTATTTATATTGAATGATTACAAAAAAAAGAATTTTAGGATTATTGTACATCTAATGCAATGATTTGAAAAGCAATTTCTAACTCATTATTACGTAACTATTTCCTAAGGTCTTAGCCCGAGAAATTTTTAATATACTTTGTCTCGTAATTATTATAGTAAGTTTCTAAGCTTTAGTACCTAGCTAGCCAATATGGCTAGCCTCATTATTATTCAGAACAAGTCAAGAATTCTACGCTAGCTCAGTCCATTTATTTCAAGTTTCATAAACTGCAAGACGATGGTCGTAATTATAATCCTCTGGTTGAGACCGGCAGCTTAGTTGTTATATACGTGCGAACTACCTACTTTTCGCTTTTATATATTTTTATCGGTGACTCGGCTCATCCTTTGATCCAACCAACGAGCTAAATATTTTAGTTGGGTAATATCGTGACTATTTACAATAAATACATGTTACATTTTTTAACCATTGACGCATCACGTTTTGCCCAAAAATGCGGGTTTTAGTCTCTTTTATGAAGCTATTCCTTGATATATTTATGGTATAATATTATTACAGAGTAGATGCGTGAGCATCACGTGAGCGATTTCCAAGCGCTAGTTTCCAAATTCTGTCAGGTAAAATATCAAGGAATAGCTTCATAAGAGAGACTAAAACCCCGGGCTGTCTGTGGTTTTATGCTGTCCTACCCAACACACTATGTAACTCAAGATACTATAGACTGTGTGCCACTGAAAATTTTTCTGCATGAGATGAAAGAGTATATCTGCAACAGAAAATATTTTGTATTTGATGGAAAGCTGGGGTAATACTGCCACGTCGCCATGTAAAAGAAAAAAACACAATGTTTCGAGCAAAGGCCTTTCGTCGGGAGAATGGATACATAAGTACTGAAGCCCTAATTATTCATATAATATCATTATATTAGATGGAATAGACTCGCGTGTGCGTGTGTACGCGAGCGAGCGGCACGCAAGCGTAAAGTATTTCAAGAGATATCAAATCAATATATCAAACAAAAACCTTTAAAAATGATTAAAAATCAAGTTTCTGGACATCCTATGCTACTACAATATGAAGTAGAGATAATGTCAGAAACGTAAGCTTCCTGTTCACTTAAATGTGTTTATTAGTTAATTGAAATATATCTCTTATTTTGTGCTTTGAAATTAACACCTCGTACCCAGGGTCTCTACTCTGCACTCTTCCTCCACAAGAGCCTGGGAACGAGGTTGTTTAAATTTACCTTTGTTCAACGGCAAAAAACTTCAATCTCTGTTGGCTGGAAGTTCTGGCTGCCCGCCAGCAGAGCTTTGGTTTGTGGAGTGCCATATTGATATCCTGGAGGAGGTCGGTATATGTGACCAAGGTCGCTGCGTGAACCTTGGTTTGTGTTGGCATTATCGCTAATGATCAGATCATCAAAGGTTGATCCAAGGAATGATCTGAAGATACAGCCTACTCCAAAGATTGCTCCCAATTCAGGATGACAGAAGATTGCTGTGTCATTTCGATGATCATATATAGGACATTTGAACGAAAGCAAGCTGTCCTTATTTTGAAGTGAAAATAGAAATGAAACATCGGAATGTTTAGACTCACCAAATGAAACTGAAAGAAAAGTGAGAAATGTTTTAAGCACTCACATGCACAGGACAAACAACAACATTTATTTAATATTGTCGGGGAGAAAACAAGGATCTAAGTTAAGTGCGTATTCAGAAATTATAAAGATTTAAAAATGTAAAAATTAAAAAAAGGACTGTGCATTATCCATCAAAACAATTTGTGGCAAAACTGATCGAAAAAAGGTTACGGAAAAATACAATTATCACCAAAAATATCAATTAATGTTCACAAAAATATGCAATCACTGTTAAAAGTCGCAAAATAAATTATATTTCAAACGCTGAACAAGTAAAATAATCTTTATTCGAAATGTACTTTCTTTTGTTTGATAATTTTTGACATTTACATTGGATTTGTAAGAAAACAAAAATGGCTTCCAAAAATATACCACAGCTTTTAGGATAAGATAACAACAAGTAATTTATGAAGTGAAACAGTAGAAACATCCAGAACCTTTTCTTCGAAGTGAACTCAGTAACGAGGAAAGCCGTACTGTGTAAATGCGTCTTCCCTTGATGCACCGCGCGTTTTCACAACTACTGTAACCCGCACGTCTAACATTTTGAAGGTTTATGTAAGCTCCGGCTGCGGAGGAGAGGGTGTGGACATGTCTGGAACATAATGTAACATAAAATATATAAACTCAATCCAATCGTTTAATTATTCATATAAAACTTATTGCACAGTAGTTCTTCACCTGCATGTGTGGGTTCCCCATTGTTACTACTTAATGTTTTGAAAGATGAAAATATAATTTTTTGCTTACATTCACGTGCTAGATTTTTATTGTAAAATTAAAAATGCAAAGAATACCTGTAGGTTTCCAGCTCTTCTCAGTAAAACCACCAAAGACATTGGTTCCACATTTGACCAAGGTCAATGTAGGTCCTACATCGTCACACTTTCTATGAAAATCATTTCCTCTCCAACCATCATCAGAAGCTCGATAACAAAGTTGCCAACCAAACTTCTTATCTTCCATCCACTCTGCAAGTTGGTGAGCATGTTCAAAATTACCATCCAAGATGGTTGATCTTTCAAGTAATGACTGTACAACAACAGGGTGAACTGAAAACAAAAATCAACTATTCAAAGATATTCGTCTGTTTCTTTTTCATCATACCATTTACTTTCAACAGTATTGTAAATGTTCTTTTTCATCACTTGTACTTTTCTATCAGCCATATTCAACCTCGAATCTCAATTGCAAAATATATGACAAGGAAACGTAATAAATAATGAAGTCATAATGAGTTGAGTAAGTTATATGTTAAAAAGATTCAGTACTCTCACGCAGGTCGTAGTTGGTAAAGAATATTTTATACTTTTTACTAAATAATTAAGTATATATTAACAAAATTACTTATCTAAACGTAAATAAATTTTACTTGGTTTTCTAAATGGTGCACAAGCTGCAAAGAAAATTGAGAAATTAGAAAGAACGATATTTTTATTAAACTTTGAATGTGCAGGAAGCGGGAGCCGGAAAGCCAAGAGTGTAAGACTGCATGTAAGTGTTACCCGCACAAAGTATTGTTCAGGTTGCTATATTTTTACTGTTTTTTAGCCGTTGTATAAAAGTATTAACTTACCAATGTTTCCAAGGTTATCTAGTTTTACAGTGTCAACTACTTCTCGGAAGGATTTCGCCTGGTATTCAATTTCGCCATAATGAACTGGCAGCATCATTTCTGGCTGTGCCGTCTTAATATTGCTTGCGTTTGCTTCGATTTCTTTTCCAAGCGAAAGGATTTCTTTTCTTGCGACTGCTTCCTGTTTCGATGATATTCTTTGCAAACTCCAGTGAGCCATTCACCTTCTCTACGTAGGCTTTCATGTCGTCATGTTGTTTCACAAGTTTTCGATTGACCTCTTCGTCGTTTTTGTCAACTTGGTCAAGCAAGATTGTCGTGTTCTGTTTTAGTTTCTTGGCAAATTCTTCCAAGATTTCTTTTTCCTGTTGCTGGATGACATCTTTTGCCCTTTTAGTGTTGGCTTGTAGATTTCGAGTAGAATATTCTATTTTCTGTAAGGCAGTCTGACCTTCGTTAGATGTCTTCTGCAAGATGGCGGAAGTTGTCTTCAAGGTTTTCTTGTGCTGCTCTGCTACTACATCAGTAGGTTGACAGACATGGTCAGGTTTTGAATGGTCTGAGACAAGGCAATGAATGCAAGCCAGTTCCCGACATGTGTTGCAATAAAATGCATGGGGTTTCCTCTCATGACCATATTTCTGGCAGCGTGATTTTCCTTTCGCTTTAGCTTGATTCACAGGTTTTGCCAATTCCTCCAACGTCAACACAACATGGTCTTTGAAATCAGGCCAGTTGTTGTGTGCTGTCAAGCAGTTCTTGCAGAGATAACGTTCACATTTGATACATCTGCATGTGGCAGGTAGTTGCGCTTTGCAAGATTCACAAGGTAGTTTCTGTGCTTGTTGTTGTATTTTCAAAATGTCGAGTATATTGTTGATAAAATAATTGCATCGAAGTCGTCCCAAGCTTTCGTCTAATTCGTTCACTTCAAACTGGGTTCTACACATTGGACAGTTGAACAGATGCTTGGCTTTACGTTTCTCTTCGGTTTCCTCACGTTGACTTTCAACATACTTCGTAAGGCAATCTTTACAGTAGAGATGAAAACAAGGGAGAGTTCTTGGTTCTTTCAAAGTCCCTTTACAACTACAGCATTTCAGAAGTTTTTCCATTCGTTGAGTGGGAGCAGGATCTGGCGCTGTAGCCATAGCTGGTTATATTGCCTGCCAGATTGATAGTGGATTGTGATGTATTGACTCGCCAGCACTACTGAAGTCTGTATTAAAAATGAAAGCTCGTTCGGAATTGTATTGATAAATACAAAGAAATGTTTTTCTCAGTATCGACTCAAAATTCCTCCTAAATTAACATTTGAAAAGATCTCCTGCAAGTAAGGACAAAGACAAGCAGTTTGATATGCGGTTAATGTCTCGTATTTGAAATCTTTAAAGTACATTGCCTTAATTTAAAAACATTTGCAATTAGAGTATAAATTCTTCTGTACATTGATGCGGTTAACAAAACAAGAGGTTTCTATAAAACAACAAAATTGTATTTGTCAAACATTAAACAACATACTTTCAGCCGACATTCATGGATTAACGAAGCTTGACGAAAAAATTCCAGAAAGCATAAACATATAATATAATATATGGAACAATTAAGTCATTTCGGTAAAGCACACGATAAATTAGGAGTCTTAATTTAAAAGGTTTCTTTAAAGTTTCAAGTTTCTAGTTGCTATATCTGATGTTCGACCAATAAGTCGGGTAATGGTTTAACTGTGATTTATACAGGAAGCGTGTTAACTAACTGCATGGTTTACGATCAGTCGCAACTGTCGAAGTCATGCTGGACGATTTGAAATAGTCTGGATCTTTGTTGTGTTTCGTGTGCCGTATGTTAATCAGTCGGTTGACTGTTGTGCAAAACTACCTGAAAAATACAATGAGAACTTCGACGTTTCGAGCGAAGGCCCTTCGTCTGGAAGTTACGAAGGAACGAACGTTAGTCCGAAGGTTAGTCGAAGCTTTCATTGTATTTGTCAGGTATAATTTTACACATCAGTCAACCGCCGTATCTTCGTTATACTCTACCCACACTGGTACCAGTCTTTCTTGAATGTAGGGATATATAATAAAACTCTATTACATCGGCCACATTGATATGGTCGTGATTGTCACGTGAATGAACGTGATATATGGCTATATGTTACAAGCTCAACTTGATGCTGACGACATTTTTATGGGCCGACTACAATGTTAAAACTAGAACGTAATCTATGAATCTGTACTGTAACACTGAAAGTTTTAAATCTTGACATTTATATATGGTAATTGTTTGTATTTATACTGACACGGGAGAATTGTGTATATTTTTATCTGGCATTGGTCATCTGTAATGATGCAACCGACGATATATAGATAATAATACTCGGAGACACTCTATCGCAAGGAAAGTGCTGCCTCGTGCAGGGATTGTGGACTCATATTTTTCTTGTACGCAGGCACAGAATATAATATAATACTAACGTCATCTTCTGCAAATTTCCTGTCGGTAAGATTAGAAAAATTTAATCGCAAATTTCAGGCTCAAGCCTCGTGTTATTACATAACATAATAAAAATCTGAAGAGGAAATATGATTCCACCAAATTAAAACGCTCAATAAATAATTAGTGAAGGCGATCAAAGTTTTTTCAAGTTAAATTAGTTAAATGCCAAAATATCGGTACCCTCTCCTCCGCAGAGGCGTTTAGTGTACCACGTGGGCTACATACACGAATGTTGTAAAGCATGCGGGTAATTTGTAAATTCACGCGGAGCATCAAGGGAAGACTGGAAGTATCCTCGTCTTCCCTTGATCTGCCGCGAGCTGCATTCACCCAGTGAGCTCTATATATATATCTGGAGTGAGAACTTATGTCCAAAAAGTGAAGCCAAAGATGGCGGAAATTGACGTCCAGTGCCAATCCCTTTCTATTGTTTTCGACCGCGCGGTTTACACTAGCCGGCAAGGAGTGTGCCGAAAT
Source organism: Trachythela sp. YZ-2020 (assembly GCA_016169945.1). Classification (NCBI taxonomy): domain Eukaryota; kingdom Metazoa; phylum Cnidaria; class Anthozoa; order Malacalcyonacea; family Clavulariidae; genus Trachythela; species Trachythela sp. YZ-2020. Next base: position 114,520 of record JADLSH010000197.1, on the reverse strand, counting down.
TTCGTGTTTTTACTCCGATTTAAACAATAACATCATGATTTTATGAACTAATAACTTGATTAGCGATGCGATCTGTTAGAAAAAACTGGAATTAGCTGGATAAAATGATATGAAAACTGTTTATGACCTTCATGAGTTTGGACGTCAATTGCCGCCATTTCACTTGGTCTATTGGCCGAACATTAGAAGTTCTTACTCCAGATATATATGGAGCTCACTGCATTCACCATGATTACCCGCATGCCTTACGTTTTCCGGGTTAAAAATCCTCTGCTAATAACAAAACAAAGCGAAAGTTTATTAATTAAGGCAAGTATTACAATTATCGATAGGAGTGAATATAACTTTTATACATAACTTTATTGTTTTAACCTTCGTTCTAATTTATGCTTTTGTTATTTAGAGCCTGATCAATAGATAACTAGGCATATTAATTATCGAAGGTTGTTATAGGGTATCGATAGCGGAATTTGTCTACGTTACAAAACTATGTTAAACAAACCAAAACTTTTAGAACTAAACCATTACTGTTTCTCTTAATTGATATTACTTGCAGATGGACGTTGACAACAAAACAAAAATTTAAATGTTTTTCTATAGTTTGTCAGACGACAGTAGTAAACAAACGAATTTATGGCAAAGTTAGAATAAAACAAAAAATAGAAACACATGTGTAAATGTTTCTTGATGGTGTTGTCGTAGCCATGATTCGTGTTGACCAAATCAAATATCAAGAGCGGTGACAGTGTCAAGGCAAAAAGACAAGCGATGTACATAATTGTGTGAAGAAAATGCTTTTGTCTGAAATGGGTTCGCTTTCGTCTTTGCGTTGACGTTTCCTTAGCCGTTGTCGTGTTTCCACTTTGAGACTCCAAATATTTCGCCTCCTTTTTCAAATGATGGATCGTTTTAATATACAACAAACACGAACAAAATATCATAAAGATACCACTTATAAGACGAAAACCGGTGATAGCTTTTTCGAGATCGTTTTTCAAAGCTATGTTCAAGAATGCAAACAGCCATTATAACTGCCATTGGCATAGCCTTCTTTCCATTTATAAACACTCGGTATTTAAAAGGATAAGAAACAATAAGACAACGATCCAATGGCAGAAGGAAAATACTGAGAAAGGAAATATAAATAGGAGCCGTAAACAAACGAGAAACAATTAGACCATCAATACACGAACGCCAATAGTACTTCGCGAATTTGTACAAACATAACAAAAGGTCCGAGAACGTATTATTCATTATGAGATACGATGAACAATTTCTGAAACATCTTAGAGGATCTTTTACCAGTCCATAGAGCAATATCGAGTTACATAAAATCCCAGCAAAAAGGGAAAGTTGACAGCAAATAGCATAAGCTTTGTTATCAGAATGAGGGTTTATACAACTTGTTGTTGTATTCATTCAACAAATAGCATGTCGTTGTTGGATGAAAGAGCGTGCATGTGTATACTTAACCACCTTCTTGTTCAAAATGATAAGTAAACATGCAAGCGAATAATCGATTTATATGAGAGCTAACTCAATCAAAAGGTGTTGCATATATTTTCCTTTTTTAATTAAGATCTAATATACATATAGGAAAAAGACAGGAATGGATTTTGGACTGAACTGCACAGCTGGAACTTCTAACCGCGAGTTCCTATAATATAGTTTTTATATCATATTTTCTTTGATCTAAATTAAGTAATTATACACTATATACCGCAATTTTATACAATATTCATGCCTGGAATGGTAGCCATAAGTGATGCTTGGAGAATGAAAATTATGTAGGTGCAAGATATTCTTGTCAAAACGAAGTCAGCCCCCCCCCCCAAAAGCTTGAGAAAGGGGGCTCATCCTCCAAGCCCCCTCCCCCCTCTTCCACATCACTGCCATACAGAGAACCATTGCAATTGACATTGTAGATCGGGTTATTCTAGTTAGTTAGTCAGATCATCTATCTCTAGTATATAAGTCGAGATTAATTTTAACATAGTGCAAGCGATGCAAAATCAAGCAAAATGCATATTCTTTTAGAAAGTTAACCAATTGACTGTTTTCATGTGACGTGCTGGTGGACAACTTCAAAGTTCCGATGTTTATCAGAGCAAATATTTGTTTGTTTTAAGGCATTTTTCCACCAGCAAGGGCAAACGTAAAAACCAGACCTGAATTGCAAACGACTGCAGATTACATTCCCGTCACACAGTTTGCCGATATTCACTGGAATGACTTGTTTAGTCCAGTTGTCCAGAGTTCAGATATTTTGAATTATATGCTCAGACATCCTGCTGCAGTTTTAATTTTGTAATAAGAAGCAACTAAAAGGATAATTTGTTTGCGCAATGCTCTTGATATCCGAAACAATAGTACTTCAAGCATGCATTAATTAACATAGTTGATTCTGTGGGAGATAATTAAAAGCCTGGGAACGAGGTTGATTCTGTGCTTGAACTATAGTTTGGCTAGGTTTAATTAATCAGTCTAAAGGCAACTATATTTTATTATATCACTATAGAATAGAAACAAAAGTCTAGGAATTCGATCGCAGTGAAGTAATGCTTTAAAAAAAGGAAATCAATAATTTTGCCTTGTTGGACTCAGTTTTCAATATGACATGTGATATTTTCTACAAACTCGGTCCGTAGAGGTAGAACCGGTCACTCAAAGCAGCTAACTTCCATATTATTACACAATATATTATCGCGGTTCCTCTGTTATTTATAAAGCTGTATTGAGCAATAAAGACCAAATTAAGCAGGGAAGAACGGGCCTGATGAATTGAATTAAATAATTGATCATATCCAAGGGGCTTTATCTACAGAAAGCCCTCCGGATACAACAGACATCTCCGGATCAATAAGACAAGGGAGATAAAGTCATAACGAATAGACCCATTGCTTTGTGTACATTTTTCTGGCAGCCCAAATTCAGATTATAAAAAAAGATTAATGTTTTCCATTGGCACTGTGATTCAACAATGTATACAACAATATATAACGAAGCTCTATCGCTTGGAAGCTTTTTAAATATTAGCCTGCCAGAAAACCGTAAATGAGACAAGGAATCTATACCACTTTATAATAAACACATTAGTTTAAGCATGAATTACTGTAGTTGTAGTAGCATGAACTGTAAAATTTACGGCTTACTTTACGCACTTTTCTTGTCTCTTTATTCTGCCCTGTATCACAAACTGCGAGACTGCAACCAACAATCGAGTGTTCTTGAATCACGACTGCATGCAAAGCAAAATTTTCGTGGCTTTAATATGTGTTCTGGCCAAGTGTTGTTTGTTGAATTCTTCTTACTCTGCAATGCCATTCCGGCGATCTCTAATTTCGTTATCATTACATGATCTCCTTCAGGCCTGCGGAAACTTCCTCCATAAAAACAACACGACTGAAAGTTAGCCGTTTAACGAAAAGGATTTTCTTAGAGAAAGTCTAGAAACAAATAACTTGACAGCCTTGCTTGAAGAATTACGAAATCATTTGAATAACAAATCGTGTATTATTTTGAAATCACATGCTCTTTAAAACGGTGCGCAATTTCTTGTTCTATTGTCCGACCAGCGCAGCTACACTTGACTATTGTTTTTAATCTCATCATGCATTAGCAATGATGCATAAAACAATAAGAGTGCAAAAAGTTAAATCATTCCAACTGAGAACATTGTCTTTCATTAGTCTTTTGAGAAATCCTTGTCAATCATGTAACAATTAAGTATAAATCAGTTAATTATCTCGAATCTCAGCTTTTGTACAAATACAGCATGAAAAAGCCTCGCATGACGGTCTTTTATGCCGGTTTTCCACTTGCGAAATTTTTCGTGCGAAGCGAATTTTTCATTTGTCTTTGGTCTCTCAACTGGAACCATGTGGAACTAATTGGATAAAGACAAAAGAAAAATTCGCTTCGCGCGAAAAAATTCGCAAGTGGAAAACCGGCTTAACTCCTACTTAAAATATCGTGTTTAACAGATTTACTGCCGAAACGAATCAGGGATGCAATTAACGTTGCAAATGCACGTACAAATTCAATATAATACATATATACATAGAAATATTTTTTAATCTTGGCTGAGAGCAGCGCAATATCATTGTAACATATAGACAAAAGGTTTAAAAAGATACATTCCATCCAAATTCTTTAAACTTGTCAAAAATCGTTTTTTGATAGAAAGAAACTCTTCACAGATCTCAGTTTCTAGTGCTTCTAAAGCTGTTGTTCCAGTCATTTAAATTTGAAATTCTCGAAATTTGTTAATTTTGTTATATATGACATGAAGTTTCACGAAATCATAAAAGTGTGGGCTCAATTTGGAATTTTCGTGCGCTTTTTCATTTTCAAAACCAAGCAAAAAACTTCCCGCCAAAATCTGCATTTTGTGAATTTAACTTTATTTATAGCACTTTCCCAGTTGTTCACTACAACGTTCACTTCAATATGTGTACGTGTGCCTATAAAAAGCATTTTCAACTGTAAAATTTAATTACAAATTACTAAAAAGCCCTGAAATCAACATCACAAACTTTCCGCCAAAATCTGCATTCTGCAAAATTAACTTTGTATATTAAAAAGGCTTTCCCAGTTGTTCACTAGCTACAATTTACGTTCACAATTGAAGTCAACAGTAATATTTACTAAAATTAGTAAACAAAAAACACCGAAATCAACAAACATAAACTTCCCGCCAAATTCTGTATTTTCCGAAACGAATATTAGACTCTCCTACTAGGCACAAATTTCACTTCAACATGTCCATGTGTACGTGTGAGAATATATTCAACTGTAAAATATAATTGTAATTTAAAAAGAAGTATAAAAATATGTAAATTAACAAACACAAACATTTTTTAACCGAATTCATCATTATGGTTGGGATCTACCGGAAACTTTTTAATAGAAGCGTTTAATCCCCGATAAAACTAACATTGTGAATTACCACGTCAACTACTACCATGTTTGTAACGAACCGATTTCCAAGGTTCAATTAGCTCAACTAATAAGCGTGAGGCTGGTGCATGGAAGGTAATTTCCTGATCAAATATAAACCTCCCATACAAAAATTTCACTTTTGATTCACAAGTAATAAGGTATTTTATGTGCGAAACTGTTCTAATTGAACATATGAAGCAAGAAAAAATTCTATATGTGAAATTGATTTTCACATATGAAACTTATGAAACTTTACTCGATCCAACCAGCGAACTATTTACAATATACAGCTATTTCAATTAAGGACTTTAAGGTTGTCACAGACAATAGTCAAATGTACAATATGAGCGCTAAATGAATGATGGGAATAATCATACATTCATTTCTAAATATAAATTCAATCCAGGATACTTCAAAAAGGTTTATTACAATTTTTATTTTTGCAACGTTTCGGACAGTTTAACTGCCCGTCTTCAGTCTTTTTGAAGTATCCTGGATTGAATTTATATTTAGAAATGAATGTTATAAACAAAGGTGAAAGTTTTAGAAAAATAATTAAGGAATAATCATAGTTTTAAATAAGTTTAACACATCAGTACTCGTGGGAATACAAATGGTTACTGAGATACTATATTTGTATTCATAAATCATTAAATTTAACTAAATTCTATACAGACTACAAAATCAAATTTCGCCCAATAACTAATCTATATAACACACACAAATAAGTTAAATCTCCTCCTCCCGCGTTCCCCATGTATAAGCTAACCTAAAATAAGTCAAATAAGGCCTAATTTCCAGTCCTCGCACAAATCAACTCATAGCTCCACGCCGGGGCCGCCGAGAGGGGGGGCAACCTAATAGGGGCCCCCAACTTGAGAGAGAGCCTAAAATTGAGCAGGTCCCCTCAAAATGTAGGGGTCGGTGTACGGGCCCACTTGCAGATTGAGAGCATTTTTGAAATTGGGGGCCCTTTTCAAGTTAGTTCTACTTGCATCCTAGTTGGGGCCCCTTACATGCCTTAGCACAGTTTTAGTCTTTTTCTGCTGTTTGAAAAAATGACGTCACAGGGGCCCCCAGAGAAAATTTTGGCCCGGGCACCGCCAATTCTCTCGGCGGCCCTGTCCATGCGAGAGCTTCAATCTCATTTAAATGAATCACAAGCAAGCAAGTTACTTCGTACGAGAACTGAAAATCGAGCTATGGTAACAAAATTAAACGACAGGGAACACATGAAATGATTTCATATCTTAGAGTATTTCAGTGAAGTAATATATATGAGGACCGAACTTACTACAGATGAATTAAGATCTTGGGTTTGAGTTTCACGGGTTTCGTTTAAGGTTTAGGGTTCATATTCAGAATCAGTATTAGGTTTCCGGTTTACGACTCGCATTTTGGTTTATGATAACAATTAAGGCATAGGTTTAATATGAGGGTTTAGGTTCACATTTAGGCCAAAGATTAGAGTTGAGGTGTAGGTATGTTTTAAGATTATAGGGTGCAGGTTTAGGGCAAAGATCAGGTTTAAGATTAAGAATCAGAATCAGAGTCTAGGTAAAGCGCTCATGTTAAAGGTTTAGGAATAAGGATTCGTTTTTACAGAAATCTGGATTAGGCACACTACTAGCTATAATGTGAAGTAAGGAGATAATATCTGAAACTCAAGTTTCTTAGCTTGATCACTTGAAGATATTCAGTAGTTAATTGAAATAGATTTGTGTCAATTTATACGTAAAATGCACTGAGTGTTTTAAAATTTCAACCTAGTTCCCAGGCTCTCTACTCTGCACTCTTTCTCCACAAAAGCCTGGGCACGAGGTTGCTAAAATTTACCTTCCTTCAACGACAAAATACTTCAATTTCGGTTGGCTGGAAGTACTCACTGCCCGCCAGCAGAGCTTTGGTTTGTGCAGTGCCAAATTGATATCCTGGAGGAGGTTGGTATGTGTGACCAAGATCGCTGTATGAACCTTGGTTTCCGTTGGCATAGTCACTGATGATCAGATCACGATCACCAAAACAACCACCACCAAAAAAGGCAAAAATTGCTCCACAGCCAGGATTACATACGATTGCTCCTTCATTTTGATGATCATATATTGAACACTTGAACGACGGTAAGTTGTTCTTATTTCGAAGTGAAAATAGAAATGAAACATCCGAACGTTTAAACCCAAAAAATAGAGCTGAAAGAAAAGTAAGAAATATTCATCAATAAATCCTAAATCTTTTCTTGGAATTATTCAGTAGTTTAAACCTTTTTAGAGGCGTCTAAACTCAGTAATAAGTAAAGGTGCACTGGGTATTCGTCTTCCCTTGATGCTCCCCAGAGGAGAGTTTGAACATGTCTGGAACATAAAGTAACATAAAAGAGATAAACTCACACGTCTTCATTATAACTAAGCTTGTTATAACCATTTTCAAGCTTTTTATCTAGTCAATTCATTATTCATTGCAAAACTAATTGCAGTTCTTTATATGTGACATTACTACCCAATTGTTACTACCTAATGTTTTGAAAGATGACAATTTAATTTTTGCTTACATTCACGTACTAAATTTTCATTGTTAAAAAGAAATGCAAAGAATACCTCCAGTTTTCCAGCTCTGATCAGTATAACCACCAAAGACATTGTTTTCACATTTGACCAAGGTCACTGAAGGTCCTACATCGTCGCTCTTTCTATGAAAATATTTTGCTCCCCAACCATCATCAGAAGCTCGATAACAAAGTTGCCAACCAAATTTCTTATCTTCCATCCACTCTGTAAGTTGCTTCGCAAAGTCAATGTCACCCTCCAAGATGGTTGATCTTTCAAGTAACGACTGTTGAGATTGAACTGAATTAATTATGATTCATTGAAGCATTGAACACATCTACATATATGTATATGAGCGTGTTTTGTTTCACGAAATGCCAGAGTGCTCGATATAATATAAATATAGCAAATATAGGTATCCACTGCGCCTGTTTCATGCAAGAAGCAGTTGCTGGTTTATCTTCATTCGTGTTTGACATTTCACAAACTTATTGAAAAAGAATGAACAGCAAATGACCATTTAGAAGCAAAACCGTCAAAGGTTTTCAAATAGTCGCTGAGCACCGATGTCCCAGATCGCTTTAAACACTCATATTCTTAATATTCGATCTAGTTAAATAAACTACCGAAAATTATCTAATAAACGTGAACTCTCTTATCAACACCTCGTATGTAATTGACGGTCAATTAAGTACTTTGCAACCCATATCCAATAAACGCCCTCCGCTGCAGGAAGCGTTTATTAAATTACATTAAAATGTTTCTTAAAGTGTTTATGAAATGAAATTTTGTCCTAGTTTTTTATCGCACCAGTTGAAAGAATCTTCAAAATAATGAAGAATGGCCGCTACAGTTTATTCATATCTTACCTCATTCCCAAGTTATCACACTTTTTGTATTTTGAGTTATGACGTCACTGGTTTTACTTGAGGTGGTACAAAAAGACGAAAGTCTGATATCTCAGAGGCTATTCAACAAAATTAAATCAAATTTGGTGCAATTAGCAAATGTGCCTAGACAAACATTTTGGATCATATATATGGTTGTCATGGCAACACATTAATTACCAGACCCCTCTCTATCTGTTTAAATAATGTCTCTTTTAGGCCTTTTCCAACGAACGTTTATTTTACTCAAATAGTTTATACGCACCAAAACGCCAAAACAAACAGTGACAATAAGTGAGAATCGCAAAAAATGCTTTTTAGTTTGTTGCAAGCAAAGAAGTAGGCAAATAGAAGGGGACTAGGGACTAGTGTGTTTCCCTGACAACTATATATACGTACCAAAATGTACCCGAAATAAACTAAAAACAGCCATATTTAAATTTAAATTGTAGTTTTGCCGGAAATTCTGCAGGAGACATTGACCCACCACCGAAAAAAGCTAGTGAATTCCCTTCAATTGAATTCACGACTAAACTGAATTCTTAAGATTTGAAATATAATATACAATATAAATATACACTTACCAATTTTCCCCAAATTGTTTAGGTCTATACTGCCAACAATGCTTTTGGTTGATTTTTCCTGCAGATATTGCAAATAACCATAATGAACTGGCAGCATCATTTCTGGACTTTCCTTCTCGATATCGCCGGTGTTCACCACAATCACCTCGATTTCTTTTCCAAGCGAAAGGATTTCTTCATTGCTTCCTTTTTCGATGATATTCTTTGCAAACTCCAGTGAGCCATTCACTTTCTCCACGTATGCTTTCATATCGTCATGTTGTTTCACAAGTGTTTGGTTGGCCTCGTCACGCTTTCTGTCAACTTGGCCAAGCAAGACTGCCGTGTTGTGTTTTAGTTTCTTGGTAAATTGTTCCAAGATTTCTTTTTCTTGTTGCAAGATGGCATCTCTAGCCCTTTTGGAGTTGGCATGTAGATTTTGGGTAGCGTGTTCTATTTTCTGTAAAGCGTTTTCCCCTTCGTTAGATTTGTTCTGCAAGATAGCGAAAGTTGTCTTCAATGCTTCCTTGTGCTGCTCTGCCACTACATCAATAGGTTGATAATCATGGCCAGCTTTCGAATGATCTAGAAGGACACAAGTCATACAAGCCAGTTGCTGACATGTATGACAATAGAATTCAAGCGGTTTATTTCCATGACCATATTTCTGACATTGTGGCTTTCCTTTCGCTTTGGCTTGGTTTTCAGGTTTTGCCAATTCGTCCAAAGTCAACACAACATGTTTTTTGAAGTCAAGCCAGTTGGTGTGTGCCGTCAAGCAGTTCTTGCACAGATAGCGTTCACATTCAATACATCGGCATGTGGCAGGTACTTGAGCTTTGCAAGATTCATAAGGAAGCTTTTGTGTTTGTTGTTGTATTTTCAATATGTCGAGCATATTGTTGATAAAATAGTTGAATGGAAGTCGTTCCACGCTTTCGCCTTGTCTGAGTTGAAACTGGGTTCTGCACTGCGGACAGTTGAACAGATGCTCGGTTCTACGTTTGTTTTAGGACTCCTTGCGTTGAATTTCAACATACCTAGCAAGACAATGTTCACAAAAGGAATGAAAGCAACCCAGTGTCCGCGGTTTGGTCAAAGTCTCCTTACATATTGAGCATGTTAAGAGACTTTCCTTTCGCTCGACGGTGCTCGTATTTGAAGTAGCAGCCATTTTTTACGTGGTACTGCTCTCAAAAGAACAGTCCAATGCTGAAAATCTTTTTCTCGTCTTAGCAAAGCATCATAAGTCTACATTACGCAAAGACGAAAATGAAACTAACCTTGTAACCAAGGAAGTCAATTAGGCATTTCTTGGTATTGTCAAGAAAATGACGTCATATGCTTGCTCTTTCATTGGTCTAGGTTAAAAACTGGTATCATATTTCGTCAGTATACTCGATGTACTTTTAATGACACTAATGTACTTCTAGCTGATTATATGTAGACATTCCTAACTTGCTATATAGTATACGGATACCAACTTTAGTCTAATATGTCTTGAGTGATTCAATATTGTTTTGAGCTACATAGAAAGAAAGCTTGTTCTACACGACGGCGGTCGTCATATTACGTAATATGTATTGTCAATGGAAGTTATTAATAGCATTTCACCTTTAATCTTTAATAAAATTTCTTTTAACACGGTAGCCTATTCAGTATAATATGTACAATCTGTTTTTCAAAGGGCCGTGCTATATAATATCAAAAACACATTGACTATAATTGTTTACTAATTAATTACAGCACATAATTATTACACACTCCATTAATTTCGGAAATGCATTATACTATATTGTGCAAGGGTTAAACGCCGTTTAAAATAGGGTAAAGACAAATCCTGAATGTTATTAGTTACTTCATCCGGTAATTCGTTCCACCCTTGTGCTGCTCTATAAGAGAAACTTCTTTTGAGAAAGTTAGTTCTTGGTTTAGGTAAAGATTTCACATTTCGTGAAGAAATTCTGCACATAGTCAGGTAGTATGTTAGTTAAAGCTTTAAACGTCATGATGGTTTCTCTTTTCTTTAAAATGTCTTCAATTGGCATCCAATTGAGACTTTCTAGTATTTGAGTGGAACGAACCTCGTATGATTGTCCCGAGATAACTCGAGCTGCTCTTCTTTGTAATTTAGAAAGTTTGTTAAGAATGGAATTAGATCCATCATTCCATATTGTTGAGCAATATGTCAGGTGAGGAAATACTGGAGCATTGTACATTTTGATTAGAATATGTAAAGGAACAAAGGACTTAGCTCTTCTTAATAATGCAATATTTTTTGAGATTTTTTTACATTGCGCGTCAATGTGCATACCCCACTTTAATTGATCGTCGATGATAAAACCAAGAGATTTTTTGCTGGTGACACGTTTAATATTATTATCTCCTATGGCTAATGAAATCTCTGGGATGTCTTCAAAATTAGCGAGACGATATCTAGACCCAATTATCATAAATTCCGTTTTTCTATAGTTTAACGTGAGTTTGTTGCCTCTAAGCCAACTATAAACATTCTCAAGATCTCTTTTAAGTTTAGTCTCGAATTCATTGGGATCCAAACCGGCACAGGAAAGATTTGTGTCATCAGCAAAAGAGTTAGCCTTGGTTGTTTCTAGACACTTAGGTAGATCGTTAATATACAAGAGGAATAGAATGGGGCCAAGATTAGATCCTTGCGGTACCCCACATCTAATTTCTCTAGCGTGTGATTTTTTCCCATTCATTAAACAAATCTGTTTTCTATTTTGGATATAAGATTTAAACCATGCGTAACTAGTTCCTTTTATGCCGTATAAGTAAAGTTTTCATGGTCGACAGTGTCAAAAGCTTTTTTCAAGTCCAAGAACAGGACTCCATTGATTAAGCCACTGTCCATGTTATATAACCACTTATTTGTCGAACCTAAGAGTGCCGTCTCAGTAGAGTGTTGCGAACGAAAACCGGACTGTTGCTCTACAAGAATGCTATTGTCGGCAATAAACGTTCTCAATTGATTGTATACTAGCCCTTCAAACAGCTTAGCAACCACAGAAATTACAGAGATTGGTCTATAATTTCCGCAATCAGTTTTACTCCCTTCCTTAAAGACTGGTGATACCTTGGCGATTTTCCAGTCGTCAGGAAAAATTGCAGTCTGAAGAGATAGATTAAAGATATTGGCTAATGGTTGCGCGATAACATCGCTTGTATCTTTTAATAATTTTACACTTATGCCATCCAGTCCTGGTGATTTCCTTAAATTAAGTTGGTTTATAGCGTCAAAAACCTCCTGGACTGAAATACAAGAAAAGTGAAACGAACTCTCTACAGGAGTGACAAATATCATAGGGTCAACATTAATATTTTGGACATTATCCGACAATTTACAACCGATGGATGAAAAATACTGATTAAAACAGTCCGCAATATTTGTGTCTCCAGTGATAACTTGATCATCTACATTTAGCTGCGTTACCTGGGTAGTTTTAGGCTCTTTGTTTAAAAGCTCATTAATAGCCTGCCAACTCCCTTTGCTATTATTTGCATTAGATAACTTCGTTTTAAAGTATTCTTCCTTAGTCGTTTTAATAAGCTTATTTAATTTATTCTTGCACCTTTTGTAGGCCTCGTTATGTTATAGATAAAACATGAGCAGTCGATCTTTATCTGATATAGAAACTCGAGCCGAAGGCGAGTGTTTGTATATCAGATAAAGATCGGATGCGAATGTTTTATCGAACTTAAACAACGACCCATCTTATGAGTTCATTGGCGAAGTAATTTTAAAAATAAACATTGTCTAAGCCGAGAAAATCAAAGCTGAAGTTTATGTAAATCAGGACAAACCTTTATCCGATTTACAAACATTGATTAAACATTCAATTCATTTCTTTTGAATTTTCCTCATGAATTATTAATGAGTTTTTTAAAGTTACTTGATGTTAAGCGAACATTCTGCCTTTTAAGATAGTCCCTATGATGCATTAAACGCTTTATTTATTTTGTCAGCCATGGTTTATGTTCACTCTTAACGCGACGTTGTCTAACTGGCGCGTTTTTTTCAGCAATAGTAAGAAAATTGTTCTTAAATTCATTCCATAGCACATTTGGATCATTTGATGCGGAATATAAAGTAGTATAGTAGCTTAGCTCTTCTTTAAATTGGTGTGAGTTGAAATTTTTTTAAACTGTCGTGTAAATACAATTTTTGGTTGCTCTTTAGGAATGCTAATTTTCCGACATATATAAACAAGACTATGGTCACTAATCCCAAGGTCAACAACTCCGGCTTCTAAGGTTTTATCATCGCCGATATGTGTAAGAATTAAATCAATCAGAGACGAAGAATTATAAGTAGTTCTAGTCGGGGTTTGTATGTGTTGCTGCAGTTGGAAAATATCGATAATATCAATTAACTTAGAAGTAGCTTGGTTTTGAGTATGCTCAATAAGACTGATTACAATTAAGATCCCCCATTATGATAATATCTCTGTCTTCATTATCAATCAGCTTTAAAAAGTTTTCGAACTTTTGGAATAACTCAATTTTTGCACTCGGTGGTCGATACCAAGTTGAGATAAGCACTGGTTCACTTTTGGGTTTTCTAACTTCAATACAAAGCAGTTCCAGAGTATCTTGTAGTAAATCTTTACGTATGATATATGGAATGATAGTCCTTATATATATAGCTACCCCTCCCCCATTTCTGTTTCGATCGATCAGATCTTATAATATCATAACCAGGTATCTGTACTTCACAGTCTAGGATACTACCGTCTAATCTAGTCTCATTTAAGGTTAATACGTCAAAAGGTTAATCGCGCAAAAAATAAGTAGTTCTTCATAGTGTTTGGGCAAGCTAGCGATGTTAATTTGTGCTACTTTAAAACCTTTAAGTTTAGGAATAGTAGGGTTTGGTTGCATTACTGGCTTTATTGTGTTGGTAACGGGTTGTGGAGGGGGTGGAGCATGGGTAGATAGTCAATTTGGAATTTTTTAGATAGTTTGTAAAGTGCTGGGCTAGTTTAGCTGTTCCTTGTTGGGAAAGGTGGAGTCCATATGGGTTGAAGTGTTCAGAGGAAATGTTTCTGTGGGTGATGATCTTCCACTTATTATTGGTACATACCTGGGATAGCTTAGTATTGATTTCTGTAATTTTCGCATTCAGACTAGGGTCATCATTTCTTGTAATTACTTCGGAAATAGCGAGATTCGTTGTAGGTAGTTCCTTCTTGATCTGTTGCCCAAGCATGGATATAGCATTTGTTATTTCTTGTGGACCTTGTGGTGTACTTTGTCTCACGTCGTTTGTACCGACATGCAGAATCAAATGGTCGGGGGCACGGGCCAAAGTAGGTTTAACATAATATTCCATATCGCTTACCTTCGCACCTGGAAACGTCTTGATTTGAGTGTTGAAGCTCCTTGTACTTCTCCTTAGCTGCGTAGGATTTATGTGCTTGGGCATGGAGTCTCCCACGATAGCTACGTTAGAACGAGGCTGATGGTAAGTTTGCTTTGTTTCTTTGCCGCGAGTATGATGCATTCTGTTATTTTTTTTATTTGCTTGTTTAGGGACCGTTGCTGGTTCTGTATGACCGGTAACAAGGTCATTCTGCGTAACATCTACGTCATCTTCATTGCTTTCTTCGACATTGAGGTTGGAGAATCTATTACTCACTTGAATATTCGTATTCAATGCTTCTTCTGTTTGACCTGCGCAATCAACTGAATCCTGTGTCTCGCTTTGTTTACTCATTTCATTAGTGTTATCCTTAATTGTAACGTTAGGTTTTTTTCTTGCTCGGCACTCTTGGCCTTCCCTTGTAGATGGACTAATATATAACTTAAGTTGTTAATTCTCGCTTGCAAGTCACTGTTCTCGTTTTTAAGGTTCGCGTTCTTGTCCGTGAGTTTACGATTTTTTTCTTTTAGTATGGCAATTTCGTTTTCTAATTCTTGATAATTTGGCTGTTTACGTTCGTTTGTGTTTTCAATGAACGACTTTATAGCAGCTGTATTGGTAAATACTTCTTTAGTTAGTGCTTCTAATTTATTATTTAGATACTCTAAAGAAAGCGACTCGCTCGACTGCTCCTACTCGCTCGACTGCTCGAAGCTAATGTTTTCGTTACAGCTGCCCTGATTCCCAGCTTCGTTTTCTTTATCGATACTTGTAAGTCGTTTTGACACCGAAGCCAACGAAATAAACTGCTCTTTGATTGTCTCCTTAAGTTTTCCACTAAGTGTGATAGATTGGGTGTCGAGATACCATCGCAAGTCTATATCTTTTGCTTTAAACTGCTTTGAATCTCCACCAGGGGAAAACCAAATGCCATTAGATATATTTAGCCCTTCTTCAATAAACATTTGCAACGCTTGAAATGTTCCTGTCCATTTCAGTTTATCTTTATCGTTAAGCGATATATTATGTAAAAGGCTAATTCCCTTGTCTTCATCAGCATTCATCTTTAAAATAGATTTTTAGCGGAGCGAAAAAAACACATCCGACACGCTTGACTACGATGCTTGACTTTGCGCAATGCTTGTTAACATCTGGCTGTTGTAAATAAGGTCATGCATGTTGCGGTCCCGTGGGGGGCCATTTTCTTAAAAGGGACCTTCGTAACCAAAAAAAATAGATGAGTTGCACGCATCAGCCGTATTTAATGTTGTGTGCGGAAGCGAGCCAGCCCTAGCAAGAGGGCTGATTTTTCTCATAAAATGAGGTGAAAGCCGCCCTACTGGCAGGCTGCTCAGAGACGATTGGGACCGGGGAAAATTTTCCTGGTGATTTTCCATCGTCAAAGATCTTTGGAGTCATGTGCTCCTTAAGAAAACTGATTCTCATATTCTTGAGCTTTTTGGACAATCAACTGGATTGCGTCGTCTTGTTTTGAATATTTAAAAAATATTTTCAATTCACTTTCAGGTATTCTTCCCCGGGAAAATTTTGAAATTAAGATCTCGAGAATGGCAAATCCGCAAATTCCTGTATTCTGGGAAAGTAATTCATTTTATTTTTATTTGGGAACCCTCTTTAGCTGGGGCCAGGGGCAAATTGCTCCCCTTTGTTCCCCTCTGGGCAGCCCTGCCTAAAGGGGGACTGGGAGGGGCATATTAAAAAAATGCCTTGTTGCGGATCGCCATGCACATGTATTAGCATAATTATCATAATATAATTACAGGCTGTCCCAACCCCCCCCCCCCCACTATATTTTGTAGAATTACTAAGCTAGCTTTAAATTCAGATTTTTATATTTGATAAAATAACTATCATATCGATCATGCCAATACATTGATATTTGACTGTTCAAAATAACCAACTGTTTGCCTTCTTAAATCACTTTAGTTTGCGACACCAATTTTGCATGCCGTCCAAATTATGGAAATTAGGTTAAAAGTTTTGTAATATTTTTAGAAGGATTTTTAAAAATACTACCCAGCTATCATTTATACAACTAATTATTTGTGGTCCATATCATCAAGATTTTGTTTCATGTAAAAATTACTAAAAAGGAGGCGAAAGCCCCAGCAAGGTGGATAAAATGCCCAGAATTTGCTGTTTTCCATCCAATTTGTTCCAAAACAGCAAATTTTGCACATTTTCCTTTCCCTATTCGGGTTTTTTTAATTTTTAGAGTAAATGACTTCTCGATGTTGGCTACAACAAATCGTAAGTTTTATGGTAGATATGTAACCATTCGCTTTAAAAATTCTTTCCGAAATATGTTTTACCTAATTTCCTTAATTTGGACAAGTTGCAATATCGGTGTCGCTACCTTAAATGATTCTAGAAGGCGAATGATTAGATATTTTGATTAGTCAAATACCACTTAATTAACATGATATGTTTGTTATTCAACCAAGTGCAAAAATTTGAATCTTTGATCAGAGGTAACGAAGTAATACCACAAAATATGATGGGGGCATTTTTTTGGGACACCCTGTATAATTGCACAATACTAGGCAAATATAACGGTATGTGCTAAAGCTAAGTTCGTTTCATTTTTTGCTAGCTCAAAAAGTCAGCATTGTTGGCGATTATGCTTGGACTGTATGAAAACCGTTGCGTAAAACATAACTATTGTATAGCGACAGGGTTTGGAAACTTCGGTTGCGTGATTTCGTATAGTATAATTCCCTACAGACATTATGAAAATCTCACCTTTTTGAGCGGATGCTGAACTTATGCAAACCAATATATTTGTTTTCTCCTTCGGTGGGTGATGAAAGGGAAGTTTGAGCAACGTTTTGATCGAAAACGCATGCAATCTGGTCTCTGTGGTCATATTATTGCTATAGGCGTGAGCTATCATGTTTACACTTGATACACTTGATTACTATTTCGCCTCCTTTTTCAAATGATGGATCGTTTTAATATACAACAAACACGAACAAAATGTCATAAAGATACCACTTATAAGACGAAAACCGGTGACAGCTTTTTCGAGATCGTTTTTCAAAGCTATATTCAAGAATGCAAACAGCCATTGAAAAATTATAACTGCCATTGGCATAGCCTTCTTTCCATTCATAAACACTCGGTATTTAAAAGGATAACAAACAATAAGACAGCGATCCAGTGCCAGAAGGAAAATACTGAGAAAGGAAATATAAATAGGAGCCGTAAACAAACGAGAAACGATTAGACCATCAATACACGAACGCCAATAGTACTTCGCGAATTTGTACAAACATAACAAAAGGTCCGAGAACGTATTATTCATTATGAGATACGATGAACAATTTCTGAAGCATTTTAGAGGATCTTTTACCAGTCCATAGAGCAATATCGAGTTACATAAAATCCCGACAAAAAGCGAAAGTTGACTGCAAATAGCATAAACTTTGTTATCAGAATGTGGGTTTATACAACTTGTTGTTGTATTCATTCTAATTTTTATGGATGAAAAAGCGTGCATGTGTGTACTTAATCACCTTCTTGTTCAAAATGATAAGTAAACATGCAAGCGAATAATCGATTTATTTGAGAGCTAACTCAATCAAAAGGTGTTGCATATATTTTCCTTTTTTAATTAAGATCTAATATACATATAGCCCCATGATCAGTTATCTCGCAATTAAGATGTTAAATAGGAAAAAGACAGGAATGGATTTTGGACTTTGAACTGCACAGCTGGAACTTCTAACCGCGAGTTCCTATAATATAGTTTTTATATCATATTTTCTTTGATCTAAATTATGCAATTATACACTATATACCGCATTTTTATACAATATTCATGCCTGGAATGGTAGCCATAAGTGATGCTTGGAGAATGAAAATTATGTAGGTGCAAGATATTCTTGTGAAAACGAAGTCAGCCCCCCCCCCAAAAGCTTGAGAAAGGGGGCTCATCCTCCAAGCCCCCTTCCCCCCTCTTCTACATCACTGCCATGCAGAGAACCATTGCAATTGACATTGTAGATCGGGTTATTCTAGTTAGTTAGTCAGATCTTCTATCTCTAGTATATAAGTCGAGATTAATTTTAACATAGTGCAAGCGATGCAAAATCAAACAAAATGCATATTCTTTTAGAAAGTTAACCAATTGACTGTTTTCATGTGACGTGCTGGTGGACAACTTCAAAGTTCCGATGTTTATCAGAGCAAATATTTATTTGTTTTAAGGCATTTTTCCACCAGCAAGGGCAGACGTAAAACCAGACCTGAATTGCAAACGACTGCAGATTACTTAATTCCCGTCACACAGTTTGCCGATATTCACTGGATTGACTTGTTTAGTCCAGTTGTCCAGAGTTCAGATATTTTGAATTATATGCTCAGACATCCTGCTGCAGTTTTAATTTTGTAATAAGAAGCAACTAAAAGGATAATTTGTTTGCGCAATGCTCTTGATATCCGAAACAATAGTACTTCAAGCATGCATTAATTAACATAGTTGATTCTGTGCTTGAACTATAGTTTGGCTTGGTTTAATTAATCAGTCTAAAGGCAACTATATTTTATTATATCACTATAGAATAGAAACAAAAGTCTAGGAATTCGATCGCAGTGAAGTAATGCTTTAAAAATTAGAGGAAATCAATAATTTTGCCTTGTTGGACTCAGTTTTCAATACGACATGTGATATTTTCTACAAACTCGGCGAATCAAACCTTTAATTTGTTCTATATGTCCGTGGCCGACGCTGAATCAAAGTCTACGATAACTTCCATATTATTACACAATATATTATCGCGGTTCCTCTGTTATTCATAAAGCTGTATTGAGCAATAAAGACCAAATTAAGCAGGGAAGAACGGGCCTGATGAATTGAATTGAATAATTGATCATATCCAAGGGGCTTTATCTACAGAAAGCCCTCCGGATACAACAGACATCTCCAGATCAATAAGACAAGGGAGATGAAGTCATAACGAATAGACCCATTGCTTTGTGTACATTTTTCTGGCAGCCCAAATTCAGATTATAAAAAAAGATTAATGTTTTCCATTGGCACTGTGATTCAACAATGCATACAACAATATATAACGAAGCTCTATCGCTTGGAAGCTTTTTAAATATTAGCCTGCCAGAAAACCGTAAACGAGACAAGGGATCTATACCACTTTATAATAAACACATTAGTTTAAGCATGAATTACTGTAGTCGTAGTACAGCATGAACTGTAAAATTTACGGCTTACTTTACGCACTTTTCTTGTCTCTTTATTCTGCCCTGTATCACAAACTGCGAGACTGCAACCAACAATCGAGTGTTCTTGAATCACGACTGCATGCAAAGCAAAATTTTCGTGGCTTTAATATGTGTTCTGGCCAAGTGTTGTTTGTTGAATTCTTCTTACTCTGCAATGCCATTCCGGCGATCTCTAATTTCGTTATCATTACACGATCTCCTACAGGCCTGCGGAAACTTCTTCCATAAAAACAACACGACTGAAAATTAGCCGTTTAACGAAAAGGATTTTCTTAAGAAAGTCTAGAAACAAATGACTTGACAGCCTTGCTTGAAGAATTACGAAATCATTTGAATAACAAATCGTGTATTCTTTTGAAATCACATGCTCTTTAAAACGGTGCGCAATTTCTTGTTCTATTGTCTGATCCAGCGCAGGCTACACTTGAATATTGTTTTTAATCTCATCATGCATTGGCAATGATGCGTAAAACAATAAGAGTGCAAAAAGTTATGTCATTCCAACTGAGAACATTGTCTTTCATTAGTCTTTTGAGAAATCCTTGTAAATCATGTAACAATTCAGTATACAGGGTGTCCCCCAAAAAAGTGACACTATAGAAATTATCTCATTGTTCTTAAACCGCTCTTAAACGCGCGTGATTACACACCCGGGAATTTAATAAAATTCGGTATTAGGGTAAATTGTGTTACAACAAATACTCGTTGCTCTGTAGTCAATTGAACCATTGTTGTTACTCCAACTGATCGTATGATTTACATGTAATTTGATTTTTATGGTAATAGGAGTTATTTTAAATTCCAGAAGCAGAAGTTTATGCACTTGTGGGTTTAGCATAGTGCTCAGGCATTCAAATTATAACAATAGGATAATTTCTATAGTGTCACTTTTTTTGGGGACACCCTGTAAATCAGTTAATTATCTCGAATCTCAGCTTTGCGGTCGCCGCTTGACGGTCTTTAACTCCTACTTAAAATCGTGTTTAACAGATTTACTCGGCCGAAACGAATCAGGGATGCAATTAACGTTGGAAATGCAAGTACAAATTCAATATAATAATTTGTCTGGCATGTTTGCATGCAATTAGAAGCAAATAAGTAATTTTGAATTCCCATGAAGTGTACAAAATCGAGGCTTTTTCTAAAGCCTCTAATTTCTAAGGGTATAGCGGGTTTTTAAGACACCCTGTACATAGACATATTTTACAATCTTGGCTGAGAGCAGTGCAATATTATTGTAACATGGGGAAAAGGTTTAAAAAGATACATTCCTTCCAAATTCTTTGAACTTGTAAAATACCGTTTTTTTTATAGAAGGAAACTCTTCACAGATATCAGTTTCTAGTGCTTCTGAAAATGTTGTTCCAGTCTTTTAAATTTGAAATTCTCGAGATTTGTTAATTTTGTTATTTGTTTATTTATCTAACTTTGCCAAAGAATATGCTACATATACATACAACATTAAATCATAAGTTTTAGAGTAGATATGTAGCCATTTGCTTTAAAAATCCTTTCTTAATGTTCGGAAATATGTTTAACCTAATCTAGTTTCCATAATTTGAACAAGTCGCAATATTGGTGTCGCCACCTTAAGTGATTCTAGAAGGAAAATGATTAGATATTTTGATCAGTCAAATACCACTTGATTAACATGATATGTTTGTTATTCAACCCAGTGCAAAAATTTGAATCTTTGCCTAGAGGTAACGAATTAAGTAATACCACAAAATGTGAGGGGGGCGGGCATTTTTGGGGGGCTAAAGCTCCGTTCGGTTCATTTTTTCCAGCTCAAAAAGTCAGCATTGTCGGCGATTGTGTTTGGACTGTATGGAAACCATTGCGTAAAACATAGCTATTGTACAGCGACAGAGTTTGGAAACTTCGGTCACGTGATTTCGTATAGTATAATTCCCTACAGACGTTTTGAAAATCTCACCTTTTTGAGCGGATGCTGAACTTATGCAAACCAATATATTTGTTTTCTCCTTCGGTGTGTGATGAAAGGGAAGTTTGAGCAACGTTTTGATCGAAAACGCCCGCAATCTGGTCTCGCTGGTCATATTATTGCTATAGGCGTGAGCTATCATGTTTACACTTTGCGGGAGAACTGGAAGCTATATAAGTTTATATCCAGTGCACAGAATTTTAAGACTTAATTCACAAGACTTAAGGCCTGTCTCGGAAAATATGCAGTATTTTAAGGATGTACAGGTATATGGATGGTGGTGGGATAATATTGTTCTTGTTTTCGCATGTGCACAGAATATAATATGTGAGCTTCTTCAAATTTCCAGTCGATAAGATCGTCAATTCATGTTATTACATTGTAATAAAGATCTGAAAAGAAAATATGGTTTCACCAAACTAAAAAACGTTCAACAAACAAAAAGGATCATTGAAGTTTTTTCAAGTTAAATCAGTTTAAAGCCAAAATATCGGTACTCTTTCTTCGGCAGAGGCGTTTCAGTTTAACTCGCGAAATACACACCCGGAAAATGTAAGGCATGCAGGTAATTGGTAAATGCACGCGGGGGATCATATCAAGGAAAGACAGAAAAACTTAACCAATGTTCTAATAATCTGTGCTTTTGTTATTCAGGTCATAGACAATCGATTGTCTATGAGCATGTTAATTATCTAAGGTTGTTATAGGGTATCGACAGCGGATTATAGTAAACAAACCAAAATTTTTAGAACTAAACCATTAATGTTTCTTTTAATTGACATTACTTGCAGATGGACGTTGACAACAAAACAAAAATTTAAATGTTTTTCTATAGTTTGTCAGACGACAGTAGTAAACAAACGAATTTATGACAAAGTTAGAATAAAACAAAAAATAGAAACATATGTGTAAATGTTTCTTGATGGTGTTGTCGTAGCCATGATTCGTGTTGACCAAATCAAATATCAAGAGCGGTGACAGTGTCAAGGCAAAAAGACAAGCGATGTACATTATTGTATGAAGAAAATGCTTTTGTCTGAAATGGGTTCGCTTTCGTCTTCGCGTTGATGTTTCCTTAGATGTCGACGTGTTTCCACTTTGAGACTCCAAATATTTCGCCTCCTTTTTCAAATGATGGATCGTTTTAATATACAACAAACACGAACAAAATATCATACAAATTCCACTTATAAGTCGAAAACCGGTGACAGCTTTTTCGAGATCGTTTTTCAAAGCTATATTCAAGAATGCGAACAGCCATTGAAAAATTATAACCGCCATTGGCATTGCCTTCTTTCCATTCATAAACACTCGGTATTTAAAAGGATAACAAACAATAAGACAGCGATCCAATGCCAGAAGGAAAATACTGAGAAAGGAAATATAAATAGGAGCCGCAAACAAACGAGAAACGATTAGACCATCAATACACGAACGCCAATAGTACTTCGCGAATTTGTACAAACATAATAAAAGGTCCGAGAACGTGTTATTCATTATGAGATATGATGGACAATTTCTGAAGTATTTTAGAAGATCTTTTACCAGTCCATAGAGCAATATCGAGTTACATAAAATCCCAACAAAAAGCGAAAGTTGACTACAAATATCATAAGCTTTGTTATCAGAATGAGGGTTTATACAACTTGTTGTTGTATTCATTCTAATTTTTATGGATGATACTTAACCACCTTCTTGTTCAAAATGATAAGTAAACATGCAAGCGAATAATCGATTTATTTGAGAGCTAACTCAATCAAAAGGTGTTGCATATATTTTCCTTTTTTAATTAAGATCTAATATACATATAGACACCACTCAAGTCTGAATCCTGTCCCTAATAATTTTAGCACCTAAGAGTTTTAGCACTGACAGCACTGAGTAAGTAATTTCTAAAAACTAAAAGGCAGTATGACATGAAGTCAGAGAACAAGTTTCTGCTCAATTTCCAATTAATGTAATTAGATATAAAAACTTTTTTTCTCATACAACGTGGTCATTAGTAGGTGTGTACATATTTTGTTTAATGAATTGTGTTGCCACTCAACTTATTGGAGCAGCGCACGTAATTTTTCAATTGAACTACCTACTTTTCGCTTTTATATATTTTTATCGGTGACTCGGCTCATCCTTTGATCCAACCAACGAGCTAAATATTTTAGTTGAATGGGTAATATCGTGTCCACAAACCGATGACCGCATTATTATACCATATTCATGCATGGCCAATGGTGGTCATAAGTGATGCTCAAATTATTTATGTGTAAGCAATTCTCAAAAGGAAGAGGGAGGAAGAGGGAGGAAGAGGGAGGAAGAGGGAGGAAGAGGGAGGAAGAGGAGGAAGAGGAGGAAGAGGAGGAAGAGGAGGAAGAGGAGGAAGAGGGAGGAAGAGGAGGAAGAGGGGGAAGAGGGGAAGAGGGGAAGAGGGGAAGAGGGGAAGAGGGGAAGAGGGGAAGAGGGGAAGAGGGAAAAGAGGGGAAGAGGGGAAGAGGGGAAGAGGGGAAGAGGGGAAGAGGGGAAGAGGGGAAGAGGGGGGAAGTAATCATATAATATTATTACAGAGTAGACTCGAGTATCCACGCGTGAGCATAACGTGAGCGTGAAGGATTTCCAAGCGCTAGTTTCCAAACTCTGTCAGGTAAAATATCAAGGAATAGCTTCATAAAAGACACTATATATATAATTCAAGATACTATAGAGTGTGTGCCATTGAAAATTCTTCTGTATGAGATGAAAGAGTATATCTGCAACAGAAAATAGTTTGTATTTGATGGAAAGCTGGGTAATATTGTACGTCACTACGTCACCATGTAAAAGGAAAACAGTTTCGAGCAAAGGCCTTTCATCGGGAGAGTGGATACATCACTACTGCAGCCCTAATTATTCATATAATATCATTATATTAAATGGAATAGACTCGCGTGTGCGTGTGCACGCGAGCGAGCGGCACGCAAGCGTGAAGTATTTCAAGCGATATCAAATCAATATATCCGCAAACAAAAACCTTTTAAAAATGATTAAAAACTCGAAATTTTGGGCTGCCTATGCTACTACAATATGAAGTAGAGATGATGTCAGAAACTTAAGCTTCCAGTTCGCTGAATGTGTTCATTAGTTGATTGAAAAATATCTCTTATTTGTGCTTTGATATTATTTATAACACCTTGTACCCAGGGTCTATACTCTGTGTACTCTGGAACGAGGTCGTTTAAATTTACCTTTGTTCAACGGCGAAAAACTTCAATCTCTGTTGGCTGGAAGAAGAGACTGCCCGCCAACAGAGCTTTGGTTTGTGTAGAGCCATATCGATATTCTCGAGGAGGTTGGTATGTGTGACCAAGGTTGCTGTATGAATTTTGGTTTGTGTTGGCATTGCTGCTAATGCACAGATCATTACCATAATCACCACTACCAAAGACTGCTCCCCATTTAGGATAACAGTAGATTGCTTCATTTCGATGATCATATATAGGACATTTGAACGAAAGCAAGTTGTCCTTGTTTTGAAGTGAAAATAGAAATGAAACATCGGAATGTTTAAAATTACCAAATGGAACTGAAAGAAATGTGATAAATACTTTAGGCATAGGCACTCACGTGCACAAGACAAACCACAACATTTATTTAATATTATCGGGGAGAAAAGAAGGATTTAAGTTAAGTGCATATTGAGAAATTATCAAGATTTTAAAAGTGTCAAAATAAAAAAGGAATATGGATTATCCATCAAAACAATTTGTGGGAAAGCTGATCGAGAAAAGGTTGCGGAAAATACAATTATCACCAAAAATGTCAACTGATGTGCACAAAAATATAAAATTACTGTTAAAACTCGCAAAATAAATTATATTTCAAACGCTGAACAAATAAAATAATCTTGATAATTTTTGACATTTACTTTGGATTTGTAAGAAAACAAAAACGGCTTCCAAAAATATACCACAGCTTTTAAGATATAAACAAGTAATTTATTAAGTGAAACAGTAGAAACATCAGCATCAATAAATCCAGAACCTTTTCTTCGAAGTGAACTCAGTAATGAGCAAAGGCGTACTGGATAAATGCGTCTTCCCTTGATGCCCGCGCGTTTTCACAACTACTGTAACCCGCACGTCCAGCATTTTCAAGGTTTATATAAGCCCCGGCTGCGGAGGAGAGGGTGTGGACATGTCTGGAACAAAATGCAACATAAAATATATAAACTCAACCCAATTGTTTAATTATTCATATCAAACTTATTGTACAGTAGTTCTTTACATGTGTGGGTTATCCATTGTTACTACTTAATGTTTTGAAAGATGACAATTTAATTTTTTGCTTACATTCACGTACTAGATTTTTATTATAAAAATAAACATACCAAGTGTACTTATATGATCCCAGCTCTTGTCAGTAAAACCACCAAAGACATTGGTCCGGCATTTGACCAAGGTCAATGTAGGTCCTACATCGTCACACTTTCTATGAAAATCTTCTCCTCTCCAACCATCATCAGAAGCTCGATAACAAAGTTGCCAACCAAACTTCTTATCTTCCATCCACTCTGCAAGTTGGTGAGCGTGTTCAAAATTACCATCCAAGATGGTTGATCTTTCAAGTAATGACTGTACAAAAACAGGATCAACTGAAAAAAAAAATCAACTATTCAAAGATATTCATCTGTTTCTTTTTTATCATACCATTTACTTTCAACAATATTGTAAATGTTCTTTTTCATCACTTGTACTTTTCTATCAGCAATATTCAACCTCGAATCTCAATTGCAAAATATATGACAAGAAAACGTAATAAATAATGAAGCCATAATGAGTTGAGTAAGTTATATTTTAAAAAGATTCAGTACTCTCACGCAGGTCATAGTTGGTAAAGAATATTTTATACTTTTTACTAAATAATTAGGTATATATTAACAAAATTACTTATCTAAACGTAAATAAATTGTACCTGGTTTTCTAAATGGTGCACAAGCTGCAAAGAAAATTGAGAAATTAGAAAGAACAATATTTTTATTAAACCTTGAATGTGCAGGAAGCGGAAGCCGGAAAGCCAAGAGTGTAAGACTGCATGTAAGTGTTACTCGCACAAATTATTGTTCAGGTTGCTATATTTTTACTGTTTTTTATCCGTTGTATAAAAGTATTAACTTACCAATTTTTCCAAGGTTATCTAGTTTTACAATGTCAACTACTTCTCGGAGGGATTTCGCCTGGTATTCAATTTTGCCATAATGAACTGGCAGCATCATTTCTGGCTGTCCCGTCTTGATATTGCTTGCGTTTGCTTCGATTTCTTTTCCAAGCGAAAGGATTTCTTCACTGCTTCCTTTTTCGATGATATTCTTTGCAAACTCCAGCGAGCCATTTACTTTCTCTACGTAGGCTTTCATGTCGTCATGCTGTTTCACAAGTTTTTGATTGACCTCGTCGTGCTTTTTGTCAACTTGGTCAAGGAAGATTTCCGTGTTCTGTTTTAGTTTCTTGGCACATTCTTCCAAGATTTCTTTATCCTGTTGCTGGATAACATCTTTTGTCCTTTTAGTGTTGGCTTGTAGCGTTTGAGTAGAATACTCTATTTTCTGTAAGGCAGTCTGACCTTCGTTAGATTTCTTCTGCAACATGGCGGAAGTTGTCTTCAAGGCTTTCTTGTGCTGCTCTGCTGCTATATCAGTAGGTTGACAGGCATGGTCAGGTTTTGGATGGTCTGAGACAAGGCAATGAATGCAAGCCAGTTCCCGACATGTGTTGCAATAAAATGCATGGGGTTTCCTCTCATGACCATATTTCTGGCAGCGTGATTTTCCTTTCGCTTTAGCTTGGTTCACAGGTTTCGCCAATTCCTCCAACGTCAACACAACATGGTCTTTGAAATCAGGCCAGTTGTTGTGTGCGGTCAAGCAGTTCTTGCAGAGATAACGTTCACATTTGATACATCTGCATGTGGCAGGTAGTTGCGCTTTGCAAGATTCACAAGGTAGTTTCTGTGCTTGTTGTTGTATTTTCAAAATGTCGAGTATATTGTTGATAAAATAATTGCATCGAAGTCGTCCCAAGCTTTCGTCTAATTCGTTCACTTCAAACTGGGTTCTACACATTGGACAGTTGAACAGATGCTTGGCTTTACGTTTCTCTTCGGTTTCCTCACGTTGACTTTCAACATACTTCGTAAGGCAATCTTTACAGTAGAGATGAAAACAAGGGAGAGTTCTTGGTTCTTTCAAAGTCTCTTTACAACTACAGCATTTCAGAAGTTTTTCCATTCGTTGAGTGGGAGCAGGATCTGGCGCTGTAGCCATAGCTGGTTATATTGCCTGCCAGATTGATAGTGGATTGTGATGTATTGACTCGCCAGCACTACTGAAGTCTGTATTCAAAATAAAAGCTCTTTCGGAATTGTATTGTTAAATACCAAGAAATGTTTTTCTCAGTATCGACTCAGAATTCCTTCTAAATTAACATTTCAAAAGATCTCCTGCAAGTAAGGACAAAGACAAGTGTTTCAATCTTGTCAGTTTGATATGCAGTTAATGTCTCGTATTGGAAATCTTTAAAGTACATTGCCTTAAAAAAATTTGCAATTAGAGTATACATTCTTCTGTACATTGATTCGGTTAACAAAACAATAGGTTTCTATAAAACAACAAAGTTGTATTTGTCAAACATTAAACAACATACTTTCAGCCGACATTCATGGATTGACGAAGCTTGACGAAAAAATTCCAGAAAGCATAAACATATAATATATGGAACAATTAAGTCATTTCGGTAAAGCGCACCATAAATTAGGAGTCTTAATTTAAAAGGTTTATTTTTCAAATTGCTAGTTGCTATGTCTGATGTTCGACCAATAAATGGTTTAACTGTGATTTATACAGGAAGCGTGTTAATTAACTGCATTGTTTACAATCGGTCGCAACTGTCAAAGTTATGCTGGACGATTCGAAATAGTCTGGATCTTTGTTGTGTTTTGTGTGCCGTATGTTAATCAGTCTTTCTTGAATGTAGGGATATATACTGAAACTCTATTACATCGGCCACATTGATATGGTCGTGATTGTCACGTGAATGACTGAATGTATACGCCGCTCAACTTGATGCTGACGACATTTTTATGGGCCGACTACAATGTTAAAACCAGAACGTGATATATGAATCTGTAATATTCTGTACTGTAATACTGGAAGTTTTAATCTTGACATTTATATATGGTAATTGTTTGTGTTTATACTGACACGGGAGAACTGTGTATATTCTTATCTGGCATTGGTCATCTGACATGATCCAACCGACGATGTATAGATAATAATACTTGGAGACACTATCGCAAGGACTGGTAAAAGATATATTAAGCGTGTAATTCAGTTTCGTAACTGCAAAGCGCTTTATTAAACCATTTATTTATATCGCAAGGAAAGTGCTGCCTCATGCAGGGATTGTGGGATCATATTTTTCTTGTACGCATGCACAGAATATAATATAATACTAACGTCAGCTTCTGCAAATTTCCCGTCGGTAAGATTAGAAAAATGTAATCGCAAATTTCAGGCTCAAGCCTCGTGTTATTACTTAACAAAATAAAAATCTGAAGAGGAAATATGATTCTACCAAATTAAAACGCTCAATAAATAATTAGTGAGGGCCATATATCGGTACCCTCTCCTTCGCAAAGGCGTTTAGTGTAACACGCGGGCTACATACCCGAATGTTGTAAGGCATGCGGATAATTTGTAAATTCACGCGGGACATCAAGGGAAGAATAGTGGAAGTATCCTCGTCTTCCCTTGATCCGTCGCGAGCTGCATTCACCATGATTACCTGCATGCCTTACGTTTTCCGGGTTAAAAATCCTCTGCTAATAACAAAACCGGCAAAGCCAAAGTTTATCAAGGCAAGTATTACAATTATCGATATGAATGAATATAACTTTTATACATATACAATTGTCTATGCCTTATCTAAGGTTGTTATAGGATATCGATAGCGGATTTTGTCGCTACATTACAAAACTATATAGTAAACAAACCAAAAATTTTAGAAATAAACCATTACTGTTTCTTTTAATTTAATTAACATTACTTGCAGATGGACGTTGACAACAAAACAAAAATTTAAATGTTTTTCTATAGTTTGTCAGACGACAATAGTAAACAACAGGCCCGTAGCTGGGGAGGGGGCCTGGGGGGACAATGCCCCCCCCCAACTGAATATTTGTGCCCCCCCCAAGCATATTTGTGCCCCCCAACCAAAATAAATGAATGTAAGTTTTGTTTTGAAAAAGGTCATTTTTGGAATATATTAAATTGTAAGGTTTTATACGTAAAAACAGATGTAATAGTCAATCCTATCCGAAAATTTTTTTTTACCCCAGGCCCCCCCCCCCCGTCGAAACAAAAATGGAAAAATACTTACTGAAAACCGAAAGTGCACCCCAACAAACGAGGGCCAGCTACGGGCTTGGTAAACAAACGAATTTATGGCAAAGTTAGAATAATACAAAAATAAAAACACATGTGTACATGTCTCTGGATAGCGTTGTCGTAGCCATGATTCGTGTTGACCAAATCAAATACAATATTCATGCCTGGAATGGTAGCCATAAGTGATGCTTGGAGAATGAAAATTATGTATGTGCAAGATATTCTTGTGAAAACGAAGTCAGCCCCCCATCCAAAAAAAAAACTTGAGGAAGGAGGCTCATCTTCCAAGCCCCCTCCCTCCCTCTTCTACATCACTGCCATGCAGAGAACCATTGCAATTGACATTGTAGATCGGGTTATTCAGATCTAGTTAGTCAGATCATCTATCTCTAGTATGTAAGTCGAGATTAGTTTTAACATAGTGCAAGCGACGCAAGGTCAGGCAAAATGCATATTATTTTAGAAAGTTAACCAATTGTTGTTTTCATATGACGTCAAAACCGCGATGCTGGTGGACAACTTCAAAGTTCCGATGTTTATCAGAGCAAGTGAAATATTTATTTGTTTTAAGGCATTTTTCCACCAGCAACGACTGCAGATTAAATTCCCGTCACATTGAATTATATGCTCAGACATCCAGCTACAGTTTTAATTTTGCAATAAGAAGCAACTAAAACAGTAAAAGGACAATTTGTTTGCGCAATACTCTTGATGTCCGAAACAATAGTACTTCAAGCATGTATTAATTAACAGAGTAAACTAACCTAGAGAGGATTCAAAGGCGTGCCACACGATGGATCCTCCAAGTAAAGATAGGAGAGGTCTCCTACAAAGATCGTTTGTTGGCCCTTAATCTTCTGCCACTATCTTACGATAGAGAGAAAAAGGATTTAACATTCTTTTTTAAAGCTATGTATGGATATTATGATTTGAATGTTTTTGATTATGTGTCATTCGTAAGCCATAGCCGTACCCGTCATTGTGTAAACCCTATTCTAATGCTTAAAGTACCTTCATGTAAAACAAGTACGTTCCAGTCATCGTTCTTTAACCGTATCGTTCCCCTTTGGAACTGCGTGTGTAGATCTGCTCAACCTTCAGACTTACGTAGCCTAACGATGTTCAGATCGTTTGTATCAAGAACATATTTACATTTATTAATCTCTTGTTACGACGTAGACATGACCTGTACATGGTCATTACATCGAACTTGTTCATGTCATAGAGTTTAACATGTAAGGTAAACATATGCTATTGCTTGACACTAAAATTATTTGAATGTTCCTTACATCATTTCAAGTTACTATTGCTCTCACTCAATTTTAAGCTCCATTTTATCAAATATTTTTTTTTTATATTAATCTTAGCTTTGATTTTCGAGCCAGTGGCATATGTTTATTTACGACTGTAGTTATGCATATTCTATTTTATTCTATGTACTTTCTGTCGTTGTATGTTAATCGGAGAATGCCTTGCATGGGACCTCGAGTCCCGTTCGCACTCCTACCGTTTGGAGATCGTCCAATAAAGTATTTAAAACAAAAAAACCAACAAAAAAACACCAAAAAGAGTTTAATTGTTTGCTTGAGCTATAGTTTGGCTTCCCATTCTACTAACTTTCTACCAACCTACGAAGGGCATTCGCTCGAAACGTCGAAGTTCTTATTGTATTTTTCAGGTAGTTTTACACAACAGTCAACCGCCGTATATTTGCTACACTCTAGTTTATAGTTTGGCTTGGTTTAATTAATCAGTCTATAATGGCGACTATATTTTATTATATCACTATAGAATAGAAACAAAAGTCTAGGAATTCGATCGCAGTGATAAAACATCAACCGAAACTTTTATATTTTTATTTTTCACTTATATTTCATATTTATATAATATGAAAGTAATGCTTTAAAAAGAAGATATCAATAATTTTGGACTCAGTTTTCAATATGACATGTGATATTTTCTACAAACTCGGTCCCGCGTAGAACCGTCGCTCAAAGCAGATAAATTCCATATTATTAAACGATTATCGCGGTTCCTCTGTTATTCAAAAAGCTGTATTGAGCAATAAAAACCCAATTAAGCCGGGAGAACGGGCCTGATGAATTGAATTGATCATATCCAAGGGGCCTTATCTATACAGAAAGCCCTCCGGATACAACAGACATCGATCTCCATGAGGACCATGGAGTTATCAGTATTCGTACTGTCTAGTGTTATCCTCTTTAAATAAAGTCTCTTACTTACTTACTTACTTATCTCCGGATCAATAAGACAAGGGAGATGATATCATAACGAATAGACCCAATCACTTTGTGTACATTTTTCTGGCAGCCCAAATTCAGATTATAAAAAAAGATTAATGTTTTCCATTGGCACTGTGATTCAACAATGCATGTATATACAACAATATATAACGAAGCTCTAGCTCTTGGAAGCTTTTTAAACATTAGCCTGCCAGGAAACCGTAAACAAGACACGGGGGGTCTATACCACTTTATAATGAACATATTAGTTTAAGCATGAATTACTGTAGTTGTAGTACAGCATGAACTGTAAAATTTACGGCTTACTTTACGCACTTTTCTTGTCTCTTTATTCTGCCCTGTATCACAAACTGCGAGACTGCA
The DNA here is from genome assembly GCA_016169945.1 of Trachythela sp. YZ-2020. Taxonomy (NCBI): domain Eukaryota; kingdom Metazoa; phylum Cnidaria; class Anthozoa; order Malacalcyonacea; family Clavulariidae; genus Trachythela; species Trachythela sp. YZ-2020. The sequence continues at coordinate 81,959 of JADLSH010000197.1, read as the reverse complement.
ACCAACAATCGAGTGTTCTTGAATCATGACTGCATACATGCAAAGCAACATTTTCGTGGCTTTAATATGTGTTCTGGCCAAGTGTTGTTTGTTGAATTCTTCTTACCCTGCAATGCCATTCCGGCGATCTCTAATTTCGTTATCATTACATGATCTCCTTCAGGCCTGCGGAAACTTCTTCCATAAGACAACACGACTAAAAGTTAGCCGTTTAACGAAAAGGATTTTCTTAGAGAAAGTCTAGAAACAAATGACTAGTTGACAGCCTTGCTTGAAGAATTACGAAATCATTTGAATAACAAATCTGTATTCTTTTGAAATCATATGCTCTTTAAAACGGTGCGCAATTTCTTGTTCTATTGTCTGATCCAGCGCAGGCTACACTTGAATATTGTTTTTAATCTCATCATGCATTAGCAATGATGCGTAAAACAATAAGAGTGCAAAAAGTTATGTCATTCCAACTGAGAACATTGTCTTTCATTAGTCTTTTGAGAAATCCTTGTAAATCATGTAACAATTCAGTTTAAATCAGTTAATTATCTCGAATCTCAGCTTTTGTACAAATACAGCATAAAAAAGCCTCGCTTGACGGTTTTTAACTCCTACTTAAGGTGGCTCCCTACAGTTATTTAGCTTTATAATAAATCGTTTTTAAACGAGTATTATCGCAGATGACGAAGTTTTTTATACTCGAGGGTAATATTCACCATCTATGGAATATTTAAAACCCGGTTCAGGTAGTGTCATCGTTGCCATGGTAACAAGACGTAAGCCTGAAATGTGGTTACTATGCGCATAAAATTGTCCGTATCTAAAAAACAAAGTCGGTGACCCATCTTTTTTATTTCATATAAGTTTTAAGCATAATGTTCTGAAACTATTATGAAAGTTTAATCAAAATCGCTAGTGTGCAATTTTTTTAAACTCGAAAATTTTATATAAAGATTTCTACACTAGCGATTTTTTTTAAAATTGAAATATATAAAATTTACCAAAATTAAAATTTATGGTCAAAATTTGAAGATAGGTTACCGATAAAACTAAAGAGTAAAACGCATATAAAGGTGAAAAATTGGGTCAAAATTGGGTGAAATTTGCCCTACATAAAAACGTCGCTGACTAGTGAATGATAGTTTGCGGGCGCAAGATGTGCTTTCATCGTGCAAAAACGAGTGGCAAATGTTGTTTTTATCTTTTGATTTTGACGTTTATTCAATATATTTGAGAGCCATGGACTACCAAGAAATACTGTGGAGGGTTAGATCGATTTAAGTCCAATTGAATCCTTCCATTTACTCAGTTCACGAGCTTCAACAGCCGTACAGCTGGGCATATCTTTGCCTAGTTTTTTAATTTTGCTGAAGATGAACAAGTCGGTATTTTGCTATAGAACTGTGATATTATTTACTGTTTAACTTGTAAAAAACATGCAAGTATCACTAAACGACTTTTATAACCTTTAACAGTTTTTATACAATAGTTAATAAATGTTTAATAAACTCTTATTAATGAACATTATATCTAAAATGTTTTTGAAAAATTCACTTTTATATTGCTGTCAAGCTTTTTTTATCCAATCGATATTTGTATCATAGTTAAAATCACTCATTGGTGTTACTGATGCTTTGTCACATAAAACTAAGGATTATTCAAAGTTTTTTCATTACAAATCTTTCAGAATGGTAAAAATTATTTTAAAAACCGGGCGAAATATCTTTGTTTTGTTTTGATCGTCGAATTTGCGTGGGAAAGTCCACGTACTTGCCACGCGTTTTTGACTCTCGTCCCGCGATCATCTCATGCATTACTGTAGGGAGCCACCTTAAAATCGTGTTTAACAGATTTACTCGGCCGAAACGAATCAGGGATGCAATTAACGTTGGAAATGCAAGTACAAATTCAATATAATACATATATATATATATATATATATATATATATATATATATATGTGTAGGTTTAGGTCTACGAAACGCAAAGAGTGCTCGACAACATATAGTTAGAGCAAATTATAGATTTTCGCTTATACCTTTTCGCAACAGCCTGTTGCAACAGATGATCTAACTGTTGCAACAGCTAGATTTTCGCAACAGCCTGCATGTTGCAGACAAGTTTTGAGGTAAGCGAAAATATATATATATATACAGCTAATTCAATAAAGGTTGTCTTTCCAAAAGCGTGAACCGTAAACTCTGAGCGATCAAACGATGATAGGATATCGCCTATTTAGGTCATTAAACTCAAGGCTTTTGTAGCAAGTTGGTTTTCTATCGTAAGTTTTCCTGTTATATGCCTATAGACAACGTTTAAAAGAAAAAATTTCGAGTTTACTGGTCTAAATAAACAATATAACCCATCATCCATTGTGCGCTCATAGTTTATCGTTTACGCTTTTGAAAGGACAACCTTAATTGAATTGGCTGTATATATATAGTCAAATCTGCAGACATGCATGTTTCGCCGTTCAACGGCTCGTCAGTGCAGCTTGTAACGCAGTCTAGGTGCGAGTGACTTCGTATTTATACACCATACTCTTGCCCTCACCAAGCGCATGTGGTACAATACTCAGACACATGCGCATCCAGACATGCGTGAAGTGTCTTGGGGCCAGAGTGCTCAAACGACCACAAGGGAAGTGAGGGTGTCTCAAAAAAACCGCTACCCTTAGAAATTAGATCGGAGGCTTTAGAAATTTCGATTTGTCTGGCATGTTTGCATGCAATTAGAAGCAAATAAGTAATTTTGAATTCCCATGAAGTGTACAAAATCGAGGCTTTTTCTAAAGCCTCTAATTTCTAAGGGTATAGCGGGTTTTTGAGACACCCTGTACATAGAAATATTTTACAATCTTGGCTGAGAGCAGTGCAATATTATTGTAACATAGGGAAAAGGTTTAAAAAGATACATTCCTTCCAAATTCTTTATACTTGTAAAATATCGTTTTTTTGATAGAAGGAAACTCTGCACAGATCACAGTTTCTAGTGCTTCTAAAGCTGTTGTTCGAGTCATTTAAATTTGAAATTCTCGAGATTTGTTAATTTTGTTATTTGTTTATTTATCTAACTTTGCCAAAGAATATGCTACATATACATACAACATTAAATCATAAGTTTTAGAGTAGATATGTAGCCATTTGCTAAATCCTTTCTTCAGTTAATGTTCGGAAATATGTTTAACCTAATCTAGTTTCCATAATTTGGACAAGTCGCAATATTGGTGTCGCCACCTTAAGTGATTCTAGAAGGAAAATGATTAGATATTTTGATCAGTCAAATACCACTTTATTAACATGATATGTTTGTTATTCAACCCAGTGCAAAAAATTGAATCTTTGCCTAGAGGTAACGAATTAAGTAATACCACAAAATGTGAGGGGGGCGGGCATTTTGGGGGGCTAAAGCTCCGTTCGGTTAATTTTTTCCAGCTCAAAAAGTCAGCATTGTCGGCGATTGTGTTTGGACTATATGAAAACCATTGCGTAAAACATAGCTATTGTATAGCGACAGGGTTTGGAAACTTCGGTTGCGTGATTTCGTATAGTATAATTCCCTACAGACATTATGAAAATCTCACCTTTTTGAGCGGATGCTGGACTTATGCAAACCAATATATTCGTTTTCTCCTTCGGTGTGTGATGAAAGGGAAGTTTGAGCAACGTTTTGATCGAAAACGCCCGCAATCTGGTCTCTGTGGTCATATTATTGCTATAGGCGTGAGCTATCATGTTTACACTTTGCGGGAGAACTGGAAGCTATATAAGTTTATATCCAGTGCACAGAATTTTAAGACTTAATTCACAAGACTTAAGGCCTGTCTCGGAAAATATGCAGTATTTTAAGGATGTACAGGTATGGATGGTGGTGGGATAATATTGTTCTTGTACGCATGTGCACAGAATATAATATGTGAGCTTCTTCAAATTTCCCGTCGACAAGGTCGTCAATTCATGTTATTACATTGTAATAAAGATCTGAAAAGAAAATATGGTTTCACGAAACTAAAAAAACGTTCAACAAACAATAAGGATCATTGAAGTTTTTTCAACTTAAATCATTTTAAAGCCAAAATATCGGTACTCTTTCCTCGGCAGAAGCGTTTCAGTTTAACTCGCGCGCGGAATACACACCCGCGGGAAATGTAAGACATGCAGGTAATTGGTAAATGCACGCGGGGGATCATATCAAGGAAAGACAGAAAAAATTAACCAATGTTCTAATCTGTGCTTTTGTTATTCAGGTCATAGACAATCGATTGTCTATGAGCATGTTAATTATCTAAGGTTGTTATAGGGTATCGATAGCGGATTTGGTCTACACTACAAAACTATAGTAAACAAACCAAAAATTTTAGAACTAAACCATTAATGTTTCTTTTAATTGACATTACTTGCAGATGGACGTTGACAACAAAACAAAAATTTAAATGTTTTTCTATAGTTTGTCAGACGACAGTAGTAAACAAACGAATTTATGACAAAGTTAGAATAAAACAAAAAATAGAAACACATGTGTAAATGTTTCTTGATAGTGTTGTCGTAGCCATGATTCGTGTTGACCAAATCAAATATCAAGAGCGGTGACAGTGTCAAGGCAAAAAGACAAGCGATGTACATTATTGTGTGAAGAAAATGCTTTTGTCTGAAATGGGTTCGCTTTCGTCTTTGCGTTGACGTTTCCTTAGCTGTTGACGTGTTTCCACTTTGAGACTCCAAATATTTCGCCTCCTTTTTCAAATGATGGATCGTTTTAATATACAACAAACACGAACAAAATATCATAAAAATTCCACTTATAAGTCGAAAGCCGGTGACAGCGTTTTCGAGATCGTTTTTCAAAGCTATGTTCAAGAATGCGAACAGCCATTGAAAGATTATAACCGCCATTGGCATAGCTTTCTTTCCATTCATAAACACTCGGTATTTAAGACAGCGATCCAATGCCAGAAGGAAAATACTGAGAAAGGAAATATAAATAGGAGCCGTAAACAAACGAGATACAATTAGACCATCGAAACAGGAACGCCAATAGTACTTCGCGAATTTGTACAAACATAACAAAAGGTCCGAGAACGTATTATTCATTATGAGATATACGATGAACAATTTCTGAAACATCTTAGAGGATCTTTTACCAGTCCATATTGCTATATCGAGTTACATAAAATCCCGACAAAAAGCGAAACTTGACAGCAAATAGCATAAGCTTTGTTATCAGAATGTGGGTTTATACAAATTGTTGTTGAATTCATTTTAATTTTTTGGATATGAAAGCGTGTGTGTACTTAACAAAATCTGGTCCAAAATGATCAGTAAACATGCAAGCGAATCATCGATTTATTTGAGAGCTAAATTATTCAAAAGGTGTTGCATATCTTTTGCTTTTTTATACAGGGTGTCCAAAAAAAAAGTGACACTACAGGGTGTATCAAAAAAATGGTAACACAAATGTGACGCGCTATATCTGAAGAAGTCGTTGATCGATTTAATCGAGTTTTACATCATTCGAAAATTCAGTTCTTTAGCTTTTCAATGCTATGTTTTAGGTGGCATTTCGTCAAGAAACCAGCGAGCAGTGCTTCAGCAAAAGTTTTAAGTGAAAATTGCATATTTCCACCGGTGGGAATTGCACGCGTTTATTTTGAAATTTAGTCCCAAGAGGTTTACATATCCTAATCATTAGTTCACTGCAATTATCATTACAATTGAATTTAGTGCGAGTTTGCATGATTCAGCACGCGACAAAATAAAAGAAGATGGTTCAATTGACTATTGAACAACGTAAATTTATTGTAAGAACCTTTTATCAGCTTGGCAACTTAGCAAGAACAAAAGATGCATTTGGAGAGATGTTTCCAGAAAGACAAGAAATAGCAATTAAGACGATCCGGTACAACATAAGAAAGTTTGAGCGGCATGGCACCAGCCATAACCGAAACAAGGGGAATTCTGGCAGAAGAAAGACTGGCAGATCTGCAGAAAACATTGAACTGGTGAGGAATCGGCTCGCAGAACACCCGAGTGGTACCAGTGCAAGGCGTAACGGTGTTGGCCTACCATCGGCAACTTTCAACAGGATAACCCGTTTAGACTTGAGACAATATCCGTATCGCATGCACGTCCGACATCAGCTACTACCAGGCGATTTTCAAAGACGTTTGAACTTTGCAAGGTGGTTGATTGAACGATGCGAGAGAAACGAAAATTTCCTGCGAGATTTTGTCATTGGTGATGAAGCTTCATTCTGTATGAATGGTGAAGTCAATACTCAGAATGTCCGAGAATATGCTCCAGTAGGTCAGCCGCCAGAATTCAACTACGATGTGAATTGCAGTCGTCAGAAGGTGACAGTTTGGATAGGTTTGTGTGGAAGTGGTGAGATTATTGGTCCATATTTTTTCGAAAGGAACGTCAACGGCATCAATTATTTGCAAATGATTAACAATTACGTTGTTCCGCAGCTTTTGGAGAATTTTGAAATGCAAGTGGGAGGCGTATTCAGGCATCTCTGGTGGGTGCAAGATGGTGCTCCTGCACATCGTCTCCGTGCTGTTACGCAACGCTTAAGAGAACTGTTCGGTAATCGAATTGTTGCCTTACATCATGCAGTGGAGTGGCCACCTCGTTCTCCCGACCTCACGCCATGTGACTTCTTCCTGTGGGGGTATTTGAAAAGCAAAGTTTATACCAGCCCTCCCAACGATATTGACGACTTGCGAGCTCGCATTCATCGGGAAGTCGCTGTGTTGGTCAACGATCGGGCACTCGTCACAAGGACGGTGCGAAGCATTCGACGACGTTGTGAACTCTGCATTGAAAGAGACGGAGGACACGTAGAAGGTGTCGGAGCATAAACCATGCCATAAATACGTAAAGAATCGTTCATTTGTAAATATGTAAATTGTTTAAAATTTGTTGATTAAAAATGCATGTGCATTGTTTCGTTAATTCCCACCGGTGGAAATATGCAATTTTCACTTAAAACTTTTGCTGAAGCACTGCTCGCTGGTTTCTTGACGAAATGCCACCTAAAACATAGCATTGAAAAGCTAAAGAACTGAATTTTCGAATGATGTAAAACTCGATTAAATCGATCAACGACTTCTTCAGATATAGCGCGTCACATTTGTGTTACCATTTTTTTGATACACCCTGTATAGAAATTATCTCATTGTTCTTAAACCGCTCTTAAACGCGCGTGATTACACACCTGGGAATTTAATGAAATTGTATTTACATTTAAGCATTTTAAAACGTTTTCGCTTCGTCCAAAACGTTTTCGCTAAATGCATTTTGCACTGCCGTTACATTCCGTATTATGGTAAATTATGTTACAACAAATACTCGTTGCTCTGTAGTCAAATTTGAACCATTATTGTTACTCCAACTGATCGTATGATTTACATGTAATTTGATTTTTATGGTAATAGGAGTTATTTTAAATTCCAGAAGCAGAAGTTTATGCACTTGTGGGTTTAGCATAGTGCTCAGGCATTCAAATTATAACAATAGGATAATTTCTATAGTGTCACTTTTTTGGGGACACCCTGTACATATATCCCCATGATAAGTTATTTTTCAATTAAAATGTTAAATAAGAACAAGACAAAAAGACAGGAATGGATTTGGGACTCTGAACTACACAGCTGGGACATATAGCCATGACTTCTTATAATATTAATATTGTTATGCTAATTAGGATATTTTCTTTAATCTTTTTATGCAATTGCACTGTATACACGAATCGCGAAATTCGGCGCGCATCCAAATGACGCGTTCTGAGTCGGGCAAAAATCACAGAAAAACATGTAGCTGTGACTGGATGATTTAAAATATGCGTATTAAAGTATTCAAATGTTCAGTCATGCATTCGTGTTTTTATTGTTGTGATATGTAATCACGAATGCATGACTGAACATTTGAATACTTTAATACGCATATTTTAAATCATCCAGTCACAGCTACATGTGTTCCTTTAACTGTGATTTTTGCCCGATTTTTGCCCGAATTTCGCGATTCGTGTATATACAGGGTGACTCAAAAAAACCGCTACCTTAGAAATTAGAGGCTTTAGAAATTTCGCTTTGTCTGGCATATTTGCATGCAATTAGAAGCAAATAAGCAATTTTGAATTCCCAAGTGTACAAAATCGAGGCTTTTTCTAAATAAAGCCTCTAATTTCTAAGGGTAGCGGCTTTTTTGAGACACCCTGTATACTGAACCCATGGGTGCGTAAACACAATTGAATCGAATTTTATGCACGGAGAAGTTAATTAAAAGTCAATAGGATAATTTCTAAAGGTCTCCTTTTTTTTATACACCCTGTAGTTCAGTCTTGAGAACAAGGGCAAAAATCCATCTCAAAAAGTGGGGAGGGGGGGGGGGTAGTCTGCTACTAGTTATGGAAGCATGTAACACGTTTAACCATTTAAGGTGGTACACCACAACAAATTATTATTTTCTTAAAAATGGCTATTTCAATAATTTTTTTGCCCAGAACTATTCCTCTGATCAAATGATGACCAATGACACAGTTGTCAAAATTATGATTGCCATGGTTACCAATATAATTACCCTCAGCAGTCAAAGAATGGTGTCTCGATAAAAACGATTACAAGACAACCAAACATGACAAATCTTCAAAAATGGTAAAAATAGAAACCAATATATGACGTGTATGCTGTGAACTAGGATCTTTAAAAAATATTGAGGTTTAGTTATTTTTTTCTGAAGGAGTTGATGTCGCATATATTTTTATGTCTTTTCGGTCAGAAAAATAATGATTGTACATCATAGATTTAGCCAATTTCAAAAATCCTAGTTTACAGCATAGATAAGGTATATACAAAGCTTCACTGAAAATTTGAATTCATTTGGTTCATTGCTTTAGGAGATATCGTTTTTAGCGTACTGCTAATTAGGTCAAAATTGAAAACTGAATAAAAGCTTTTATTTACTTATATTATAAGCACAAATGAAAAATTGGACATGGAGCTCCCCTATATTTTCAAATGCTCACAAAATATACGTTGACTAATTCGGGGTCGAAGTCACATAGCCAAACATATCCTAAACGGGAGAGGTAGGCATATATATCATGAAAATGCCATGCTAGATTTTTTCAAAAATCTTTAACACGTACTATTTCAACATCTAAGTTTGGTTCCCAGCTGTGACGTCCGCCGTTGCCGTCTTTAAAAAGACACCAATGTTTAACCCTTCGGTTCTTTGAAAGGTTATGGCAGATCGACTTTCGTCTGACTTTACAGGATGTCCTCAATCAGTCAAAGCCTTGAAGTGGAACCGTAATTATACAAAATATATAGCGTGAACACAATTTACTTTCACGCCATTATATAAACGCCTCTACCGCCTAAATATAACCTACTTGTACTTGGTGTAATTTGAAATAAAATCGTTTAAATTCACTATATAGCTAGGGGTGGGGGGGGGAGGGGGTAGGTGGCTGTCGTTGCTATGCTGGTTACTACGGGACAAAACTTCAAACAAGCTGCTATTTTCCCCTATATTTACCCATTTTCCGCCAAACAAATAGAAAAATTAACACCAGAAAACGAAAAATGGATCATTGACGATGATATTGTGTCATATGTATTATTGAATGATTACAAAAAAAAGAATTTTAGGATTATTTTACATCTAATATAATGATAACTCATTATTACTTAATTATTTCCTAGCTAAGCTAAGAGCTCGAGAAATTTTTAATATACTTGGTCTCATAATTATTATAGTAAGTTTCTAGGATTTAGTACCTAGCAAGCCAATATGGGTAGCCCCATTATTATTCAGAATAAGTCAAGCATTCCACGTTCGCTCAGTCCATTTATTTCAATTTTCATAAACTGCAAGACGATGGCCGTAATTATAATTCTCTGGTTGAGACCGGCAGCTTAGTTGTTATATGCATGCGAACTACCTACTTTTCGCTTTTATATATTTTTATCGGTGACTCGGCTCATCCTTTGATCCAACCAACGAGCTAAATGTTTTAGTTGGGTAATATCGTGACTATTTACAATAAATACATGTTACATTTTTTAACCAAAAATGTCCAAAAATGCGGGTTTTAATCTATTTTATGAAGCTATTCCTTGATATATTTATGGTGTAATATTATTACAGAGTAGACTCGAGTATCCACGCGTGAGCATCACGTGAGGATGAATGATTTCCAAGCGCTTGTTTCCAAACTCTATCAGGTAAAATATCAAGGAATAGCTTCATAAAAGTGACTAAAACCCCGGGGTGTCTGTGGTTTACGCTGCCCTACCTACCACACTATATATATAATTCAAGATACTATAGAGTGTGTGCCACTGAAAATTCTTCTGTATGAGATGAAAGAGTATATCTGCAACAGAAAATATTTTGTATTTGATGGAAAGCAGGGGTAATATTGCACGTCACCATGTAAAAAACCCAAAAACATAGCGTTTCGAGCAAAGGCCCTTCGTCGGGAGAGTGGATACATCAGTATTGAAGCCCTAATTATTCATATAATATCATTATATTAGATGGAATAGACTCGCGTGTGCGTGTGCACGCGAGCGAGCGGCACGCAAGCATGAATATTTCAAGCGATATGAAATCAATATATCAAACAAAAACCTTTTAAAAATGATTAATTTAAAACTCGAATTTTTGGGCCGCCTATGCTACTACAATATGAAGTAGAGATAATGTCAGAAACTTAAACTTCCTGTTCACTTGAATGTGTTCATTAGTTGATTGAAATATATCTCTTATTTGTGCTTTGAGATTAACACCTCGTACCCAGGGTCTCTTCTCTGCACTCTTCCTCCACAAGAACCTGGGAACGAAGTTGTTTAAATTTACCTTTGTTCAACGGCGAAAAACTTCAATCTCTGTTGGCTGGAAGTTGTAGCGGCCCGCCAACAGAGCTTTGGTTTGTGGAGTGCCATATTGATATCCTGGAGGAGGTTGATATCTGCTACCAAGGTTGCTGTATGAATCTTGGTTTGTGTTGGCATTGTCGCTGATGAGCAGATCATAACCACTACCACCACCACCACCACCAAAGATTGCTCCCCATTCAGGATAACAGAAGATTGCTTTGTCATTTCGATGATCATATATAGGACATTTGAACGAAGGCAGGTTGTCCTTATTTTGGAGTGAAAATAGAAATGAAACATCGGAATGTTTAATATTACCAACTCGATCTGAAAGAAATGTGAGAAATACTTTAAGCATAGGCACTCGCATGCACAAGACAAACCACAACATTTATTTAATATTATCGGGGAGAAAAGAATGATTTAAGTTAAGTGCGTATTCAGAAATTATAAAGATTTAAAAGTTTCAAAATAAAAAAGGAATATGGATTATCCATCAAAACAATTTGTGGGAAAGCTGATCGAGAAAAGGTTGCGGAAAAATACAATTATCACCAAAAATGTCAACTGATGTGCACAAAAATATAAAATTACTGTTAAAAGTCGCAAAATAAATTATATTTCAAACGCTGAACAAGTAAAATAATCTTTATTCGAAATGTAAGTTCTTTTGACATTTACATTTGCGGGATTTGTAAGAAAACAAAAATGACTTCCTAAAATATACCACAGCTTTTAAGCTATGAACAAGTGATTTATTAAGTGAAACAGTGGAAACATCAGCATCAATATATCCAGAACCTTTTCTTTGGTAAATGCGTCTTCCCTTGATGCCCAGCGCGTTTTCACAACTACTGTAACCCGCACGTCTAACATTTTGACGGTTTATATAAGCCTCAGCTGCGGAGGAGAGGGTCAGGACTTGTCGGGAACATAATGTAACATAAAATATATAAACTCAACCCATTCGTTTAATTATTCATATAAAACGTATTGTACAGTAGTTCTTCACATGTGTGGGTTCCCCATTGTTACTACTTAATGTTTTGAAAGATGACAATTTGCTTACATTCTGCACGTAGTAGATTCTCGTACACAGCAGAAATACTACGTTTCCAGCTACCGTCAGTAAAACCGCCAAAGACATTGGTTCCACATTTGACCAAAGTCAATGTAGGTCCTACATAGTCACACTTTCTATGAAAATCAATTCCTCTCCAACCATCATCAGAAGCTCGATAACAAAGTTGCCAACCAAACTTCTTATCTTCCATCCACTCTGCAAGTTGGTGAGCATGCTCAAAATTACCATCCAAGATGGTTGATCTTTCAAGTAATGACTGTAAAACAACAGGATCAACTGAAAAAAAATCAACTGTTTAAAGATATTCGTCTGTTTCTTTTTTATCATACCATTTACTTTCAACAGTATTGTAAATGTTCTTTTTCATCACTTGTGCTTTTCTATCAGCCATATTCAACCTCGAATCTCAATTGCAAAATACATGACAAGGAAACGTAATAAATAATGAAGTCATAATGAGTTGAGTAAGTTATATGTTATTCAGTATTCTCAAGTAGGTCGTAGTTGGTAAAGAATATTTTATACTTTTTACTAAATAATTAGGTATATATTAACAAAATTACTTATCTGAACGTAAATAAATTTTACCTGGTTTTCTAAATGGTGCACAAGCTGCAAAGAAAATTGAGAAATTAGAAAGAAAGATATTTTTATTAAACTTTGAATGTGCAGGAAGCGGGAGCCGGAAAGCCAAGAGTGTAAGGCTGCATGTAAGTGTTACCCGCACAAATTATTGTTCAGGTTGCTATATTTCTGCTGTTTATTAGCCGTTGTATAAAACTATTAACTTACCAATTTTTCCAAGGTTATCTAGTTTTACAGTGTCAACTACTTCTCGGAGGGATTTCGCCTGGTATTCAATTTCGCCATAATGAACTGGCAGCATCATTTCTGGCTGTCCCGTCTTGATATTGCTTGCGTTTACTTCGATTTCTTTTCCAAGCGAAAGGATTTCTTCACTGCTTCCTGTTTCGATGATATTCTTTGCAAACTCCAGTGAGCCATTTACCTTCTCTACGTAGGCTTTCATGTCGTCATGTTGTTTCACAAGTTTTTGATTGACCTCTTCGTGCTTTTTGTCAACTTGGTCAAGCAAGATTTCCGTGTTCTGTTTTAATTCTTCCAAGATTTCTTTTTCCTGTTGCTGGATGACATCTTTGGTCGCTTTGGTGTTGGCTTGTAAATTTCGAGTAGAATATTCTATTTTCTGCAAAGCAGTCTGACCTTCGTTAGCTTTCTTCTGCAAGATGGCGGAAGTTGTCTTCAAGACTTCCTTGTATTGCTCTGCTACTACATCAATAGGTTGACAGACATGGTCAGGTTTTGGATGATCTGAGACAAGGCAATGAATACAAGCCAGTTCCTGACATGTGTTGCAATAAAATGCATGGGGTTTCTTCTCATGACCATATTTCTGGCAACATGATTTTCCTTTCGCTTTAGCTTGGTTTACAGGGTTCGCCAATTCTTCTAAAGACAGCACTGAATGGCCTTTAAAAGCTGGCCATTTATTGTGTGTTGTCAAGCAGTTCTTGCACAGATAACTTTCACATTCAATACATCGGCATGTGGCAGGTAGTTGAGCTTTGCAAGATTCACAAGGTAGCTTTTGCGCTTGTTGTTGTATTTTCAATATGTCAAGCATATCGTTGATAAAATAGTTGGACGGAAGTCGTTCAACGCTTTCGTGTTCTCTCATTTTAAACTGGGTTCTGCACGTAGGACAGTTGAACAGTTGCTGGGCTCTATGTTCCTTTTGGGCTTCCTCTCGTTGAATTTCTATATACCTTGCAAGACATTTTTTACAGAACGAATGAAAACAGGGGAGTGTTATTGGTTCTTTCAAAGTCTCTTTACAAATGCAGCACGTCAGGAGTTCTTCCATTCGTTCGGTAGGAGCAGAATCTGGCGCTGTAGCCATAGCTGGTTATATTTCCTGCCAGATTGTGATGTATTACCTCGCCGGCACTACTGAAGTCTGTATTGAAAATAAAAGGGCATTCAAAATTGTTTTATTAAATATACCTGCTGTGAGCAGGTGGTGTTTTCATTGGTTTAAATAAATAAATGCTGGATAATTCTATTTCATATTTATTATCTTAAAGATATTCTGCCTGTAGTAATAAGAAAAATATCTCAATCTTATCAGTTGAACATTTTTAGTTCGTCTGTTGCATTTGAAATTTTCAAAGTAGCTACATGACGTTTAATTTGGTAATATTTTTAATTCTATTATTTGGAATACAAATTCGTCTTTACCGAAAGCCGCTCTTAGAAACACCAGGTTGTTATGAAACAACAAAGAATACTAGCATCAATAATTAATGAAGATAAAACTGAAGGAAATATATTCAGGAAATAATAAACATGAATGTAATATAGATAATATATTACTTGGCAATTTATAACCGAAGACTTTTCCTTTGACGAGTAAAAGTAGAACGTATTAGAGCGCAATGCAGCTTGACGGATTGACAAGAAACAGGTAGTTTGGTTAACCAGTTAACGTCTAACACGTTCTCTTGTACAGTGAAATATTCAGGCGTTAAATAGAGAAAGTAACAAAGTAGGGCTTGTTATGGCTGAATGTGGCTTAATGGGTTAAAGTTAGAAGTCAAATGGTGAAAGTGTATTATATAAAATTGAAAGCTTTTTTCACGAGCAGAATTTTGCAAAAATTTTTGTTTCTTCTTGCCAGCTGTTGTCAATACAAGGGTTGAAGCGGAAAATAATTTCTGATTGTTTCATCAAGTATCAATACCAATATTTGCGGGCTTTTTGTTTTGCTTTACTTTGCCGTATTTATATATAACAAATTAAAGCACATTGTGACTTTAAAGTGTTTTTTATTATACTTGAATTTCGCAATGTTATATTTAGGCCTTTAACCTTTTCTTTACATAAAATTTTTACCAACTGCTACAAAAATTTGATTATATCTCGAAATATTTCAGTATTTGGCCTCATTAATATTCATTACACGTCAGCATGTACAATGTACGCATGCTCAGTTAAAATCAGGATGAGCTCACATGGCTTCGCTTAAAATTTTTGGCCGCAAATTCCAATCTTGGTAATACATAAAGATAATTAATTAATGCACGTGTGGAATTAAGAGAAGACGGGACTTGTCCTCGTCTTCCCTTGATCCTCCGCGAGCGTTCACCATGATTATCGGCATGCATTAAATTTTCCGAGTTGAAGATAACGGAAGAATATAATATCGCAAACAAAATAAAATTAACCAAAGGCAAACATAGTAAATGCTTTAGCTTAACTTGTAGTTTTATAGAGTTTCTTTTGTAAATATAGAGGTTTAGTTTTGGAACGGCCCCTTGGAAAACAGTTTGTTAAAAAGACTGTTATGGCTACCGTTGTAAAATATTTTTAAGGGCCTGTTTATATGATCCCGGCTAGGCGGGACGGGACAGTTGCCGAGATCCCGCTTGTAATATAAACTCTATAGAGTGTTCATATGATCCCGCTTCTATCCTGCCTAGACGGAATCCCGGCGTCTGTTGCCGGAATCCCGCCTTGCCGGGAAGAAAATTTTCCATATAAACACTCTATCCCGGCCAGGCGGGATGATCTTTTCTTCTGAGCACGCGTAAATCCCTTTTCTGCAAGAAAATATGGCGTCAAGCACTTAACTGGCTTCATCCCGGCAATGTATTTATTTATTTATTTATTTATTTATAATGATATTTATCCAGGATACCCACATCACTAGTGTGTTTTTCAGTGGGGTGCTGCATTTTGTCCATATAAACACGCCATCCCGCCTAGGCGAATTTCCCGGCAAGACTGGATGAAAACGTCCCGTCCCGCCTAGACGGGATCATGGATATAAACAGGCCCTAAATAGTAATATTTTATTTACACTACAAAACTATAGCAAACAAACCAAAACTTTCAGAACTAAACCAATATAAACCATTACTGTTTCTTTTAATTGACATTAGTTCCAGATGGACGTTGACAACAAAACAAAAATTTAAATGTTTTTCTATAGATAGATAGATAGATAGATTTAATTAAGATAACACATAGCAGCCTATAAGGCTGAATTGCGTGCTATAATTTACATAGATTAATAAAATAGTTAATTAATTTATACTCTATTTACACATGAATTTTTAAAATACATAATTGTAGGGTAAAAATACGCTAATATAGTAGTTCAAGAGAATCAAGATCTAAAAGTTAGATTTTGTCATTAAAATGTCTAACGCATGAGGGTATAAAAGTGTTTTTAAATCTGTTTGTTTTGGTTTTTGGGAGGACAAAAGTTCTTGAATGTCTCAGATTGTAACTTGAAAGGCATCTTGGTGGTATGATATCGTGCATGTTAGCCACTGGTGTTGTGCTGATTTCAGTAAAAAGTTTCTCGCATGCATCGACACGCCTGTCACTCAGAGTTTTGATGCCACATTTAGATAAGCGATCCGCATAACTCGTCTGTGGATAGATTATGGATAGAACACGCTTTTGGATCCGTTCCAGGGAGTTTGACAAATAAGAGGGTAGAGCAAAGTGGAATACTTGGCAGCTAAATTCCATAACTGGTCTAATGCAGGTAATGTAGAAGTTTAAAACATCAGATTCAGGGACGTGGGCTCGTTTCAATTGCATGATAAAGTAGATGCGTTTGTTGGCTTTCTTAATAATGTTGTTAATATGTTGGTTCCAC
Organism: Trachythela sp. YZ-2020; assembly: GCA_016169945.1. Lineage (NCBI taxonomy): Eukaryota > Metazoa > Cnidaria > Anthozoa > Malacalcyonacea > Clavulariidae > Trachythela > Trachythela sp. YZ-2020. The sequence continues at coordinate 65,306 of JADLSH010000197.1, read as the reverse complement.
TTTAGATCACTGGTTATTGTCAGTCCTAAGATTCTGGCATGCTTGACTACTTCGATATGACCTGAGTTTATCTTTAGATTTCCTTGCACTTCGAGGTATTTAGTTGCATCTTATTTTCTACCGACCAGTTTTGAACGCAATCGACTGCATCTTGAATATTACTGGATGAGTCTCTATGAATAATTTCTGATGCAGTAGTATCGTCAATGTTAGAATAAGACAAAAAAACAACACATGTGTACATGTCTCTTGATAGCGTTATCGACAATTGTCGTACCCACGATTCGTGTTGACCAAATCAAATATCACGAGCGATGAAAGCGTCAAGACAAAAAGACAAGCGATGTACATTACTGTGTGAAGAAAATACTTTTGTCTGAAAGAGTTCGCTTTCGTCTTCGCGTTGATGTTTCCTTAGCTGTTGACGTGTTTCCACATTGAGACGCCAAATATTTCGCCTCCTTTTTCAAATGATGGATCGTTTTAATATACAACAAACACGAACAAAATATCATAAAAATTCCTCTTATAAGTCGAAAACCGATGACAGCTTTTCACGAGATCGTTTTTCAAAACTATATTCAAGAATGCGACCAGCCATTGAAAAATTATAACCGCTATTGGCATTGCCTTCTTCCCATTCATAAACACTCGGTATTTAAAAGGTAGCAAACAATAAGACAACGATCCAATGCCAGAAGGAAAATACTGAGAAATGAAATATAAATAGGAGCCGTGAACAGATGAGAAAGAATTCGACCATCAGTGCAAGAACGCCAATAGTAGCTACTTTGCGAATTTGTACAAACATAATAAAAGGTCCGAGAACGTGTTATTCATTATGAGATACGATGAATTTCTGGAGCATTTTAGAGGATCTTTTACCAGTCCATAGAGCAATATCGAATTACATAATATCGTATCCCTACAAAAAGCGAAAGTTGACAGCAAATAGCATAAGCTTTGTTATCAGAATGAGGGTTTATACAATTTGTTGTTGAATTTATTTTAATTTTTATGGATGAAAAAGCTGTGAATCATCGACAATTAAGATCTAATATACATATAGCCCCATGATCAGTTATCTTGCAATTAAGATGTTTAATAGGAAAAAGACAGGAATGGATTTCGGACTCTGAACTATACACAGCTGGAACATATATAGTCATCAGTTCCTATAATATTAATATAGTTATTCTAAGATATTTTCTTAGATATATATATATATATATTATTTTATTTAATCTTAAAACAGTATAATTGTTGCTACTTAAAGTTTCATGCGTTATGCAATCTTCAGGCAACTGTTCTTACTAATTCAGTTCGATGTTTGCTTACGTTACTCGTTGACGGTTGTTCTTGCGTGATACTTTCGTGACTTGCGCGCGCGTGAATTTTCCCGCGAGGAATTTATCCGCGTGACGGCATTTCGCAAACAGTTCAGATCGTTTGTTCAATGTTATATTCCTTTTTGCCTTTAGCAAGCACAATTTTTCTTCCAGACAAAGAAGACATTTCTTTCCGCCGGCCGCATATGAAGGCGTACGCTTTTTAATTGACCGCTTTATATTATAATCCTTATCTTCCTGTTTCAATTTCCAAACATATTTGGACAATTCCGTCTCATTTTTGTATTTTGCATCGTTAAATGACTTTTTATGGTTTCTGTATCTCTCCTTAAAATCATTCGCCGTCATCCCAATGTACTGCCTTAGGGTGCCATCTCCCGTTCTTACTTCCGCCTTGTATACAACGCTCTTTGCCGCCAAACAATTTCGTTCCAGAGGGCATTCCGCGGGGGTATTACAATTACAGTTGTTACTTTTGCTTTCATGTGCGTCTGGTTTGGCTTTGGATAGGATACGTTTGATGGTGTTTCGATTAAAGATCTTATGAAGAGCGTTTGTTTCTGGAAACTGCTTATCAACAAGTCGCAGGAAGTCTCGGCCAATGTTTGAAGGTACGTTTTTGCTAAATGGTGGATTAAACCAGATTATATTTCTTTGGCGTTTTCTCTTCTGGCTGGTTGTGTTGGGTGTTTGGTCAGGAGAGTATTCAAGTTTGGTATGGTAGTTGCTTTGAAGGAGAGCTGTTTGGTAGGTGTCTGCAACGGAGTCAAAAACTGCTTTATCGGATGATAGGGACGAAATTCGTCGATTAATCGAAGCTGGTAGTTGTTTGATGATAGAGGGCGGATGGTTGGAGCGGCTGTCGATATACAATGGATCGTTGTTTGGTTTTCTATAAGGAAGGTACTTCTCGTCGCGCAGATTGAAGGTTACATCAAGAAAGTTCACTACTTGATGATTGACCTCGGCCGTGATCTTTAAGCCGAACTGGAGGAATTGGTCGCATAGATCTTTTCTTGCCTTGTCTGCTAATCTACCGCTGGTGCCTTTTATCAGTGCCAAACCATCGTCACGATATAAACCAATATTTTCTCTCCCGAATTTCTTAACAAGTGTATTCAACGCAAATAAGCCAATACGATCACACACTTCGGCGCCGTCGTAGCTACCCATAGTCCAGGGGTCATCCTAAGGCCTTCCATTTTCCAAAATGGGCAGTTCTAATTGTAAAATGGGTAGTTCTAAAATCTAAAATGGGCAGTTCTAAAAATTGAGTTTTGGAGAGAACATGTTGAATTCACAAACCCGAAAGTGTCTAAACATTCAATATTTAATATTCAAAATTATTGATACCCTCTTTTTAAAGTATTAGTTTCATATTATATACATATAGTTATTAAATATATAAGTGAAAATTTAAAAAATCTCTGTTCATTTCTTTATGAGTGAGATCGATTTCCTATAGTCGCCAATTAAGCGAAGCGAAACTATAGCATAAGCAAACGATATATTAATCAACTTTGTTAATTAATGCAATCGGACATCAAGGATAATTTATGTATTGGAGTATTGCGCAAACAAATTATCCTTTTCGTTTTTCTAATCATTGCCATTGGTTCTAACTGGAAAATTATAACGGCAGCTAGATGTGTGAGCATATAATTCAAAATATTTGAACTCTGAAAAACTGGACTAAACAAATCATTTTTGAATATAGGCAAAATGTATGAGGGGAATGCAATCAGTCGTTTGCAATTGACTCAGTTTCAATACGACATGCGGTATTTTTACAAATTGTTCATAATTTGCAATATTAATAATCGGTCGCTCAAAGCGACTAGATTCCATATTATTACACGATTATCGCGGTTCCTTTGTTATTCATAGATAGAGCCTGCATGCATTAAGCAATACTAGACCGAATTAAGCAGGGACGACGTGCCTGTTGAATTGAATTGATCATATCAAATTAAAGGGGTTTTACCTACAGAAAACCCGTATCTAGATACAGCAGTGGATACAACCCTGCGGATACAACAGCTTATACTGATTAGATACAACCCTCCTCCTAAATGACCAATTCCGTGTACATCTTGCTCTGAGTGGAGGGGGTAACTTCTTGAAAAAAATTAAATGCTCTAGAATACACGCGCGCACTATAATTACGATCACTAAAGCCTTGTTCACAGGAGTAAGATAAACAAAAGCATAAGGAAAGACAAAAGGTAAAACAAAGGGATGCAGTGAATTGTCCTTCATAAACGTCGACATAAGAACAAGCATAAGCACAAGTCTCTAAGCATAAGCTAAACCGGAATAGAAGATATTTCAAAATCTTCCCGCTTTGTCTTTTTAAGCCCTAAAGAGAAAGTTTTCTTTGTATTCCTGCTTATGCTTATCTCACTTCGCTGTGAATCAGGCTTAAGACAAGCGAAAAGAAAACATAACGAAATGCCACTGTCGATTAAATACATTAGTTTAAGCATGAATTAATGTAGTCGTAGTACAACATGAGCTGTAAAATTCACTTACTTTTGTGTCTGTATTCGAACGTCTGCTTTGTATAACAAACTGCAGCGATACTACAACCAACAATCGAGTGTTTTTGAGTCACGACTGCAAAACAACATTTTAGTGGTTTAATACATGTATGTGTTCTGACCCAGTTTTGTTTGTTGAATTTTTCTTACTCTCCAATAAAATCCCGCCAATTTTTATTTCCATCAGGATACGATACGATCTATCAGTTCACGCCTGCTGACTCGTCTTCCGTAATAACAATATACGACAGATAGTTAACAATTAAGCAAGCAGATATTCTTTGAGTAAGTCTAGAAGAAATTACTTCGCCTGCCTTGCTTGAAGAATTACGATCCGTATGACTGATAACAAATTGTGTATTCTTTTGAAATCACATGCTCTTTAGAATTGTGCGCAATTTCTTGTTCTATTGTCATCCAGCCCAGGCTACACTAAGTCTTGTCCATTGTTTTCCACTTCATCACGTCAAGTCTCAAACTCAGAGCATTGTCTTTCATTAGTTCAGTCTTGAGAACAAAGGCGAAAATCCATCTCAAAAAGTGGTGTGGGGGAAGGAGTCTGCTAATAGTTATAGAGCTAATATGTAACACGTTTAACGTTTTTAGGGCATTTCCCCATCATTTATAGACACCTCCCGACGGAAGCGTAACTTCGGTCTAAGTGTTAGGGTTGTGGGTACATTTTGCCCGACGAAAGGGCGTGGTAAAGCAGCCGACCAAAAACAAAATTGCGTATTAAGGCCCCATGCCGCTAGTGGGAATGCGCAGGTATCGAGCGCCGAATACACGAAATTTTGAAATCTAGAGTTTCTGAACGCCATTTCATGCACTTTTGGGAAAGACTTTACATAATTTTGATAACTTGAACATGTCGTATAAACAAAAGTGGAAAAAAGTGGAGGGGGGGATAATTACATATTAACCCCCTCTGCCCAAAAAGTGGGGGGGATTCGTCCCCCCATCTCCCCCAGGATCGACGCCTTTGCTTGAGAATGATGTCATCATAATTATAATAAGTCAGGTAATTATTTAAAATGACTTCAGTTTTTATCCAAATTCAGCCTAGAAACTTCTCAGTTATTAACTCTTAGTTAGAATACCATGTTTAACAGATTTTGTGCCGAAACGATTCACGGGATGCAACGTTTAATTCGACGAAAAGATTGCTTCAATCCTAATAATCTGATTATTGTGTCATATGTATTATTGAATGATTACAAAAAAAAGAATTTTAGGATTATTTTACATCTAATGCAATGATTTGAAAGGCAATTTTCTAACTCATTATTACATAACTATTTCCCAAGCTAAGAGCCCGGGAAATTTTTAATATACTTTGTCTCATAATTATTATAGTAAGTTTCTAGGCTTTAATAGCTAGGAAGCTAACCAATATGGCTAGCCTCATTATTATTCAGAACAAGTCAAGAATTCTACGCTAGCTCAGTCCATTTATTTCAAGTTTCATAAACTGCAAGACGATGGTCGTAATTATAATCCTCTTGTTGAGACCGGCAGCTTAGTTGTTATATGCATGCGAACTACCTACTTTTCGCTTTTAAATATTTTTATCGGTGACTCGGCTCATCCTTTGATCCAACCAACGAGCTAAATGTTTTGGTTGGTAATATCGTGACTATTTACAATAAATACATATTACATTTTTTAACCACTTACGCTTCACGTTTTGCCCAAAAAGTGCGGGTTTTAGTCTCTTTTATGAAGCTATTCCTTGATATATTTATGGTATAATATTATTACAGAGTAGACTCGAGTATCCACGCGTGAGCATCACGTGAGCGTGAATGATTTCCAAGCGCTTGTTTCCAAACTCTGTCAGGTAAATATATGAAGGAATACTTCATAAAAGACTAAAACCCCGCATTTTTGGGTTGCATGTAGTTTTACGCTGACCGACCTAACACACTATATAATTGAAGATACTATAGACTGTGTGCCACTGAAAATTCTTCTGTGTGAGATGAAAGAGTATAACTCTGCAACAGAAAATATTTTGTATTTGATGGACAGCTGGGATAATATTGCCGAGAGAGTGGATACATCAGCACTAAAGTCCTAATTATTCATATAATATCATTATATTAGATGGATAGACTCGCGTGTGCGTGTGCACGCGAGTGAGCGGCACGCAAGCGTGAAGTATTTCAAGCGATCGATATCAAATCAATATATCAAACAAAAACCTTTAAAAATGATTAAAACCCGCCTATGCTACTACAATATGAAGTAGAGATGATATCAGAAACTTAAGCTTCCTGTTCACTTGAATGTGTTCATTAGTTGATTGAAATATATTTGTGCTTTGAATTTAACACCTCGTACCCAGGGTCTCTACTCTACACTCTTCGTCTGCAAGAGCCTGGGAACGAGGTTGTTTAAATTTACCTTTGTTCAACGGCGAAAAACTTCAATTTCTGTTGGCTGGAAGTTGCGGCTGCCCGCTAACAGAGCTTCGGTTTCTGGAGTTCCAAGTTGATATCCTGGAGGAGGTTGGTATGTGTGACCAAGGTTGCTGAATGAATGTTGGTTTGTGTTCGCATTGCTGCTGATGCGCAGATCACAACCACCAAAGACTGCTCCCCGTTCAGGATGACAGAAGATTGCTGTGTCATTTCGATGATCATATATAGGACATTTGAACGAAAGCAATTTGTCCTTAATTTGGAGTGAAAATAGAAATGAAACATCAGAATGATTACAATTACCAAATGCATCTGAAAGAAATGTGAGAAATACTTTAGGCACAGGCACTCACATGCACAAGACAAACCACAACATTTATTTGATATTATCGGGGAGAAAAGAAGGATTTAAGTTAAGTGCGTATTCAGAAATTAGTATAGATTTAAAAGTGTCAAAATAAAAAAGGAATATGGATTATCCATCAAAAGAACTTGTGGGAAAGCTGATCGAGAAAAGGTTGCGGAAAAAAACAATTACCACCAAAAATGTCAACTGATGTGCACAAAAATATAAAATTACTGATAAAAGTCGCAAAATCAATTATATTTCAAACGCTGAACAAGTAAAATAATCTTTATTCGAAATGTAAGTTCTTTTGACATTTACATTGGCGGGATTTGTAAGAAAACAAAAATGGCTTCCTAAAATATACCACAGCTTTTAAGCTATGAACAAGTGATTTATTAAGTGAAACAGTGGAAACATCAGCATCAATATATCCAGAACCTTTTCTTTGGTAAATGCGTCTTCTCTTGATGCCCCGCGCGTTTTCACAACTACTGTAACCAGCACGTCTAACATTTTGACGGTTTATATAAGCCCCAGCTGCGGAGGAGAGGGTCAGGACTTGTCGGGAACATAATGTAACATAAAATATATAAACTCAACCCATTCGTTTAATTATTCATATAAAACGTATTGTACAGTAGTTCTTCACATGTGTGTGTTCCCCATTGTTACTACCTAATGTTTTGAAAGATGACAATTTGCTTACATTCTGCACGTAGTAGATTCTCGTACACATTATGTTTCCAGCTCCTGTCAGTAAAACCGCCAAAGACATTGGTTCCGCATTTGACCAAGGTCAATGTAGGTCCTACATCGTCACACTTTCTATGAAAATCATTTCCTCTCCAACCATCATCAGAAGCTCGATAACAAAGTTGCCAACCAAAATTCTTATCTTCCATCCACTCTGCAAGTTGCTGAGCATGTTCAAAATTACCATCCAAGATGGTTGATCTTTCAAGTAATGACTGCACAACAACAGAATCAAAGATATTCAAAGATATTCATCTGTTTCTTTTTTATCATACCATTTATTTTCAGCAGTATTGTAAATGTTCTTTTTCATCACTTGTACTTTTCTATCAGCCATATTCAACCTCGAATCTCAATTGCAAAATATATGACAAGGAAACGTAATAAATAATGAAGTCATAATGAGTTGAGTAAGTTATATATTAAAAGGATTCAGTACTCTCACGCAGGTCGTAGTTGGTAATTAATATTTTACACTTTTTACTAAATAATTAGGTATATATTAACAAAATTACTTATCTGAACGTAAATAAATTTTACCTGGTTTTCTAAATGGTGCACAAGCTGCAAAGAAAATTGAGAAATAGAAAGAACGATATTTTTTTTGAAAATTGAATGTACAGGAAGCGGGAGCCGGAAAGCCAATAGTGTAAGACTGCATGTAAGTGTTACCCACACAAAGTATTGTTCAGGTTGCTACATTTCTACTGTTTTTTATCCGTTGTATAAAAGTATTAACTTACCAATTTTTCCAAGGTTATCTAGTTTTACAGTGTCAACTACTTCTAGGAAGGATTTCGCCTGGTATCCAATTTCGCCATAATGAACTGGCAGCATAATTTCTGGCTGTCCCGTCTTGATATTGCTTGCGTTTGCTTCGATTTCTTTTCCAAGCGAAAGGATTTCTTCACTGCTTCCTTTTTCGATGATATTCTTTGCAAACTCCAGTGAGCCATTCACCTTCTCTACGTAGGCTTTCATGTCGTCATGTTGTTTCACAAGTTTTTGGTCGACTTCGTCGTGCTTTTTGTCAACCTGGTCAAGCAAGATTGCCGAGTTATGTTTTAGTTTCTTCGCAAATTTTTCCAGGATTTCTTTTTCCTGTTGCTGGATGACATCTTTTGCCCTTTTAGTGTTGGCTTGTAGATTTCGAGTAGAATATTCTATTTTCTGTAAGGCAGCCTGACCTTCGTTAGATTTCTTCTGCAAGATGGCGGAAGTTGTCTTTAAGGCTTCCTTGTGCTGCTCTGCCACTACATCAACAGGTTGATGGTCATGGCCAGGTTTGGGATGGTCTTGGAGGACACAGGTCATACAAGCCAGTTCCTGACATGTGTTGCAATAAAATGCATAGGGTTTCTTCTCATGACCATATTTCTGGCAGCGTGATTTTCCTTTCGCTTTAGCTTGGTTCACAGGTTTCGCCAATTCCTCCAAAGTCAACACAACATGGTTTTTGAAATCAGGCCAGTTGTTGTGTGTTGTCAAGCAGTTCTTGCAGAGATAACGTTCACATTCAATACATCTGCAAGCGGCAGGTAGTTGCACTTTGCAAGATTCACAAGGTAGCTTCTGTGCTTGTTGTTGTATTTTCCAAATGTCGAGTATATTGTTGACAAAATAATTGCATCGAAGTCGTCCCAAGCTTTCGTCTAATTCTCTCACTTCAAACTGGGTTCTACACATTGGACAGTTGAACAGATGCTTGGCTTTACGTTTCTCTTCGGTTTCCTCACGTTGACTTTCAACATACTTCGTAAGGCAATCTTTACAGTAGAGATGAAAACAAGGGAGAGTTCTTGGTTCTTTCAAAGTCCCTTTACAACTACAGCATTTCAGAAGTTTTTCCATTCGTTGAGTGGGAGCAGGATCTGGCGCTGTAGCCATAGCTGGTTATATTCTCTGCCAGATTGATAGTGGCTTGTGATGTATTGACTCGCCAGCACTACTGAAGTCTGTATTCAAAATGAAACCTCGTTCGGAATTATATTGTTAAATACAAAGAAATGTTTTTCTCAGTATCGACTCAGAATTCCTTCTAAATTAACATTTCAAAAGATCTCCTGCAAGTAAGGACAAAGACAAGTGTTTCAATCTTGTCTGTTTGATATGCAATTAATGTCTCGTATTTGAAATCTTTAAAGTACATTGCCTTAAAAACATTTGCAATTAGAGTATAAATTCTTCTGTACATTGATGCGGTTAACAAAACAAGAGGTTTCTATAAAACAACAAAATTGTATTTGTCAAAAATTAAACAACATACTTTCAGCCAACAATCATGGATTAACGAAGCTTGACGAAAAAATTCCAGAAGCGTAAACATATAATATATGGAACAATTAAGCCATTTCGGCAAAGCGCACCATAAATTAGGAGTCTTAATTTAAAAGGTTTATTTAAGGTTTCAAATTGCTAGTTGCTGTATCTGATGGTCGAGTGGTCGACCAATAAGTCGGGTAATGGTTTAACTGTGATTTATACAGAAAGCGTGTTAATTAAGCATGGTTTACAATCGGTCGCAACTGTCGAAGTCTGGACGATTTGAAATAGTCTGGATCTTTGTTGTGTTTTGTGTGCCGTATGTTAATCAGTCTTTCTTGAATGTAGGGATATATAATGAAACTCTATTACATCGGCCACATTGATATGGTCGTGATTGTCACGTGAATGTATAAGCTCAACTCCTTGATGCTGACTGCATTTTTATTGGCCGACTATAATGTTAAAACTAGAATGTAATCTATGAATCTGTAATATTCTGTACTGTAATACTGAAAGTTTTAAATCTTGACATTTATATATGGTAATTGTTTGTATTTATACTGACACGGGAGAATTGTGTATATTTTTATCTGGCATTGGTCGTCTGACATGATCCAACCGATGATGTATAGATAATAATACTACGAGTTACTATCGCAAGGAAAGTGCTGCCTCATGCAGGGATTGTGGAATCATATTTTTCTTGTACGCATGCACAGAATATAATATAATACTAACGTCAGCTTCTGCAAATTTCCCGTCGGTAAGATTAGAAAAATTTAATCGCAAATTTAATCGCAAATTTCAGACTCAAGCCTCGTGTTATTACTTAACAAAATAAAAATCTGAAGAGGAAATATGATTCCACCAAATTAAAACGCTCAATAAATAATTAGTGAGGGCCATCAAATTTTTTTCAAGTTAAATTAGTTTAAAGCCAAAATATCGGTACCCTCTCCTCCGCAAAGGCGTTTAGTGTAACACGCGGGCTACATACCCGAATGTTGTAAGGCATGCGGGTAATTTGTAAATTCACGCGGTACATCAAGGGAAGAATAGTGGAAGTATCCTCGTCTTCCCTACCTGCATGCCTTACGATCGGGTTATTCTAGTTAGTCAGATCATCTATCTCTAGTATGTAAAAGTCGAGATTAGTTTTAACATGGTGCAAGCGACGCAAGGTCAGGCAAAATGCATATTATTTTAGAAAGTTAACCAATTGTTGTTTCATATGGCATTCAAAGCCATATTATGGTGAATAACTAAGTTCGATGTTTATCAGAGCAAATTGAAATATTTGTTGTTTTAGGGCATTTTCCTGTAGCGACTGCAGATTAAATTCCCGTCACATTGAATTATATATCAGACACCCCATCCAGCTACAGTTTAATTTTTGCAATAAACAACTAAAACAGTATAAGGACAATTGTTTGCATAATGCTCTTGATGTCAAAACAATGATACTTCAAGCATGTATTAATTAACAGACTAGTAACTGTTTGCTTGGGCTATAGTTTGCCTTCCCGTATTATCTACTAAACTTTCTACCAAGCCTACTAAGGGCATTCGCTCTGGAAACGTCAGAAGTTCTCGCTGTATTTTTCGTGCGAAGTTTTACACAACAGTCAACCGCCGTATATTTTGCTTGTTACTCTGTTTATAGTTTGGCATTGGTTTAATTAATCCCAGTCTATAATATGCGACTATATTTTATTATATCACTATAGAATAGAAACAAAGCTCAGGAATTCGATCGCAAGTGATATTTATAGCCGAGTAATGGCAAAGTAATGCCGTTGTAAAAAGAAAAATATCAATAATTTTTGCATTGTTGGTATTGTTGGACTCAGTTTTCAATATGACATGTGATATTTTCTTACCAAACTCGTCCCGCGTAGAACCGTCGCTCAAAGCAGATAAATTCCATATTATTACTAACGATTATCGCTTGGTTCCTCTGTTATTCAAAAGTTGTATACAGCCTAATCAATATATACAGCTCAATATATTGAGCAATAAAGACATCCAATTAAGCTTCAAGGAGAACGGGCCTGATGAATTGAATTGATCATATCCAAGGGGCTTTTATCTATACAGAAAGCCCTCCGGATACAACAGACATCGATCTCCATAGCAGGACCATGGAGTTATCAGTATTCGTACTGTCTAGTGTTATTCTCTTTAAATAAAGTCTACATACATTACTTACTTACTTATCTCCGGATCAATAAGACAAGGGAGATGATATCATAACGAATAGACCCAATCACTTTGTGTACATTTTTCTGGCAGCCCAAATTCAGATTATAAAAAAAGATTAATGTTTTCCATTGGCACTGTGATTCAACAATGTATACAACAATGTATACAACAATGTATACAACAATGTATACAACAATGTATACAACAATGTATACAACAATGTATACAACAATGTATACAACAATGTATACAACAATGTATACAACAATGTATACAACAATGTATACAACAATGTATACAACAATGTATACAACAATGTATACAAATAAGGTATACAATGATGGCTAACAACGATAAATGCTACATACAACGAACAGCTTCTAGCCTGGAAGGCCGTAAACATTAGCAAGCCAAAACAAGAGAAACCAACAAAGACAAGGTCTATACCACTTTATAATGAACACATTAGTTTAAGCATGAATTGGCTGTAGTTATAGTACAGCATGAACTGTAAAATTTACGGCTTACTTTACGCACTTTTCTTGTCTCTTTATTCTGCCCTGTATCACAAACTGCGAGACTGCAACCAACAATCGAGTGTTCTTGAATCACGACTGCATACATGCAAAGCAACATTTTCGTGGCTTTAATATGTGTTCTGACCAAGTGTTGTTTGTTGAATTCTTCTTACTCTGCAATGCCATTATGACGATCTCTACTTTCGTTATCATTACACGATCTCCTTCAGGCCTGCGGAAACTTCTTCCATAAAAACAACACGACTGAAAGTTAGCCGTTTAACGAAAAGGATTTTCTTAGAGATAGTCTAGAAACAAATGACTTGACAGCTGTGCTTGAAGAATTACGAAATCATTTGAATAACAAATCGTGTATTCTTTTGAAATCACATGCTCTTCAAAATGGTGCGCAATTTCTTGTTCTATTGTCTGATCCAGCGCAGGCTACACTTGACTATTGTTTTTAATCTCATTATGCATTGGCAATGATGCGTAAAACAATAAGAGTGCAAAAAGTTAAGTCATTCCAACTGAGAACATTGTCTTTCATTAGTCTTTTGAGAAATCCTTGTAAATCATGTAACAATTCAGTATAAATCAGTTAATTATCTCGAATCTCAGCTTTTGTACAAATACAGCATAAAAAAGCCTCGCTTGACGGTCTTTAACTCCTACTTAAAATCGTGTTTAACAGATTTACTCGGCCGAAACGAATCAGGGATGCAATTAACGTTGGAAATGCAAGTACAAATTCAATATAATACATATATATATATATATATATATAGTCAAATCTGCAGACATGCATGTTTCGCCGTTCAACGGCTCGTCAGTGCAGCTTGTAACGCAGTCTAGATGCGAGTGACTTCGTATTTATACACCATACTCTTGCTTTGCCCTCACCAAGCGCATGTGGTACAATACTCAGACACATGCGCATCCAGACATGCGTGAAGTGTCTTGGGGCCAGAGTGAAACGAACAAGGGAAGTGAGCTTTTGCATTATAGCTTATAGCCACCAATTAACCTCACAGAGTGCTCTGGGTAAACACAAAGTGAAGGAGCATATATAGTCAAATCTGCAGACATGCATGTTTCGCCGTTCAACGGCTCGTCAGTGCAGCTTGTAACGCAGTCTAGATGCGAGTGACTTCGTATTTATACACCATACTCTTGCCCTCACCAAGCGCATGTGGTACAATACTCAGACACATGCGCATCCAGACATGCGTGAACTATATATATATATATATGTGTGTAGGTTTAGGTCTACGAAACGCAAAGAGTGCTCGACAACATATAGTTAGAGCAAATTATAGATTTTCGCTTATACCTTTTCGCAACAGCCTGTTGCAACAGATGATCTAACTGTTGCAACAGCAATTTTCGCAACAGCCAACCACCATGTTGCAGACATTGAGGCAAGCGAAAATATATATATATACAGCCTAATTCAATAAAGGTTGTCTTTCCAAAAGCGTGAACTGTAAACTCTGAGCGATCAAACGATGATAGGATATCGCCTATTTAGATCACTCATAAAACTCAAGGCTTTGCTAAGTTGGTTTTCTATCGTAAGTTTTCTATAATTATGCCTATAGACACGTTTAAAAGAAAAAATTTCGAGTTTACTGGTCTAAAAAACAATAACCCATCATCCATTGTGCTCATATTTTATCGTTTACGCTTTTGAAAGGACAACCTAATTGAATTATTGTATATGTAATATATACAAACCGCACAAGAGGTCTTTATCAGATTTAAAACATCGAGGCGCAGCCGAGTGTTTTAGATCAGATAAAGGCCGAACTGTAAGGTTTGTATATGACTTAACTTCTAAAATGACTCGTTTTGTACGCTCACTTGCGTTGGAATTTTGAAGATTGATGTTATCTACACTATAAAAATTGAAGGAGAAAATTTGAGCAAGTCTATATCAAATATATAGATCCGCTACGGGTCATGAGTTTCCTTTGTATTTTGCCTATGAATAATTAATGAATTTTAGAAATATATATATATACAGGGTGTCTCAAAAAAACCGCTACCCTTAGAAATTAGAGGCTTTAGAAATTTGGATTTGTCTGGCATGTTTGCATGCAATTAGAAGCAAATAAGTAATTTTGAATTCCCATGAAGTGTACAAAATCGAGGCTTTTTCTAAAGCCTCAGGTGAATTTCAGGTATAGGGTTTTGAGACACTGTACATAGAAATATTTTACAATCTTGGCTGAGCAGTGCAATATTATTAAACATAGGAAAGGTTTAAAAGATACATTCCTTCCAAATTCTTTAAACTTGTAAAATAACGTTTTTATAGAAGGAAACTCTTCACAGATATCAGTTTCTAGTGCTCTGAAAATGTTGTTTCCAGTCATTTAAATTTGAAATTCTCTAGGAGATTTGTTAATTTTGTTATTTGTTTATTTATCTAACTTTGCAAAGAATATGCTACATATACATACAACATTAAATCATAAGTTTTAGAGTAGATATGTAGCCATTTGCTTTAAAAATCCTTTCTTAATGTTCGGAAATATGTTTAACCTAATCTAGTTTCCATAATTTGAACAAGTCGCAATATTGGTGTCGCCACCTTAAGTGATTCTAGAAGGAAAATGATTAGATATTTTGATCAGTCAAATACCACTTGATTAACATGATATGTTTGTTATTCAACCCAGTGCAAAAATTTGAATCTTTGCCTAGAGGTAACGAATTAAGTAATACCACAAAATGTGAGGGGGGCGGGCATTTTTGGGGGGCTAAAGCTCCGTTCGGTTCATTTTTTCCAGCTCAAAAAGTCAGCATTGTCGGCGATTGTGTTTGGACTGTATGAAAACCATTGCGTAAAACATAGCTATTGTACAGCGACAGAGTTTGGAAACTTCGGTCACGTGATTTCGTATAGTATAATTCCCTACAGACGTTTTGAAAATCTCACCTTTTTGAGCGGATGCTGAACTTATGCAAACCAATATAGTTGTTTTCTCCTTCGGTGTGTGATGAAAGGGAAGTTTGAGCAACGTTTTGATCGAAAACGCCCGCAATCTGGTCTCGCTGGTCATATTATTGCTATAGGCGTGAGCTATCATGTTTACACTTTGCGGGAGAACTGGAAGCTATATAAGTTTATATCCAGTGCACAGAATTTTAAGACTTAATTCACAAGACTTAACGCCTGTCTCGGAGGATGTGCAGTATTTTAAGGATGTACAGGTATGGATGGTGGTGGGATAATATTGTTCTTGTTTTCGCATGTGCACAGAATATAATATGTGAGCTTCTTCAAATTTCCCGTCGATAAGGTCGTCAATTCATGTTATTACATTGTAATAAAGATCTGAAAAGAAAATATGGTTTCACCAAACTAAAAAACGTTCAACAAACAATAAGGATCATTGAAGTTTTTTCAACTTAAATCAGTTTAAAGCCAAAATATCGGTACTCTTTCCTCGGCAGAGGCGTTTCAGTTTAACTCGCGGGATACACACCCGGGAAATGTAAGGCATGCAGGTAATTGGTAAATGCACGCGGGGATCATATCAAGGAAAGACAGAAAAACTTAACCAATGTTCTAATCTGTGCTTTTGTTATTCAGGTCATAGACAATCGATTGTCTATGAGCATGTTAATTATCTAAGGTTGTTATAGGGTATCGATAGCGGATTTTGTCTACATTACAAAACTATAGTGAACAAACCAAAAATTTTAGAACTAAACCATTACTGTTTCTTTTAATTGACATTACTTGCAGATGGACGTTGACAACAAAACAAAAATTTAAATGTTTTTCTATATATATTATATAGTTTGTCAGACGACAGTAGTAAACAAACGAATTTATGACAAAGTTAGAATAAGACAAAAAATAGAAACACATGTGTACATGTCTCTTGATGGTGTTGTCGTAGCCATGATTCGTGTTGACCAAATCAAATATGAAGAGCGGTGACAGTGTCAAGGCAAAAAGACAAGCGATGCACATTATTGTATGAAGAAAATGCTTTTGTCTGAAATGGGTTCGCTTTCGTCTTTGCGTTGATGTTTCCTTAGCTGTTGAATTGTTTCCACTTTGAGACTCCAAATATTTCGCCTCCTTTTTCAAATAATGGATCGTTTTAATATACAACAAACACGAACAAAATATCATAAAAATTCCACTTATAAGTCGATATAAACGAGATACAATTAGACCATCAGTGCACGAACGGCAATAGTACTTCGCGAATTTGTACAAACATAACAAAAGGTCCGAGAACGTGTTATTCATTATGAGATACGATGAACAATTTCTGAAACATCTTAGAGGATCTTTTACCAGTCCATAGAGCAATATCGAGTTACATAAAATCCCAGTAAAAAGCGAAAGTTGAGAGCAAATAGCATAAGCCTTGTTATCAGAATGTGGGTTTACACAACTTGTTGTTGAATTCTTTTTAATTTTTTGGATATGTTAGCGTGTGTGTATCGTCGATTTATTTGAGAGCTAAATTATTCAAAAGGAGTTGCATATCTTTTCCTTTTTTAATGAAGATCTAATATACATACAGCCCCATGATCAGTTATCTTGCAATTATGATCTGATGTTAAATAAGAAAAAGACAGGAATGAACTTCGGACTCTGAACTACACAGCTGAGACATATAGCCATGAATTCCTATAATATTAATATCATGTTATTCTAATGAAGATATTTTCTTTATTAATTTTTTAAGCAATTGCACTGTATATATATATATATATATATTAAGGTTCAACTACTCAACAAATTTTACTAGGCATTTAAAATTTGTTGAGTAGTTGAATCTTAATATAATTATGCTCTGGATATCCATTGAGCACTCTGCCAAAAGTTTATATAATCAACGAAACCAAATTATATATATATATATATGTAATATATATGTATAGACTCATAACTATATATGTAAACTCATAACGAGGGGGGCTCTCTTGACGAGCATGTTACCAAGGTAAAAACATTCGTGTATATATAGATGACATCATAAGTAACCCCCAAACCGATGACCGCATTATTATACTATATTCATGCATGGCCAATGGTAGTCATAAGTGATACTTGGATAATGAAAACTATAGAAAAATGATCTACGTGAAGAGGTGGGAAGAGGTGGGAAGAGGTGGGAAGAGGTGGGAAGAGGTGGGAAGAGGTGGGAAGAGGTGGGAAGAGGTGGGAAGAGGTGGGAAGAGGTGGGAAGAGGTGGGAAGAGGTGGGAAGAGGTGGGAAGAGGTGGGAAGAGGTGGGAAGAGGTGGGAAGAGGTGGGAAGAGGTGGGAAGAGGTGGGAAGAGGTGGGAAGAGGTGGGAAGAGGTGGGAAGAGGTGGGAAGAGGTGGGAAGAGGTGGGAAGAGGTGGGAAGAACAGGGAAGGGAAGAGGGGAAAGAGCGAAGAGCCCCCTCCCATAGCTTGAGATAGGGGGCTCAGCCCCCTTATCCCGCCCTCTACTACACCAATATCACAGAACCATATAGTTAGTTAGTCAGTCAGATATTTCATCTAACGCTAGTGTATAAATCGAGATTAGTTTTAACATAGTGCAAGCGAGCAAGGTCAAGCAAAATGTTGATTGTTTCAGGGTGGCTTCAATTGCAAACGACTGATTACATTCCCCTGATACATTCTGCTGATATTCGAGAATGGTTTGTTATAGTATCGAGTTTTCCAGAGGTCAGATATTTTGAATTATATGTTCACACATCTAGCTGCAGTTATAATTTTCTAATTAGAACCAATGATTAGAACCAATTAACAAACAGGATAATTTGTTTGCGCAATACTCCAATACATAAATTATCCTTGATGTCCGATTGCATTAATTAACAGAGTGGATGAATACATCGTTTGATTAAGCTATAGTTTCGCTTCGCTTAATTGGCGACTGTATTAATTATATTACAATTTACAAACTAATAACAAAAGTCTATAGGAAACGATCGCAGTGATGAAGAAATCACGTTAACCGAGACCTTTTAAATATTCACTTAGATATTTGATATGTATATATAATATAAAAGTGATGCTTTAAAAATAGGATATCAATAATTTTGCCTTGTTGGACTCAGTTTTCAATACGACATGCGGTAATTTTACAAATTCTTAATAATTATATTTGCAATATTAATAATCGGTCGCTAAAAGCGACTAGATTCCATACTATTACACGATTTTACGGTCCTTTGTTATTCATAGAGCCCGCCTGCATTAAGCAATATTAGACCAAATTAAGCAAAGACGACGTGCCTGATAAATTGAATTGATCATATCGAATTAAAGGGGTTTATCTACAGAAAACCCTCATATCAGGGTTGTATCTAGATACAGCAGTGGATACAACCCTGCGGATACAACAGCTTATACTGATTAGATAAAACCCTCCTCCTAAATGATCAATTCCGCCGTCTAGATCTTGATAAACGTCGACATATAAGCACAAGTATAAGCACAAGCATAAGCATAAGCTCTCTAAGCATAAGCTAAGCCGGAACAAAAGATATTTCAAAAGAAAACTCTTCTCGCTTTGTATTTTTAAGCCCTAAAGGGAAAGTTTTCATTGTATTCCTGCTTATGGCTTATCTCACTTCGCTGTGAATCAGGCTTAAGACAAGCGAAAAGAAAACATAACGAAATACCACTTTCGACTAAATACATTAGTTTAAGCATGAATTACTGTAGTCGTAGTACAACATGAGCTGTAAAATTCACTTACTTTACGCACTTTTGTTGTGTCTGTATTCGAACGTCTGCTCTGTACAACAAACTGCAGCGATACTACAACCGACAATCGAGTGTTTTTTATTCACGACTGGAAAATAACATTTTAGTGACTTAATATGTGTGCTGACCCAGTTTTGTTTGTTGAATTTTTCTTACTCTGCAATATAAAAATCCCGCCAATTTTTATTTCCATCAGGATACGATCTATTTCACGCCTGCTGACTCGTCTTCCGTAATAATAATATACGACTGACAGTTAGCCTTTTAAGGAAGCGGATTTTCTTTGAGTAAGTCTAGAAGCAAATGACTTGCCTCGCCTTGCTTGAAGAATTACGAAACCATTTGAATAACAAATTGTGTATTCTTTTGAAATCACATGCTCTTTAGAATTGCGCGCAATTTCTTGTTCTATTGTCATCCAGTCCAGGCTACACTAAATCTTGTCTATTGTTTTCCACTTCATCATGTCAAGTCTCCAACTCAGAGCATCATTGTCTTGCATTAGTTCAGTGCTGAGAACAAAGGCGAAAATCGTTCTCAAAAGGTGGAGGGGGTTGGAGTTTGCTAATAGTTATGGAAGCATGTAACACGTTTTCAGGGCATTCCCCCATCATTTATAGACAGCTCCCGACGGAAGCGTATCTTCGGTCTAAGTGTTAAGCCCGGTTCACACGAGTGAGATAAGCACAAGTACAAGGAAAGACAACCGGTAAAACAAAGGGATGCAGTGAAGTGTGCAACATAAACGTCGACATAAGCACAAGCCTCTAAGCATAAGCTAAGCCGGAACAAAAGACATTTCAAAAGAATGTCTTTCCGCTTTGTCTTTGTAAGCCCTGGAGGGAAAGTTTTCTTTGGTATTTCTGCTTATGCTTATCTCACTCGTGTGAACCAGGCTTTAGGGTTGAGTACATTTTGCCCGACGAAAGGGCGTGGTAAAGCAGCAAGCCAAAACCAAAATGGTCTATCGAGGCCCCATGCCGCTAGCGGGAATGCGCAGGTATAGAGTGCCGAATGCACTTTGGGGAAAGACTTTACATAATTTTGATAATTTGAACATGTCGTATAAGCAAAAGTGGAAAAAAGTGGGGGGGGGATAAATACATATTGATTGAAGTGGTGGGGGTTTGTCCCCCCCATACCCCCCAGGATTGATGCCTTTTCTTGAGAACGATGTCAATCATATAATAAGTCAGGTAATTACTTAAAATTACTGCAGTTTTTTATCCAAATACAGCCTAAAAACTTCTCAGTAATAACTCTTACTTAGAATACCATGTTTAACAGATTTTGTGCCGAAACGATTCACGTTTAATTCGACGAAAAGATTGCTTCAATCCTAATAATTTGATTATTATGTATTATTTAATGATTACAAAAGAAAAGAATTTTAGGATTATTTTACATCTAATGCAATGATTTGAAAGGCAATTTTCTAACTCATTATTACGTAACTATTTCCTAAGCTGTTAGCCCGATAAATTTTTAATATTCTTTGTCTCATAATTATTATAGTAAGTTTCTAGGCTTTAGTAGCTAGCAAGCTAGCCAATATGACTAGCCTCATTATTATTCAGAACAAGTCAAGCATTCTACGCTTGCTCAAGCATTCTACGCTACCGGCAGATTAGTTGTTATACGCATGCGAACAACCTACTTTTCACTTTTATATATCTTTATCAGTGACTCGGCTCATCCTTTGATCCAACCAACGAGCTAAATATTTTAGTTGGGTAATATCGTGACTATTTACAATAAATACATGTTACATTTTTTAACCAAAAATGTCCAAAATGCGGGTTTTAATCTATTTTATGAGGCTATTCCTTGATATATTTATGGTATAATATTATTACAGAGTAGACTCGAGTATCCACGCGTGAGCATAATGTGAGCGTGAAGGATTCCAAGCACTAGTTTCCAAACTCTGTCAGGTAAATATATGAAGGAATAAGTTCATAAAAGAGACTAAAACCTCGGGCTGTCTGTGGTTTTACGCTGCTCTACCTAACACACTATATAATTCAATATACTATAGAGTGTGTGCCACTGAAAATTCTTCTGCATGAGATGAAAGAGTATATCTGCAACAGAAAATATTTTGTATTTGATGGAAAGCTGGGATAATATTGCACGTCAGCAGGTAAAAGGAAAAAACACAACGTTTCGAGCAAAGGCCCTTCATCGGGAAAGTGGATACATCACTATTGAAGCCCTAATTATTCATATAATATCATTATATTAGATGGAATAGACTCGCGCGCGCGCGTGCACGCGAGCGAGCGGCACGCAAGCGTGAAGTATTTCAAGCGATGTCAAATCAATAATTTATATCAAACAAAAACGTTTTAAAAATGATTAAAAACTCGAATTTTTGGACCGCCTGTGCTACTACAATATGAAGTAGAGATGATGTCAGAAATTTAACCTTCCTGCTCACTTGAATGTGTTCATTAGTTGATTGAAATATATTTGTGCTTTGAAATTAACACCTCGTACCCAGAGTCTCCACTCTACACTCTTCATCCACCAGATCCTGGGAACGAGGTTGTTTAAATTTACCTTTGTTCAACGGCGAAAAACTTCAATCCCTGTTGGCTGGAATTCGTGGCTACCCGCCAACAGAGCTTGGGTTTGTGGAGTGACAGGTTGATATCCTGGAGGAGGTTGGTATGTGTAACCAAGGTTGCTGTATGAAACTTGGTGTGTGTTGGCATAGTCGTTGATGAGCAGATCACCACCACCATCACCACCACCACCACCACCAAAGACTGCTCCCCAGTCAGGATAACAGAAGATTGCTCTGTCATTTCGATGATCATATATAGGACATTTGAACGAAGGCAGGTTGTCCTTATGTCGAAGTGAAAATAGAAATGAAACGTCGGAATGTTTACAATTACCAAATGGACCTGAAAGAAATGTGAGAAATACTTTAGGCATAGGCACTCACATGCACAAGAGAAACCACAGCATCTATTTAATATTATCGGGGAGAAAACAAGGATTTAAGTTAAGTGCGTATTCAGAAATTATAAAGATTTAAAAGTCTCAAAATAAAAGAAGGAATGCGCATTATCCATCAAAACAATTTGTGGGAAAGCTGATGGAAAAAAGGTTGCGAAAAAATACAATCATCACCAAAAATATCAACTGATGTGCACAAAAATATAAAATCACTGTTAACGGTAGCAAAATAAATTCTATTTCAAACGCTGAACAAATAAAATAATCTTTATTCGAAATTTACTTTCTTTTTTTTAATAATTTTTAACATTTACATTGGATTTGTAAGAAAACAAAAACAGCTTATAAGCTATGAACAAGTAATTTATTAAGTGAAACAGTATAAACATTAGCTTCAATAAATTCAGAACCTTTTCTTTGAAGTGAACTCAGTAATAAGCGAAGGCGTACTGAGTATATTCGTCTTTTCTTGATGCCCCGCGCGTTTTCACAACTACTGTAACCCGCACGTCTAACATTTTGAAGGTTTATATAAGCCCCGGCTGCGGAGGAGAGGGTGTGGACTTGTCTGGAACATAATGTAACATAAAATATATAAACTCAACCCAATCGTTTAATTATTCATATAAAACTTATTGTAGAGTAGTTCTTCACATGTGTGGGTTCCCCATTGTTACTACTTAATGTTTTGAAAGATGGCAATTTAATTTTTTGCTTACATTCACGTACTAGATTTTTATTATAAAAATAAACATGCAAAGAATACCAGGATTCCAGCTCTTGTCAGTAAAACCACCAAAGACATTGGTTCCACATTTGACCAAAGTCAATGTAGGCCCTACATCGTCACACTTTCTATGAAAATCATTTCCTCTCCAACCATCATCAGAAGCTCGATAACAAAGTTGCCAACCAAACTTCTTATCTTCCATCCACTCTGCAAGTTGGTGAGCATGTTCAAAATTACCATCCAAGATGGTTGATCTTTCAAATATTGACTGTACAACAACAGGATCAACTGAAAATAAAAATCAACTATTCAAAGATATTCATCTGTTTCTTTTTTATCATACCATTTACTTTCAACAGTATTGTAAATGTTCTTTTTCATCACTTGTACTTTTCTATCAGCCATATTCAACCACGAATCTCAATTGCAAAATATATGACAAGGAAACGTATAAATAATGAAGCCATAATGAGTTGAGTAAGTTATATGTTAAAAAGATTCAGTACTCTCACGCAGGTCGTAGTTGGTAAAGAATATTTTATTCTTTTTACTAAATAATTAGGTATATATTAACAAAATTACTTATCTGAACGTAAATAAATTTTACCTGGTTTTCTAAATGGTGCACAAGCTGCAAAGAAAATTGAGAAATTAGAAAGAACGATATTTTTATTAAACTTTGAATGTGCAGGAAGCGGGAGCCGGAAAGCCAAGAGTGTAAGACTGCATGTAAGTGTTACCCGCACAAAGTATTGTTCAGGTTGCTACATTTCTGCTGTTTTTTAGTCGTTGTATAAAAGTATTAACTTACCAATTTTTCCAAGGTTATCTAGTTTTACAGTGTCAACTACTTCTCTGAAGGATTTCTCCTGGTATCCAATTTCGCCATAATGAACTGGCAGCATCATTTCTGGCTGTCCCGTCTTGATATTGCTTGCGTTTGCTTCGATTTCTTTTCCAAGCAAAAGGATTTCTTCACTGCTTCCTTTTTCGATGATATTCTTTGCAAACTCTAGTGAGCCATTCACCTTCTCTACGTAGGCTTTCATGTCGTCATGTTGTTTCACAAGTTCTTTATCGACTTCGTCGTGCTTTATGTCAACCTGGTCAAGCAAGATTGCCGAGTTCTGTTTTAGTCTCTTGGCAAATTCTTCCAAGATTTCTTTTTCCTGTTGCTGGATGACATCTTTTGCCCTTTTAGTGTTGGCTTGTAGATTTCGAGTAGAATATTCTATTTTTTGTAAGGCAGTCTGACCTTCGTTAAATTTCGACTGCAAGATGGCGGAAGTTGTCTTCAAGGCTTCCTTGTGCTGCTCTGCCACTAAATCAATAGCTTGACAGACATGGTCAGGTTTCGGATGATCTAAGACAACGCAATGAATGCAAGTCAGTTCCTGACATGTATTGCAATAAAATGCATGGGGTTTCTTCTCATGACCATATTTCTGGCAACGCGGTTTCCCTTTCGCTTTGGCGTGGTTCACAGGTTTTGCCAATTGCTCCAAAGTCAACACTGAATGGCTTTTAAAAGCTGTCCATTTATTATGTGTTGTTAAGCAGTTCGTGCACAGATAACTTTCACATTCAATACATCGCCATGCGGCAGGTAGTTGATCTTTGCAAGATTCGCAAGGTAGCTTTTGGGCTCGTTGTTGTATTATCAACATGTCGAGCATATTGTTGATAAAAGAATTGGACGGAAGTCGTTCGACGCTTTCGCCTTGTTTGAGTTGAAACTGGGTTCTGCATGTTGGACAGTTGAACAGATGTCTGGCTCTACGTTCCTCTTGGGCTTCCTCACGTTTAATTTCAACATACTTTGAAAGACAATTTTTACAGTAGGAATGGAAACAAGGAAGTGTCCTTGGTTCTTTCAAAGTCTCCTTACAAAAGGAGCATGTCAAAAGTTCTTCCATTCGTTGGGTAGGAGCAGGATCTGGCGCTGTAGCCATAGCTGGTTATATTGCCTGTTAGATTGATAGCGGATTGTGATGTATTAACTCGCCAGCACTACTAAAGTCTGTATTCAAAACGAAAGCTCATTCGGAATTGTATTGTTAAACACCAAGAAATGTTTTTCTGAGTATCGACTCAGAATTCCTTCAAAATTAACATTTCAAAAGATCTCCTGCAAGTAAGAACAAAGACAAGTGTTTCAATCTTGTCAGTTTGATATCATGCGGTTAATGTTCGTATTTGAAATCTTCAAAGTACATTGCCTTAAAAACATTTGTAATTAGAGCATATATTCTTCTGTACATTAACAGGGTTAACAAAATACAAGGTTTCTTTCTCAACAAAGTTGTATTTTCCAAACATTTAACAACATAATCTCAGCAGACATTAAAGAATTAACGAAGCTTGACGAA
Source organism: Trachythela sp. YZ-2020 (assembly GCA_016169945.1). Classification (NCBI taxonomy): domain Eukaryota; kingdom Metazoa; phylum Cnidaria; class Anthozoa; order Malacalcyonacea; family Clavulariidae; genus Trachythela; species Trachythela sp. YZ-2020. The sequence continues at coordinate 40,104 of JADLSH010000197.1, read as the reverse complement.
AAATTAACGAAACATAAACAATCAAGCTAGTGAACTGTCGCTAAAGCCCACCATAAATTGGGAGTCCTATTTTAAAAGCCTTTTATGTAGTAAGTTTCTTTAATTAAGGTTTCAAGCCTAGTTGCTGCATATCTTCTTCAATTAGTAAGTACTGATTGAACTGTGATTTATGTAGGAAACGTGTTAAGCATGGTTTCGATTCAGTAGCAACTGTTGAAGTCATGCTCGACGATGTGAAATAGTTTGGACCTTTCTTGTGTTTTGTATGGTGTATGCTAATCAAGCTTTCTTGAAAGTAAATATATATTGCCACTGTATTACATCAGTCACCTTGATATGGTCGTGTAGTTAGAACTAAATGAAAACCTGCAGGGTATACGCCGCTATGAGTTACAAGCTCAAATTCATGTTGGCGACCTTAATTGAAAATTTTGAATCTTGACATAAAATGATAGTATTGAGTTGTTTGTTTCTATACTGTGTCAAATAGTTCTTTTGAAAAGGTTATGCATTTATTTGCCTATATTGTGAAAAACAAGGCGAATATATATTTGCCCAATAATGAAAACATAAGTCATAATTAAGCAATATACGGACGTTTGCATCTCATGACGAGAAGTCGCAGATATCTTTGATGTTTGTCACAAGTATTCGACAAAGTATTTGACAAGTATTTGACATTCTCAAAGTATTTGAGAATTGAAACCTCCTATTACAGGTAACAAGCATTGACGTTTCACGTCAAAATTGAATTTATTTATGTGGGACTGTCCATTCGACAAGAAACAACGTGTACAGATGATTTACATGCATGATATATAAGTGACTAACCAAGCTATACTGCCGGGGCTGGCAGTAATTGCGCTGGGCCCAAAAGGGACGACAGTTCCCATCTAGATCGACCTCCTACATCTCTACACATAAATTGATTAAGGATCTTTTCGAAATGTAGCTAATGTTTTGGACAATGTTCAAGTGGAAACAGGAGAGTGTAAACGACACAAATTTTGTTATATTAATCCGATATGAAGTTTCCTCGTTGGCATAATACGGGCTTAGACAATAATTTTCGCGCTTCTCTTTCCAAAATGCAAACACAAACAAACTTCCCGCCAAAATTTGTATTTATAAAACCTCCCGCCAAAATCTATATTTCAACATGTTTAGGTGTGCGTATAAAAGCATTTTCAACTGTAAAATATAATTGTAAGGAAGTAAAAATCAACGGAAATCAACCAGTGCAAAATTCCCGCCAAAATCTATGCAAATGTATATTATATAAAAATCACAGAACGCATCACATTTTTATTTTTACAGTCGTGGCAATGGAAGTGTTCCTAAAATATTCTATGGATTCATTTTCTCGCACGAACCAATTCATTTGCGGAGTTATTTGAAAATTTGATAACTTCCTGTATAATTCAAGAATGTCCTGTTTTAATGCACCAATCACCTTTGGTTTTTGTGCAATTGACCAATCATAAAGAATCATAAAGAAGTGACAAAATATGATCAAATACACGAAGTTGCACAAACGTCTCAAGTGAATTGGTTCGTGTGAGCAAATGAATTGGTAGAATATTTTAGGAACACTTCCAATGCCACGACTGTAAAATCATGATTATTGTTGGAGTCTAGCAGAAACTTTTTGAGGTGTTTAACTGCAGATAAAACTAACATTGTCTATTAACACGTGAAATTGCCATGTTTGTAACGAACATTTTGAAGGCTCAATTAGCTTAGCAATAGGCGTGAGCTCCGCCCCGTAGCTCTGGACCTGAGAAAGCTGTCCAAATATCGCGAAATTACGCATGCAACAAGCAAGATTTTTATACCGTGGATTTTATACTTTCTATAAGAATGTGTAATTGTGTAAAATTGTAAAATTGTGTAAAAATGAGCGATCTTTTAGTCTAATGAAGATAGTAAAGTTACAAGCGGAACAAAATTTCCGCAGAACGACTGAACGATTGCATGATACTTGCAGCTGAAAAGGACATAACTAGCAGTATCGACGTGCGTAAACTGGCGAAGAAATGGTCTCTTCTGAAGAACCGAAGAGTATCCTTATAAACACACAAACTATTAGGTCTAGGTTTTAAGTGGTAGTACATAGCATTTTTCGGAATATCATGAATATAACTTCAACGTATTCAATATGCAACTATATTTTGTACTACTACTCATACAATAAAAGATTTGGATGATGTTGTTTGCAAGATGTCGTTTATTGTTACCATAATTAATTTACATTCTTGGGGCAAAATAACTCTGCAAAGATGAACCATGAAGACCGTAAATTTCAGGTAAAATTGAGAATATTTTCAGGTAAATGTATGTTACACTCCCCGACTACACAGGCTTCGCGACGTCCCTGGCCGTATTTATAACAAATTAAAGCAAATTGTGAGTTTAAAGTGTTTTTTATTATACTTGAGTTCCGTAATGTTATTTTTAGGCCTTTAGCCTTTTCTTTACATTAATTTATTACCAATAGATACAAAAAATTGCCGATATATCTCGATATATATCTCAGTATTAATTTGGCCTCATTAGTATTACACGTCAGCATGTACAATGTACGCTAATTTTCACTTATAGATATTTAATATGTATATAATATGAAAATAATGCTTTAAAAAGAGCATATCAATAATTTTGCCTTCTTGGACTCAGTTTTCAACATGACGTGTGGTATTTTTACAAATTCTTAATAATTTGCATTATTAATAATCGGTCGCTCAAAGCGACTAGATTCCATATTATTACCTGATTATCGCGGTTCCTTTGTTCACAGAGCCCGCGTGCATTACTCTGCAAAACCGACTTAAGCAGGGACGACGTGCCTGATGAATTGAATTGATCACATCAAATTAAAGGGGTTTTACCTACAGAAAACCCTCATATCAGGGTCGTATTTAGATACAGCAGCGGATACAACCCTGCGGATACAACAGCTTATACCGAATCACTGATTAGATACAACCCTCCTCCTAAATGAGCAACTCCGTTTAGATCTTGCTCTGAGTCGGGGAGGGGGTAACTTCTTGAAAAAAATTAAATGCTCTAGAATACACGCGCGCACTATAATTACGATCACTAAAGCCTGGTTCACACGAGTGAGATAAGCAAAAGCATAAGGAAAGACAAAAGATAAAACAAAGAGATGCAGTGAATTGTCCATCATAAACGTCGACATAAGCACAAGCATGCATAAGCACAAGTCTCTAAGCATAAGCTAAACCGGAATAAAAGATATTTCAAAATCTTCCCGCTTTGTCTTTTTAAGCCCTAAAGAGAAAGTTTTCTTTGTGTTCCTGCTTATGCTTATCTCACTTCGCTGTGAATCAGGCTTAAGACAAGCGAAAAGAAAACATAACGAAATACCACTTTCGATTAAATCATTAGTTTAAGCATGAATTAGCGTAGTCGTAGTACAACACGAGCTGTAAAATTCACTTACTTTACGCACTTTTCTTGTGTCTGTATTCGAACGTCTGCTTTGTACAACAAACTGCAGCGATACTATCGAGTGTTTTTGAGTCACGACTGCAAAACAACATTTTAGTGACTTAAGGGACCGGTCATAAAGTATGTGTACTGGGGGGTGGAGGGTATTTCAAAATACTACCATAAAATTTGGTCCCCCCCGAAAAGCGTCGGAAAATATTTAATGCCCCCCTCAAAGGTGATGAAGTGTTTCGTACCCCCCCCCCCCAACCAATCACCCTCTCCCCCAAAAAAAACATGAAACAAATATAAATGCCAACAACATAATCTGTTACAAATTGTTATTGTTAATCCAAGTTTTGAGCATTTCCATAAATTTCATAGTGCTCTTTTACACCGCATGTATCCAATCCGTACTTTTGTATGCTTGCCAGTATTCCCATTAATAGGACTTGCCTGACTATCTTTTCCGTACCTAATAATAGAGTCAAAAGAGGTCCCGGCCATGCGCATTATTTATGGATATATCAACAGAACGTCGTCACGTATTTCATATCTTTTTCAATATTTAAATCATTCTAAACGAGTAGGGGAGCTACCCGACGGTAAAATTACGTAATCAAAGACTGTTCAGGTTGCAGATATATGTCAAACTAATAGGTTCCAATCGAGACACTTTCCGATAAATTCTACTGTGCTACATTGCAATTTAATTATTATAAGAACATACACTCAATTTTATTAAAGTATTAAAGTTTGTTGTTTTAATCATAGACATAGTATTAAACTCATTTTTTGTTTCGTACCCCCCACAAATGTTGTAATTCGTCTCATACCCCCCCAAAAGTTAGATAATTTATTTCGTACCCCCCAAACTTACCCTCCACCCCCCCAGTACACATACTTTATGACCGGTCCCTAATATGTGTGCTGACCCAGTTTTGTTTGTTGAATTTTTCTTACTCTGCAATAAAATCCCGCCAATTTTTATTTCCATTATGATACGATCTATTTCACGCCTGCTGAATCTTCTTCCGTATAATCCGTAATAATAATATACGACTGAAAGCTAGCCGTTTAAGCAAGCGGATTTTCTTGTAGTAAGTCTAGAAACAAATTACTTGCCTCGCCTTGCTTGAAGAATTACGAGAAGAATTATTGTTTTGAAATCACATGCTCTTTAGAATTGCGCGCAATTTCTTGTTCTATTGTCATCCAGCCCAGGCTACACTAAATCTTGTCTATTGTTTTCCACTTCATCATGTCAAGTCTCCAACTCAGAGCATTATCTTGCATTAGTTCAGTCTTGAGAACAAAGGCGAAAATCTATCTCAAAAAGTGGGGAGGGGGGGGGGTGGAGTCTGCTAATAGTTATGGAACCATGTAACACGTTTAACGTTTTTAGGGCATTTCCCCATCATTTATAGACACCTCCCGACGAAAGCGTAACTTCGGTCTAAGTGTTAGGGTTGTGGGTACATTTTTGCCCGACGAAAGGGCGTGGTAAAGCAGCCGACCAAAACCAAAATGGCGTATTAAGGCCCCATGCCGCTAGTGGGAATGCACAGGTATCGAGCGCCGAAAACACGAAATTTTGAAATCTAGAGTTTCTGAACGCCATTTCATGCACTTTTGGGAAAGACTTTACATAATTTTGATAACTTGAACATGTCGTATAAACAAAAGTGGAAAAAAGTGGAGGGGGGATAATTACATATTAACCCCCCTCTGCTCAAAAAGTGGGGGGGGGGATTCATCCACACATCTCTCCCAGGATCGACGCCTTTGCTTGAGAATGATGTCATCATATAATAAGTCAGGTAATTACTTAAAATGACTTCAGTTTTTATCCAAATTCAGCCTAGAAACTTCTCAGTTATTAACTCTTACTTAGAATACCATGTTTAACAGATTTTGTGCCGAAACGATTCACGGGATGCAACGTTTAATTCGACGAATAGATTGTTTCAATCCTAATAATTTGATTATTGTGTCATATATGTATTATTGAATGATTACAAAAAAAAATATTTTAGGATTATTTTACATCTAATGGAATTATTTGAAAGAAAATTTTCTAACTCATTATTACGTAACTATTTCCCAAGCTAAGAGCCCGAGAAATTTTTAACATACTTTGTCTCATAATTATTATAGTAAGTTTCTAGGCTTTAATAGCTAGGAAGCTAACCAATATGGCTAGCCTCATTATTATTCAGAACAAGTCAAGAATTCTACGCTAGCTCAGTCCATTTATTTCAAGTTTCATAAACTGCAAGACGATGGTCGTAATTATAACCATCTGGTTGAGAATGGCAGCTTAGTTGTTATATGCATGGAACTACCTACTTTTCGCTTTTATATATTTTTATCGGTGACTCGGCTCATCCTTTGATCCAACCAACGAGCTAAATATTTTAGTTGTGTAATATTGTGACTATTTACAATAAATACATGTTACATTTTTTAACCATTGACGCATCACGTTTTGCCCAAAAATGCGGGTTTTAGTCTCTTTTATGAAGCTATTCCTTGATATATTTATGGTATAATATTATTACAGAGTAGACTCGAGTAACCACGCGTGAGCATCACGTGAGCGTGAAGGATTTCCAAGCGCTAGTTTCCAAACTCTGTCAGGTAAAATATCAAGGAATAGCTTCAAGAAAGAGACTAAAACCCCGGGCTGCCTGTGGTTTTACGATGCCCTACCTACCACACTATATAATTCAAGATACTATAGGGTGTGTGCCATTCTTCTGTATGAGATGAAAGAGTATATCTGCAACAGAAAATATTTTGTATTTGATGGAGAGCTGGGGTAATATTGCACGTCAGCATGTAAAAGAAAAAAAAACACAACGTTTCGAGCAAAGGCTCTTCGTCGGGAGAGTGGGTACGTCAGTATGAAGCCCTAATTATTCATATATAATATCATTATATTAGATGGAATAGACTCGCGTGTGCGTGTGCACGCGATCGAGTGGCTTGCAAGCGTAAAGTATTTCAAGCAATATCAAATCATTATATCAAACAAAAACCTTTTAAAAATGATTAAAACTCGAATTTTTGGGCCGCCTATTCTACAACAATATGAAGTAGAGATAATGTCAGAAACTTAAGCTTCCTGTTCACTTAAATGTGCTCATTAGTTGATTGAAATATATCTCTTATTTGTGTTTTGAAATTAACACCTCGTACCCAGGGTCTCTATTCTGCACTCTTCCTCCACAAGAGCCTGGGAACGAGGTTGTTTAAATTTACCTTTGTTCAACGGCGAAAAACTTCAATTTCTGATGGCTGGAAATTGTAGCTGCCCGCCAACAGAGCTTTTGTTTGTGGAGTGCCATAATGATATCCTGGAGGAGGTTGGTATGTGGAACCAAGTTCGCTGAATGAATGTTGGTTTGTGTTAGCATTGTCGTTGATGAACAGATCACCAAAACCACCAAAGACAGCTCCCCCGTAAGGAAAACAGAAGATTGCACAGTCATTTCGATGATCATATATAGGACATTTGAACGAAGGAAAGTTGTCCTTGTTTAGAAGTGAAAATAGAAATGAAACATCGGAATGTTTAAAATCACCAAATGAAACTGAAAAAATGTGAGAAATACTTTAGGCATAGGCACTCACATGCACAAGACAAACCACAACATTTATTTAATATAATCTGGGAGAAAACAAGGATTTAAGTTAAGTGCGTATTCAGAAATCATAAAGATTTAAAAGTGTCAAAATAAAAAAGGAATATATGCATTATCGATCAGAACAATTTGTGGGAAAGCTGGTCGAAAAAATGTTGCGGAAAAATACAATTATCGCCAAAAATGTCAACTGATGTGCACAAAAATATAAAATCGTTGTTAAAAGTCGCAAAATAAATTCTATTTCAAGCGCTGAACAAGTAAAATAATCTTTATTCGAAATGTACTTTCTTTTGTTTGATAATTTTTGACATTTACATTGGATTTGTAAGAAAACAAAGATGGCTTTCAAAAATATACCACAGCTTTTAAGATAAGATAAGAACAAGTAATTTATTAAGTGAAACAGTTGAAACATCAGCATCAATAAATCCAGAACCTTTTCTTCGAAGTGAACTCAGTAATGAGTAAAAGCGTACTGTGTAAATGCGTCTTCCCTTGATGCCCCGCGCGTTTTCACAACTACTGTAACCCGCACGTCTAACATTTTGAAGGTTTATATAAGCCCCGGCTGCGGAGGAGAGGGTGTGGACTTGTCTGGAACATAATGTAACATAAAATATATAAACTCAACACAATCGTTTAATTATTAATATAAAACTTATTGTAGAGTAGTTCTTCACATGTGTGGGTTCCCCATTGTTACTACTTAATGTTTTGAAAGATGGCAATTTAATTTTTTGCTTACATTCTCGTACTAGATTTTTATAATAAAAATAAACATGCAAAGAATACCTGTAGTTTTCCAGCTCTTGTCAGTAAAACCACCAAAGACATTAGTTCCACATTTGACCAAAGTCAATGTAGGCCCTACATCGTCACACTTTCTATGAAAATCTTTTCCTCTCCAACCATCATCAGAAGCTCGATAACAAAGTTGCCAGCCAAACTTCTTATCTTCGATCCAATGCGCAAGTTGTTGTGCAAGGTCAACGTTTCCATTCAATATGCGCGATGTTTTCACCAACGATTGTACAACAACAGGATCAACTGAAAACAAAAATCAACTATTCAAAGATATCCATCTGTTTCTTTTTTATCATACCATTTACTTTCAACAGTATTGTAAATGTTTATTTTTATAACTTGTACTTTTGTATCAGCCATATTCAACCTCGAATCTCAATTGCAAAATATATGACAAGGAAACGTAATAATGAAGTCATAATGAGTTGAATAAGTTATATGTTAAAAAGATTCAGTACTCTCACGTAGGTTGTAGTTGGTAAATTTTTTTATATTTTTTGCTGAATAACTTAACGTAAATAAACGTTACCTGGTTTTCTAAATGGTGCACAAGCTGCAAAGAAAATTGAGAAATTAGAAAGAATGATATATTTATTAAACTTTGAATGTGCAGGAAGCGGGAGCCGGAAAGCCAAGAGTGTAAGACTGCATGTAAGTGTTACCCGCACAAAGTATTGTTCAGGTTGCTACATTTCTACTGTTTTTTAGCCGTTGTATAAAAGTATTAACTTACCAATTTTTCCAAGGTTATCTAGTTTTACAGTGTCAACTACTTTTCGGAAGGATTTCGCCTGGTATCCAATTTCGCCATAATGAACTGGCAGCATCATTTCTGGCTGTCCCGTCTTGATATTGCTTGCGTTTACTTCGATTTCTTTTCCAAGCGAAAGGATTTCTTCACTGCTTCCTTTTTCGATGATATTCTTTGCAAACTCTAGTGAGCCATTCACCTTCTCTACGTAGGCTTTCATGTCGTCATGTTGTTTCACAAGTTTTTGATCGACTTCGTCGTGCTTTATGTCAACCTGGTCAAGCAAGATTGCCGAGTTCTGTTTTAGTCTCTTGGCAAATTCTTCCAAGATTTCTTTTTCCTGTTGCTGAATGACATCTTTTGCCCTTTTAGTGTTGGCTTGTAGATTTCGAGTAGAATATTCTATTTTCTGTAAGGCAGTCTGACCTTCGTTAGATTTCTTCTGCAAGAAGGCGGAAGTTGTCTTCAAGATTTCCTTGTGCTGCTCTGCCACTACATCAATAGGTTGACAGACATGGTCAGGTTTTGGATGATCTGAGACAACGCAATGAATGCAAGTCAGTTCCTGACATGTATTGCAATAAAATGCATGGGGTTTCTTCTCATGACCATATTTCTGGCAACGCGGTTTCCCTTTCGCTTTGGCGTGGTTCACAGGTTTTGCCAATTCCTCCAAAGTCAACACTGAATGGCTTTTAAAAGCTGTCCATTTATTATGCGTTGTCAAGCAGTTCCTGCACAGATAACTTTCACATTCAATACATCTGCATGTGGCAGGTAGTTGAGCTTTGCAAGATTCGCAAGGTAGCTTTTGGGCTCGTTGTTGTATTATCAACATGTCGAGCATATTGTTGATAAAAGAATTGGACGGAAGTCGTTCGACGCTTTCGCCTTGTTTGAGTTGAAACTGGGTTCTGCATGTAGGACAGTTGAACAGATGTCTGGCTCTACGTTCCTCTTGGGCTTCCTCACGTTTAATTTCAACATACTTTGAAAGACAATTTTTACAGTAGGAATGGAAACAAGGAAGTGTCCTTGGTTCTTTCAAAGTCTCCTTACAAAAGTAGCATGTCAAAAGTTCTTCCATTCGTTCGGTAGGAGCAGGATCTGGCGCTGTAGCCATAGCTGGTTATATTGCTTGTTAGATTGATAGTGGATTGTGATGTATTAACTCGCCAGCACTACTAAAGTCTGTATTCAAAACGAAAGCTCATTCGGAATTGTATTGTTAAACAACAAGAAATGTTTTTCTGAGTATCGACTCAGAATTCCTTCAAAATTAACATTTCAAAAGATCTCCTGCAAGTAAGGACAAAGACAAGTGCTTCAATTTTGTCAGTTTGATATGCGGTTAATGTCTCGTATTTGAAATCTTTAAAGTACATTGCCTTAAAAACATTTGTAATTAGAGCATAAATTCTTCTGTACATTAACAGAGTTAACAAAATACAAGGTTTCTTTCTCAACAAAGTTGTATTTTCCAAACATTTAACAACATAATCTCAGCAGACATTAAAGAATTAACGAAGCTTGACGAAAAATTCCAAAAAGCATAAACATAAACAATCAAGCTAGTGAACTGTCGCTAAAGCCCACCATAAATTGGGAGTCCTACTTTAAAAGCCTTTTATGTAGTAAGTTTCTTTAATTAAGGTTTCAAGCCTAGTTGCTGCATATGTTCTTCAATTAGTAAGTACTGATTGAACTGTGATTTATGTAGGAAACGTGTTAAGCATGGTTTCGATTCAGTAGCAACTGTTGAAGTCATGCTCGACGATGTGAAATAGTTTGGACCTTTCTTGTGTTTTGTATGGTGTATGCTAATCAAGCTTTCTTGAAAGTAAAGATATATTGCCATTGTATTACATCAGTCACCTTAAGGTCGTGTAGTTAGAACTAAATGAAAACCTGCCTGCAGGGTATACGCCGCTATGGGTTGCAAGCTCAAATTCATGTTGGCGACCTTTTTTAATATGGACTGACTACAATTCTAAAGCTTAAACTGAAAATTTTGAATCTTGACATAAAATGATAGTATTGAGTTGTTTGTTTCTATACTGTGTCAAATAGTTCTTTTGAAACGGTTATGCATTTATTTGCCTATATTGTGAAAAACAAGGCGAATATATATTTGCCCAATAATGAAAACATAAGTCATAACTAAGCAATATACGGACGTTTGCATCTCATGACGAGAAGTCGCAGATATCTTTGATGTTTGTCACAAGTATTCGACAAAGTATTTGACAAGTATTTGACATTCTCAAAGTATTTGAGAATTGAAACCTCCTATTACAGGTAACAAGCATTGACGTTTCACGTCAAAATTGAATTTATTTATGTGGGACTGTCCATTCGACAAGAAACAACTTGTACAGATGATTTACATGCATGATATATAAGTGACTAACCAAGCTATACTCTAACCCCGGGGGAGGGGGGGCTGGCAGTATAATTGCGCTGGGCCCAAAAGGGACGACAGTTCCCATCTAGATCGACCTCCTACATCTCTACACATAAATTGATTAAGGATCTTTTCGAAATGTAGCTAATGTTTTGGACAATGTTCAAGTGGAAACAGGAGAGTGTAAACGACACAAATTTTGTTATATTAATCCGATATGAAGTTTCCTCGTTGGCATAATGCGGGCTCAGACAATAATTTTCGCGCTTCTCTTTCCAAAATGCAAACACAAACAAACTTCCCGCCAAAATTTGTATTTATAAAACCTCCCGCCAAATTCTATATTTCAACATGTTTAGGTGTGCGAATAAAAGCATTTTCAACTGTAAAATATAATTGTAAGGAAGTAAAAATCAACGGAAATCAACCAGTGCAAAATTCCTGCCAAAATCTATGCAAATGTATATTATATAAAAATCACAGAACGCATCACATTTTTATTTTTACAGTCGTGGCAATGGAAGTGTTCCTAAAATATTCTATGGATTCATTTTCTCGCACGAACCAATTCATTTGCGGAGTTATTTGAAAATTTGATAACTTCCTGTATAATTCAAGAATGTCCTGTTTTAATGCACCAATCACCTTTGGTTTTTGTGCAATTGACCAATCATAAAGAAGCAGGAAGTGACAAAATATGATCAAATACACGAAGTTGCACAAACGTCTCAAGTGAATTGGTTCGTGTGAGCAAATGAATTGGTAGAATATTTTAGGAACACTTCCAATGCCACGACTGTAAAATCATGATTATTGTTGGAGTCTAGCAGAAACATTTTGAGGTGTTTAACTGCAGATAAAACTAACATTGTCTATTAACACGTGAAATTGCCATGTTTATAACGAACATTTTGAAGGCTCAATTAGCTTAGCAATAAGCGTGAGCGGTTTAAACCTCCCATACAAAAGTTTTAAAAGTTTCACAAGATTTCACATAATATTTCATTATAATACGATAGAAGGCAAAAATTTATCGCTATTTAGTGACAAACATTGATCTAATTAAGATATATACTTGCGGACAGTTATGTAAGATCTGATATCAAATCTAACAATAACAATAAATATGGTCTGCGTTTAGTTGTATCTTGTGTTTACGGGTATGCATGGAGAAGTTCAGGGTTAATCAGATTATACCTTCAATCATATAAGGCAATCATAATATGTTACAATGTCAATGGTATGTTACAATGGTAATATTTATTAATTGAATATTAATTATTACATCTCATAAGCGGACACCCCCCGTAAACGGGCACCATGACTCGGTCCAAAGGGTGTTCGTTTACGGGAAGTTCTAATTAATATGGACCTTTACTTTCACATGTGAAAATATTCAAGAAAATATTCCAATTCCCCACGTAATTTCAAATGTAGAAAATATGTCGAATGTTCTTGAAAAATAAAAAATTCATTACGGTTTATTTTTCATATGAGCAAGGACAACATTTTTATCTGTGACTCGGCTCATCATTTGATCAACCAACCGAACCGAATGTTTTACTTTTAATTTAATATCGTGTCTATTTACAATATATACATTTATTATATGACTATGAAGTAATTCTTCCATATAAGGGCACGAGAACAGAACAAATACCAGGCCGTATTGCATGGTAAAATCCGTATTTCTCCTCTTCTATACCAGTTAAACCGGTTTAAACAGAACAAAAATACGGATTTTTTGTCATATAATAAAAACCCGGCCGTATTATATGCCAAACCATTCAATAAGATATATATATATTACTACATTGATACTTTAAAGCATTTAGGTTTTAAGTTTTAACATGCAAAGGCAATCTCAACGGGTTTTAGTCTTTTTTGTGAAGCTTTTCCTTGACATATTTTAATACCGTATAATATCATGAAAGAGTCGACTCGAGTATCCACGCGCGGGTGTCACGTGAGCCTGAAGGATCTTCATGCGCGAGTGTTCAATCCTTGTGAGGTAAATATATAGCTTCATAAAGAGACGAAATCACGCATTTTTTTGGGCTCCTATGGTTTACGCTGCCTAACCTAAAGGTCTGATTCTACGAGTGTTTTTTCTCAGCGAAATACGAAAAATTTCGCACGAAATGAATTGACGCATGCGCAGAAAACATAAATCAGGCTTCGTGAGAAAAAAATTCGCTTCGCCAGTGAGTAGAAGTTAGTTCTACTACCGACTGCCAACTGGACGCATGTCGCTCCCCCATCGCCCTCCCCTCCCACCCTACCGTAGCTCTGGATCGCGCAGGTTGTTTTGTTGGCATTTTTCCATGACAGTGATTCCAATGGTCACGAAATGGAAGGTATAATTGGTCATACAAGCCAGTTCCTGACATTTGTTGCAATAGAATGTATAGGGTTTCTTCTCATGACCATATTTCTGGCAACGTGATTTTCCTTTCGCTTTGGCTTGATTTTCAGGTTTCGCCAATTCCTCCAAAGTCAACACAACATGGTCTTTAAGTCATGATCAAGCCAGTTGTTGTGCGTTGTTAAGCAGTTCTTGCACAGATAACGTTCACATTCAATACATCGGGAAGCGGCAGGTAGAAGAGGCTTGCAAGTTTCACAAGGTAGTTTTTGCGCTTTTTGTTGTATTTTCAATATGTCGAGCATATTTTTGATACAAAAGTTGGATGGAATTCGTTCCACGCTTTCGCCTTGTCTGAGTTCAAACTGGGTTCTGCACGTAGGACTGTTGAACAGTTGCTGGGCTCTATGTTCCTCTTGGGCTTCCTCTCGTTGCATTTCTATATACCTTGCAAGACATTTTTTACAGAACGAATGAAAACAGGGGAGTGTTATTGGTTCTTCCAAAGTCTCTGTACAAATGCAGCACGTCAGAAGTTCTTCCATTCGTTCGGTAGGAGCAGGATCTGGCGCTGTAGCCATAGCTGGTTATATTTCCTGCCAGATTATTCCCGGCACTACTGAAGTCTGTATTGAAAATGAAAGCCCATTCAAAATTGTTTTATTAAACATACCTGCTATGAATTCATTACAAGACGTGGTGTTTTCATTGGTTTAAATAAATAAATGCTGAATAATTCTATTTCATACTTATCATTTTATCACTTCTGCCTGTAATGATAAGAAAAATATCTCAGTCTTATCATTTGAACATTCTTAGTTCGTCTGTTGTATTTGAAATTTTCAAAGTACATGGCTTTGGTAACGTTTTTAGCTAATTCTATTATTTGGAATTCCAAATTTGTCTTTATCGAATGACGCTCTTAGAAACACCAGGTGGTTATGAAACAAAAAAAAATAGCATCAAGAATTAATGAAGATAAAACCTAAGGAAAAATATTCAGAAAATAATAAACATAAATGTAATATAGATAATATATTACTTTGTAATTTATAACCCAACACTTTTCTTTTGACGAGTAAAAGTGGGACGTATTAGGGCGCAATCCAGCTTGACGGGTTAACAAGAAACACTGGCAGGTATAGTCTGCTTAGCCAGTTAACGCCCAACACGTTCTCCTTTACGGTGAAATATTCAGGTGTTAAATAAAAAAAGTAACAAAGTAGGGGGCGTTATGGCTTAATGTGGCTTAATGGGTTAAAGTTAGAAGTCAAATGGTGAAAGGCTATTATATAAAATTGAAAGCTTTTAGGTTTATTTTAGAATTCCAGGCTAATTCCTTTGCGTATTTTTATAAGTACATAATTTGTTTTCCTCAAGACAAAGATAGTGTTATTACTGCACTGGTAGAAGGTGTTAGTAGATGGAATACTCAAACGGAAATTTATATACATTTTTTAGACCTAACCAGGAGAAGTTGCGAGAAACGCAACTTAGACGCTCTGGCAAGAATTGAACCTGCGGTCCTGCGATTAATCGCTCTAACCAACTGAGCTACAGAATCATGCAGTTGCTGAGCATCAACCGCAAGTTCGGTATATATGATGGGAGTGATGCTAGTATATTTTGTATGGATAATTTCTCGGCATCTCGTTCGATCGGATTAATAGTATAGAAGGTGTTAGTAGATGGAATACTCGAACGGAAATTTATATACTGCACTATTTCGAATAACTTTATACGATCTGCTGTAGTTGATGGTAAAGACATTAAGAAACTTATGTATTGATATAAGAGTTAAATCATTAACATTGCCATCCAACAAACTCAGTCCGTTCACGAACAGAATTTGCGAACAAAGTTTTTTGTTTCTTCTTGCCAGGCGTTGTCAAGGGTTGAAGCGGAGAATAATTTCTGATTGCTTGATCAAATATCAATATCAATTTCCGCGCGCGTTTTGTTTTGTTTTGCTTTACTTTGCCGTATTTATAACAAATTAAAGCACATTGTGAGTTTAAAGTGTTTTTTATTATACTTGAGTTTCGTAATGTTATTTTTAGGCCTTTAGCCTTTTCTTTACATTAATTTTTACCAATAGATACAAAAATTTGCCGATTATATATCTCGATATATTTCAGTATTTGGTCTCATTAATATTACACGTACGCTAATTCTCACTTAGATATTTGATATGTATATAATATGAAAGTAATGCTTTAAAAAGAGCATATCAATAATTTTGCCTAGCTTGTTGGACTCAGTTTTCAATATGACGTGTGGTATTTTTACAAATTCTTAATAATTTGCAATATTAATAATCGGTCGCTCAAAGCGACTAGATTCCATATTATTACACGATTATCGCGGTTCCTTTGTTCACAGAGCCCGCGTGCATTAAGCAATAAAGACCGAATTAAGCACATCAAATTAAAGGGGTTTTATCTACAGAAAACCCTCATATCAGGGTTGTATTTAGATACAGCAGCGGATACAACCCTGCGGATACAACAGCTTATACTGAATCACTGATTAGATAAAACCCTCCTCCTAGATGAGCAAATCCGTCTAGATCTTGCTGAGTGAAGGGGGTAACTTATTGAAAAAAATTAAAGGCTCTAGAATACACGCGCGCACTATAATTACGATCACTAAAGCCTGGTTCACACGAGTGAGATAAGAAAAAACATAAGGAAAGACAAAAGGTAAAACAAAGAGATGCAGTGAATTGTCCATCATAAACGTCGACATATAAGCACAAGTATAAGCACAATCATAAGCATAAGTCTCTAAGCATAAGCTAAACCAGAACAAAAGATATTTCAAAAGAAAACTCTTCCCGCTTTGTCTTTTTAAGCCCTAAAGAGAAAGTTTTCTTTGTATTCCTGCTTATGCTTATCTCACTTCGCTGTGAATCAGGCTTAAGACAAGCGAAAAGAAAACATAACGAAATACCAATTTTAATTAAATACATTAGTTTAAGCATGAATTAATGTAGTCGTAGTACAACATGAGCTGTAAAATTCACTTACTTTTGTGTCTGTATTCGAACGTCTGCTTTGTATAACAAACTGCAGCGATACTACAACCAACAATCGAGTGTTTTTGAGTCACGACTGCAAAACAACATTTTAGTGGCTTAATATGTGTTCTGACCCAGTTTTGTTTGTTGAATTTTTCTTACTCTCCAATAAAATCCCGCCAATTTTTATTTCCATCAGGATACGATACGATCTATCAGTTCACGCCTGCTGACTCGTCTTCCGTAATAATAATTTACGACAGATAGTTAACAATTAAGCAAGCAGATATTCTTTGAGTAAGTCTAGAAGCAAATGACTTGCCTCGCCTTGATTGAAGAATTACGATCCGTGTGACTGATAAGAATTGTGTATTCTTTTGAAATCACATGCTCTTTAGAATTGTGCGCAATTTCTTGTTCTATTGTCATCCAGCCCCGGCTACACTAAGTCTTGTCCATTGTTTTCCACTTCATCATGTCAAGTCTCCAACTCAGAGCATTGTCTTTCATTAGTTCAGTCTTGAGAACAAAGGCGAAAATCCATCTCAAAAAGTGTGTGTGGGGGTGGGAGGGGGGGGGGGTGTGGAGTCTGCTAATAGTTATGGAAGCATGTAACACGTTTAACGTTTTTAGGGCATTTCCCCATCATTTATAGACACCTCCCGACGGAAGTGTAACTTCGGTCTAAGTGTTAGGGTTGTGGTACATTTTGCCCGACGAAAGGGCGTGGTAAAGCAGCCGGCCAAAACCAAAATTGTGTATTGAAGCCCCATGCCGCTAGTGGGAATGCACAGGTATCGAGTGCCGAAAGCACGAAATTTTGAAATCTGGTCTTTCTGAAACGCCATTTCATGCACTTTTGGGAAAGACTTTACATAATTTTGATAACTTGAACATGTCGTATAAGCAAAAGTGGAAAAAAGTGCGGGGGTGATAATTACATATTGATCCCCCTCTGCCCAAAAAGTGGGGGGGGGATTCGTCCCCCCACCCCCCGCAGGATTGACGCCTTTGCTTGAGAATGTCATCATCATATAATAAGTCAGGTAATTACTTAAAATGACTTCAGTTTTTATCCAAATACAGCCTAAAAACCTCTCAGTTATTAACTCTTACTTAGAATACCATGTTTAACAGATTTTGTGCCGAAACGATTCACGGGATGCAACGTTTAATTCGACGAATACATTGCTTCAATCCTAATAATTTGATTATTGTGTCATATATGTATTATTGAATGATTACAAAAAAAAGAATTTTAGGATTATTTTACATCTAATGGAATTATTTGAAAGAAAATTTTCTAACTCATTATTACGTAACTATTTACTAAGCTAAGAGCCCGAGAAATTTTTAATATACTTTGTCTCATAATTATTATAGCAAGTTTCTATGCTTTAATAGCTAGGAAGCTAACCAATATGGCTAGCCTCATTATTATTCAGAACAAGTCAAGTATATATTCTACGCTAGCTCAGTCCATTTATTTCAAGCTTCATAAACTGCAAGACGATGGTCGTAATTATAATCCTCAGTCTTGTTGAGACCGGCAGATTAGTTGTTATATGCGCGAACAACCTACTTTTCGCTTTTAAATATTTTTATGGGTGACTCGGCTCATCCTTTGATCCAACCAACGAGCTAAATGTTTTAGTTGGGTAATATCGTGACTATTTACAATAAATACATGTTACATTTTTTAACAACTTACGCTTCACGTTTTGCCCAAAAAGTGCGAGTTTAGTCTCTTTTATGAAGCTTTTCTTGATATATTTATGGTATAATATTATTACAGAGTAGACTCTGTAATCCACGCGTGAGCATCGCGTGGGCGTGAAGGATTTCCAAGCTATAGTTTCCAAACTCTGTCAGATAAAATATCAAGGAATAGCTTCATAAAAGAGACTAAAACCCCGGGCTGTCTGTGGTTTACGCTCCCGATGAGATGAAAGAGTATATCTGCAACAGAAAATATTTTGTATTTGTTGGAAAGCTGGGGTAATACTGCCACGTCACCATGTAAAAGAAAAAAACACAACGTTTCGAGCAAAGGCCTTTCGTCGGGAGAATGGATACATCAGTACTGAAGCCCTAATTATTCATATAATATCATTATATTAGATGGAATAGACACGCGTGTGCGTGTGCACGCGATCGAGCGGCACACAAGCGTGAAGTATTTCAAGCGATATCAAATCAATATATCAAACAAAAACCTTTTAAAAATGATTAAAAATCTAATTTTTGGGCATCTATGCTACTACAATATGAAGTAGAGATAATGTCAGAAACTTAAGCTTCCTGCTCACTTAAATGTGTTTATTAGTTAATTGAAATATATCTCTTATTTTGTGCTTTGAAATTAACACCTCGTACCCAGGGTCTCTACTCTGCACTCTTCCTCCACAAGAGCCTGGGAACGAGGTTGTTTAAATTTACCTTTGTTCAACGGCAAAAAACTTCAATCTCTGTTGGCTGGAAGTTGTGGCTGCCCGCCAACAGAGCTTTGGTTTGTGGAGTGTCATATTGATATCCTGGAGGAGGTCGGTATATGTGACCAAGGTCGCTGCATGAACCTTGGTTTGTGTTGGCATTGTCGCTGATGCGCAGATCATCAAAGGTTGATCCAAGGAATGATCTGAAGATACAGCCTACTCCAAAGATTGCTCCCAATTCAGGATGACAGAAGATTGCTGTGTCATTTCGATGATCATATATAGGACATTTGAACGAAAGCAAGCTGTCCTTATTTTGAAGTGAAAATAGAAATGAAACATCGGAATGTTTAGACTCACCAAATGAAACTGAAAGAAAAGTGATAAATGTTTTAAGCACTCACATGCACAAGACAAACAACAACATTTATTTAATATTGTCGGGGAGAAAACAAGGATTTAAGTTAAGTGCGTATTCAGAAATTATAAAGATTTTAAAATGTAAAAATTAAAAAAAGGACTGTGCATTATCCATCAAAACAATTTGTGGCAAAACTGATCGAAAAAAGGTTACGGAAAAATACAATTATCACCAAAAATATCAATTAATGTTCACAAAAATATGCAATCACTGTTAAAAGTCGCAAAATAAATTATATTTCAAACGCTGAACAGGTAAAATAATCTTTATTGTATAAATGAAATGTTCAAACTTTTGTTTTTGAATTTTTTTGACATTTACATAGATTTGTAAAACAATCAGAACCTTTTCTTCCAGTGAACTCTCAGTAACGAAAAAAGCCGTAAAATGTAAATTCGTCTTCCTGATGCGCGTTTGCGTTTTCGCAACTACACCACGTCTATCTAACATTTTGAAGGTTTGTAAAGCGCTGTGGAGAGAGATTCGAAATGTTTGACAATTTTTGACATTTGATAATTTTTTGACATTTACATTGGATTTGTAAGAAACAATCCAGAACCTTTCGAAAACGACTGTGCAACGAGTGAAAGTAAATGTAAATAAATGTCTTCCCTTGGCCCCCGCGTTTTCGCAAATGTGTAAACCCATACGTCTAACATTTTGAAGGTTTAAAGCTCCGCTGTGGAGGGAGAGGAGAAGTGGACATGTCTGGAACATAATGTAACATAAAATATATAAACTCAATCCAATCGTTTAATTATTCATATAAAACTTATTGTACAGTAGTTCTCCACCTGCATGTGTGGGTTCCCCATTGTTACTACTTAATGTTTTGAAAGATGAAAATATAATTTTTTGCTTACATTCACGTGCTAGATTTTTATTGTAAAATTAAAAATGCAAAGAATACCTCTAGGTTTCCAGCTCTTGTCAGTAAAACCACCAAAGACATTGGTTCCACATTTGACCAAGGTCAATGTAGGTCCTACATCGTCACACTTTCTATGAAAATCTTCTCCTCTCCAACCATCATCAGAAGCTCGATAACAAAGTTGCCAACCAAACTTCTTATCTTCCATCCACTCTGCAAGTTGGCGAGCATACTCAAAATTACCATCCAAGATGGTTGATCTTTCAAGTAATGACTGTACAACAACAGGATCAACTGAAAACAAAAATCAACTGCTCAAAGATATTCATCTGTTTCTTTTTTATCATAGCATTTACTTTCAACAGTATTGTAAATGTTCTTTTTCATCACTTGTACTTTTCTATCAGCCATATTCAACCTCGAATCTCAATTGCAAAATATATGACAAGGAAACGTAATAAATAATGAAGTCATAATGAATTGAGTAAGTTATATGTTAAAAAGATTCAGTACTCTCAAGTAGGTTGTAGTTGGTAAAGAATATTTTTTATACTTTTTACTGAATAATTAGGTATATATTAACAAAATTACTTATCTGAACGTAAAGAAAATTCACCTGGTTTTCTAAATGGTGTACTGCAAGCTGCAAAGAAAATTGAGAAATTGGAAAGAACGATATTTTTATTAAACTTTGAATGTACAGGAAGCGGGAATAAGACTGCATGTAAGTGTTTATACCCGCACAAATTATTGTTCAGGTTGCTACATTTTTACTGTTTTGTAGCCGTTGTATGAAAGTATTAACTTACCAATTTTTCTGAGGTTATCTAGTTTTACAGTGTAATGAAGCCATAATGAGTTGAGTAAGTTATATGTTAAAAAGTTTCAGTACTCTCACGTTGGTCGTAGTTGGTAAAGAATATTTTATACTTTTTACTAAATAATTAGGTATATATTAACAAAATTACTTATCTGAACGTAAAGAAAATTCACCTGGTTTTCTAAATGGTGTACTGCAAGCTGCAAAGAAAATTGAGAAATTGGAAAGAACGATATTTTTATTAAACTTTGAATGTACAGGAAGCGGGAATAAGACTGCATGTAAGTGTTTATACCCGCACAAATTATTGTTCAGGTTGCTACATTTTTACTGTTTTGTAGCCGTTGTATGAAAGTATTAACTTACCAATTTTTCTGAGGTTATCTAGTTTTACAGTGTAATGAAGCCATAATGAGTTGAGTAAGTTATATGTTAAAAAGTTTCAGTACTCTCACATTGGTCGTAGTTGGTAAAGAATATTTTATACTTTTTACTAAATAATTAGGTATATATTAACAAAATTACTTATCTGAACGTAAAGAAAATTCACCTGGTTTTCTAAATGGTGTACTGCAAGCTGCAAAGAAAATTGAGAAATTGGAAAGAACGAAATTTTTATTAAACTTTGAATGTACAGGAAGCGGGAGCCGGAAAGCCAAGAGTGTAAGACTGCATGTAAGTGTTACCCGCACAAATTTTTGTTCAGGTTGCTATATTTCTGCTGTTTTTTAGCCGTTGTATA
Organism: Trachythela sp. YZ-2020; assembly: GCA_016169945.1. Lineage (NCBI taxonomy): Eukaryota > Metazoa > Cnidaria > Anthozoa > Malacalcyonacea > Clavulariidae > Trachythela > Trachythela sp. YZ-2020. The sequence goes on along the minus strand of JADLSH010000197.1, from coordinate 18,372 downwards.
AAAGTATTAACTTACCAATGTTTCCAAGGTTATCTAGTTTTACAGTGTCAACTACTTCTTGGAAGGATTTCGCCTGGTATTCAATTTCGCCATAATGAACTGGCAGCATCATTTCTGGCTGTCCCATCTTGATATTGCTTGCGTTTGCTTCGATTTCTTTTCCAAGCGAAAGGATTTCTTCACTGCTTCCTTTTTCGATGATATTATTTGCAAACTCCAGTGAGCCGTTCACCTTCTCTACGTAGGCTTTCATGTCGTCATGCTGTTTAACAAGTTTTTGGTCTACTTCGTCGTGCTTTTTGTCAACCTGGTCAAGCAAGACTGCCGAGTTCTGTTTTAGTCTCATGGCAAATTCTTCCAAGATTTCTTTTTCCTGTTGCTGGATGACATCTTTTGCCCTTTTGGTGTTGGCTTGTAGCTTTCGAGTAGAATATTCTATTTTCTGTAAGGCAGTCTGACCTTCGTTAGATTTCTTCTGCAAGATGGCGGAAGTTATCTTTAAGACTTCCTTGTGCTGCTCTGCCACTACATCAACAGGTTGATGGTCATGGCCAGGTTTGGGATGGTCTTGGAGGACACAGGTCATACAAGCCAGTTCCTGACATGTTTTACAATAAAATGCATGGGGTTTCTTCTCATGACCATATTTCTGGCAGCGTGATTTTCCTTTCGCTTTAGCTTGGTTCACAGGTTTCGCCAATTCCTCCAAAGTCAACACAACATGGTCTTTAAAATCAGGCCAGTTGTTGTGTGTTGTCAAGCAGTTCTTGCACAGATAACGTTCACATTCAATACATCTGCATGCGGCAGGTAGTTGAGCTTTGCAAGATTCACAAGGTAGTTTCTGTGCTTGTTGTTGTATTTTCAAAATGTCGAGTATATTGTTGATAAAATAATTGCATCGAAGTCGTCCCAAGCTTTCGTCTAATTCTTTCACTTCAAACTGGGTTCTGCACATTGGACAGTTAAACAGATGCTTGGCTTTACGTTTCTCTTCGGTTTCCTCACGTTGACTTTCAACATACTTCGTAAGGCAATCTTTACAGTAGAGATGAAAACAAGGGAGAGTTCTCGGTTCTTTCAAAGTCCCTTTACAACTACAGCATTTCAGAAGTTTTTCCATTCGTTGAGTGGGAGCAGGATCTGGCGCTGTAGCTATAGCTGGTTATATTCTCTGCCAGATTGATAGTGGCTTGTGATGTATTGACTCGCCAGCACTACTGAAGTCTGTATTCAAAATGAAAGCTCGTTCGGAATTATATTGTTAAATACAAAGAAATGTTTTTCTCAGTATCGACTCAGAATTCCTTCTAAATTAACATTTCAAAAGATCTCCTGCAAGTAAGGACAAAGACAAGTGTTTCAATCTTGTCTGTTTGATATGCAATTAATGTCTCGTATTTGAAATCTTTAAAGTACATTGCCTTAAAAACATTTGCAATTAGAGTATAAATTCTTCTGTACATTGATGCGGTTAACAAAACAAGAGGTTTCTATAAAACAACAAAATTGTATTTGTCAAAAATTAAACAACATACTTTCAGCCAACAATCATGGATTAACGAAGCTTGAAGAAAAAATTCCAGAAGCATAAACATATAATATATGGAACAATTAAGCCATTTCGGCAAAGCGCACCATAAATTAGGAGTCTTAATTTAAAAGGTTTATTTAAGGTTTCAAATTGCTAGTTGATGTATCTGATGGTCGACCAATAAGTCGTGTAATGGTTTAACTGTGATTTATACAGAAAGCGTGTTAATTAAGCACGGTTTACAATCGGTCGCAACTGTCGAAGTCATGCTGGACGATTTTAAATAGTCTGGATCTTTGTTGTGTTTTGTGTGCCGTATGTTAATCAGTCGGTTGACTGTTGTGCAAAACTACCTGAAAAATACAATGAGAACTTCGACGTTTCGAGCGAAGGCCCTTCGTCTGGAAGTTACGAAGGAACGAACGAACTAACGTTCGGACTAACTTCCAGACGAAGGGCCTTCGCTCGAAACGTCGAAGCTTTCATTGTATTTGTCAGGTATAATTTTACACATCAGTCAACCGCCGTATCTTCGTTATACTCTACCCACACTGGTACCAGTCTTTCTTGAATGTAGGGATATATAATAAAACTCTATTACATCGGCCACATTGATATGGTCGTGATTGTCACGTGAATGAACGTGATATATGGCTATATGTTACAAGCTCAACTTGATGCTGACGACATTTTTATGGGCCGACTACAATATTAAAACTAGAACGTAATCTATGAATCTATAATATTCTGTACTGTAACACTGAAAGTTTTAAATCTTGACATTTATATATGGTAATTGTTTGTATTTATACTGACACGGGAGAATTGTGTATATTTTTATCTGGCATTGGTCATCTGTAATGATGCAACCGACGATGTATAGATAATAATACTACGAGTTACTATCGCAAGGAAAGTGCTGCCTCATGCAGGGATTGTGGACTCATATTATTCTTGTACGCAGGCACAGAATATAATATAATACTAACGTCATCTTCTGCAAATTTCCCGTCGGTAAGTTTAGAAAAATTTAATCGCAAATTTCAGGCTCAAGCCTCGTGTTATTACTCAACATAATAAAAATCTGAAGAGGAAATATGATTCCACCAAATTAAAACGCTCAATAAATAATTAGTGAAGGCGATCAAAGTTTTTTCAAGTTAAATTAGTTAAATACCAAAATATCGGTACCCTCTCCTCCGCAGAGGCGTTTAGTGTACCACGTGGGCTACATACACGAATGTTGTAAGGCATGCGGGTAATTTGTAAATTCACGCGGAGCATCAAGGGAAGACTGAAAGTATCCTCGTCTTCCCTTGATCTGCCACGAGCTGCATTCACCATGATTACCCGCATGCCTTACGTTTTCCGGGTTAAAAATCCTCTGCTAATAACAAAACAAAGCGAAAGTTTATTAATTAAGGCAAGTATTACAATTATCGATAGGAGTGAATATAACTTTTATACATAACTTTATTGTTTTAACCTTCGTTCTAATTTATGCTTTTGTTATTTAGATCATAGACAATCAATTGTCTATGTCTGATCAATAGATAACTAGGCATATTAATTATCGAAGGTTGTTATAGGGTATCGATAGTGGATTTTCTCTACATTACAAAACTATAGTAAACAAACGAAAAGTTTTAGAACTAAACCATTACTGTTTCTTTTAATTAACATTACTTGCAGATGCATGGACGTTGACGACAAAACAAAAATTTAAATGTTTTTCTATAGTTTGTCAGACGACAGTAGTAAACAAACGAATTTATGACAAAGTTAGAATAAAACAAAAAATAGAAACACATGTGTAAATGTTTCTTGATGGTGTTGTCGTAGCCATGATTCATGTTGACCAAATCGATATCAAATATCAAGAGCGGTGGCAGTGTCAAGGCAAAAAGACAAGCGATGTACATTATTGTGTGAAAAAAATGCTTTTGTCTGAAATGGGTTCGCTTTCGTCTTTGCGTTGACGTTTCCTTAGCAGTGAGCTCCATATATATCTGGAGTAAGAACTTCTAATGTTCGGCCAATAGGCGAAGTGAAGCCAAGATGGCGGCAATTGACGTCCAAACTCATGAAGGTCATAAACAGTTTTCATATCATTTTATCCAGCTAATTCCAGTTTTTTCTAACATATCGCATCGCTAATCAAGTCACTAGTTCATAAAATGATGATGTTATTGTTTAAATCGGAGTAAAAACACGAAATTTCGGCACACTCCTTGCCGGCTTGTGTAAACCGCGTGGTCGAAAACAATAGAAAGGGATTGGCACTGGACGTCAATTTCCGCCATCTTTGGCTTCACTTTTTGGACGTAAGTTCTCACTCCAGATATATATATATGGAGCTCACTGTTCCTTAGCTGTTGAAGTGTTTCCACTTTGAGACTCCAAATATTTCGCCTCCTTTTTCAAATGATGGATCGTTTTAATATACAACAAACACGAACAAAATATCATAAAAATTCCACTTATAAGTCGAAAACCGGTGACAGCTTTTTCGAGATCGTTTTCCAAAGCTATATTCAAGAATGCAAACAGCCATTGAAAAATTATAACCGCCATTGGCATTGCCTTCTTTCCATTCATAAACACTCGTTATTTAAAAGGATGACAAACAATAAGACAGCGATCCAATGCCAGAAGGAAAATACTGAGAAAGGAAATATAAATAGGAGCCGTGAACAGTTGAGAAAGAATTCGACCATCAGTGAAGAACGCCAATAGTAGCTACTTCGCGAATTTGTACAAACATAATAAAAGGTCCGAGAACGTGTTATTCATTATGAGATACGATGAATTTCTGAAACATTTTAGAGGATCTTCTAAATCCATAGCAATATCGAGTTACATTATTTCAACAAAAAGCGAAAAAGAGGCAACAGTATGTTTTTGCGATGGTTCTGAGCATTTTTAGAAGAGATCTTTTGGCACCAGTCCATATAATATCAAGTTATTATTTCCCAACAAAAAGCGAAAGTTGACAGCAAATAGCATAAGCTTTGTTATCAGAATGTGGGTTTATACAATTTGTTGTTGAATTCATTTTAATTTTTTGGATATGAAAGCGTATGTGTACTTAACAAAATCTTGTCCAAAATGATAAGTAACATGCAAGCGAATCATCGATTTATTTGAGAGCTAAATTATTCAAAAGGTGTTGCATATCTTTTCCTTTTTTAATGAAGATCTAATATACATATATCGCCATGATAAGTTATTTTGCAATTAAAATGTTAAATAAGGAAAAGACAGAAAAGACAGGAATGGATTTGGGACTCTGAACATATAGCAATGAGTTCCTATAATATTAATATTGTTATGCTAATTAGGATATTTTCTTGAATCTAGCTTTTTATGCAATTGCACTGTATATATATATACTTGTAAAAAATCACTATGGTGTATAGTGTTATCCAGTAAATATTATCTTCCATATCTATTAAGTACGGATAGTCCGTCTGGATGAACTTGGGCAAAAAAGAGATATAGTTTGCCTGATAATTCGTCTGTGTATGAACGCGGCACAGAAGTCGTGGATCATCCGTGAAGACGAACTATATCTGAGTATAGTTTGTCTAGTTTAGACGAACTTGCGTGGGTAGTTCGGCATAAGAAAACAATCAGGAAAATATCAGTCACGATTTAATATTTGATCACAGAAAGGTGCTGCCGGACTAAACTCATAACGAGGGGGCTCTCTAGACGAGCATGTTACCAAGGGTAAAAACATTCGGGTATATATAGGTGACATCATAAGTGATCCCCAAACCGATGACCGCATTATCATACCATATTCATGCATGGCCAATGGTAGTCATAAGTGATGCTTGGATAATGAAAACTATAAGAAAATTATCTACGTGTACGCAATTCTCAAAAGGAAGAGGGGGGAAGAGGGGGGAAGAGGGGAGAAGAGGGGAGAAGAGGGGAGAAGAGGGGAGAAGAGGGGAGAAGAGGGGAGAAGAGGGGAGAAGAGGGGAGAAGAGGGGAGAAGAGGGGAGAAGAGGGGAGAAGAGGGGAGAAGAGGGGAGAGCGAAGAGCCTCTTCCCTCATAGCTGGAGGAAGGGGGCTCAGACCCCATATCCCGTCCTCTACTATACACCACTATCACAGATCCATCTAGTTAGTCAGTCAGTCAGATATTTCGTCTATCGCTAGTGTATAAATCGAGATTAGTTATAACATAGTGCAAGCAAAATGTTCATTGTTTCAGGATGGTCTCCATTCCAAACGACTGATTACATTTCCCTCATACCTGATTTTGCCGATATTCAAAAATGATTTGTTCAGTGCAGTTTTTTAGAGTTCAGATATTTTGAATTATATGCTCACATATCTAGCTGCAATTATAATTTTCTAATTAAAGCCAGTGATTAGAACCAACAATAATTTGTTTATTATCCTTGATGTCCGATTGCATTAATTGACAGAGTTTATTAATATATCGTTTGCTTAACTCCTTAAGGTGGCTCAATATAGTAATCACGAAACCCTTATGCAAGAATCACGAAAATATACTTTATTCTATAGTTATGAATAAACCCGCGTGACAATTTGTGCACGCGGGAATATTAACGAAAGGACTTCCAAACAGACCTGACGTGGGCAGTTGCTCGCGCCATCTCGCGCCATTGTGCGTGTTCTATAGCGTTTTCATGTCAATTGCCGACGTCATTAAAAAATTCCAATTTTGAAAAACAATGCGCTATATCTCATTATTTTGTCCGGTGACCTATGTTCAAATTTTGCATGCTGTATTGCACCACAAAAATCTTTCATTATACCAAAAATAAAAAAATTTTGTAATGCCAAAAATTTTTTATTGTTTGACAACGGCATTACAGAATTTTTTTATATTTTGCTTATTGTTAGTCTGTTTTGCAAGTAAAATAATGCACGAAAAAAATTGGGGGTCACCGTGCTTTTTTTCCAACTACACGAGGCAATAAGCTATTTTAGAGTGAATTTCATACGCGTATGTTGTCATAGCAACGAACTGTATGTTACTAAAACTAACATAATTTGAAAGTAGAAACATCAAAATATATGAAAACCCCCGATATCTGGTGAATAAGACCTAAAAATACGGAGTTTAAAAAGTTTTAAAATGTTGTACGCTTGAATTTTTGAAAACTGTATCGAGCCACCTTAAGCTATAGTTTCGCTTCGCTTAATTGTCTAATGGCGACTATATTCTATATTCTATAAGTCTATAGGAAATCGATCGCAGTGATGAAGAAATCAATCGAGACATTTTAAATTTTCACTTAGATATTTGATATGTATATAATATGAAAGTAATGCTTTAAAAAGAGGATATCAATAATTTTGCCTTGTTGGACTCAGTTTTCAATACGACATGCGGTATTTCAACAAATTCTTAATAATTTGCAATATTAATAATTTGCAATATTAATAATCGGTCGCTCAAAGCGACTAGATTCCGTATTATTACACGATTATCGCGGTTCCTTTGTTCACAGAGCCTGCAAGCACTAAAGACCGAATTAAGCAGGGACGACGTACCTGATGAATTGAATTGATCATATTATTCTCTATTTTTAGAAAGTCAATTTTACGTGAATTTTTACAATTCCTAGGTGCATTGTTTAGTAAAGAAGCGAATCATGATTTATATTATACACGCGGCTTATTTATTTTCAGCTAAACTTTGTTTATGAGGTTTTAGTATAATTATATTTGTGCCATGTCTTGTGTGCGTTGTGTAGTAACTGGAGATACCATGTTTGGTGGTATCCGGTTTGGATTTAACCAGAGCCCCTTGTCGCGTTCCGTTGACCGCGCGTAAAATGGGCTCTGGGTACGAGAATGAGAGTAAGTCTAGAAACAAATTACTTGACGGTCTTGCTTGAAGAATTACCAGACCATTTAAATAACAAATTTATTATTTTGAAATCACATGCTATTTAAAATGGTGCGCAATTTCTTGTTCTATTGTTATCCAGCGCAGGCTACACTAAGTCTTGTCTATTGTTTTCCACTTCATCATGTCAAGTCTCCAACTCAGAGCATTGTCTTTCATTAGTCCTTGAAAATTAATGATGTCAATCATATAATAAGTCAGTTAATTACTTAGAATGACTTCAGTTTTTATCCAAATACAGCCTAAAAACTTCTCAGTAATTAACTCTTACTTAGAATACCATGTTTAACAGATTTTGTGCCGAAACGATTCACGGGATGCAACGTTTAATTCCAATTCGACGAAAAGATTGCTTCAATCCTAATAATTTAATCACTGTGTTGTATGTATTTTTGAATGATTACTAAAAAGAGAATTTTAGGATTATTTTACATCTAATGCAATGATTTGAAAGGCAATTTTCTAACTATTTCCTAAGCTAAGAGCCCGAGAAATTTTTAATATACTTTGTCTCGTAATTATTATAGTAAGTTTCTAGGCTTTAGTACCTAGCTAGCCAATATGGCTAGCCCCATTATTATTCAGAACAAGTCAAGAATTCTACGCTTGCTCAGAATGGTATAATATTATTACAGAGTAGACTCGAGTATCCACGCGTGAGCATCACGTGAGCGTGAAGGATTTCCAAGCGCTAGTTTCCAAATTCTGTCAGGTAAAATATCAAGGAATAGCTTCATAAGAGAGACTAAAACTCCGGGCTGTCTGTGGTTTTATGCTGCCCTACCTAACACACTATATAATTCAAGATACTATAGACTGTGTGCCACTGAAAATTCTTCTGTATGAGATGAAAGAGTATATCTGCAACAGAAAATATTTTTTATTTGATGAAAAGCTGGGGTAATATTGCACGTCAGCATGTAAAAGGAAAAAACCCCACAACGTTTCGAGCAAAGGCCCTTCGTCGGGGGAGTGGATACATCAGTATTGAAGCCCTAATTATTCATATAATATCATTATATTAGATGGGATAGACTCACGTGTGCGAACGGCGCGCAAGCGTGAAGTATTTCAAGAGATATCAAATCAATATATCAAACAAAAACCTTTTAAAAATTATTAAAACTCGAATTTTTGGGCTGCCTATCCTACTACAATATGAAGTAGAGATGTCAGAAACTTAAGCTTCCTGTTCAATTTAATATGTTCATTAGTTGATTGAAATATATCTCTTATTTGTATTTTGAAATTAACACCTCGTATCCAGGGTTTCTACGCTGCACTCTTCCTCCACAAGAGTCTGGGAACGAGGTTGTTTAAATTTACCTTTGTTCAACGGCGAAAAACTTCAATTTCTGATGGCTGGAATTTGTGGCTGCCCGCCAACAGAGCATTGGTTTGTGGAGTGTCATATTGATATCCTGGAGGAGGTTGGTATGTGTGGCCAAGGTTGCTGTGTGAACCTTGGTTTGTGTTAGCATTGGGACTGATGAACAGATCACAACAGAGAAAACCACCACTAGAGACTGCTCCAAAAACTGCTCCCCATTCAGGATAACAGAAGATTGCTCTGTCATTTCGATGATCATATATAGGACATTTGAACGAAGGCAAGTTGTCCTTATTTAGAAGTGAAAATAGAAATGAAACATCGGAATGTTTAAAATCACCAAATGAAACTGAAAAAATGTGAGAAATACTTTAGGCGTAGGCGCTCACATGCACAAGACAAACGACAACATTTATTTAATATCATCGGGGAGAAAACAAGGATTTAAGTTAAGTGCGTATTCAGAAATTATAAAGATTTAAAAGTGTCAAAGGAATATGCATTATAAAATAACATGTTTACTACGCGAGCTGTGATTGGTCAATACCCGTGCAGGATGAGACAATCATGCACGGAAAATGTTAGAGCTTCGCGGGTTTTTGAATTGGTCCGGTGTTTCTTTGTCGTTATTTTATAAAATAATTACAAATGGATTTCGTGCAGGATTGTGATCCTAACACTTGGGATGTTGCTCGACTTTCTGAAAGCTAAAAATACTCGCCTATCGGCTCGTATTTTTTTACGCTTTCAGAAAGTCTCGCAACATCCCGCGTGTTAGGATCACGCAATCCTGCACGGAAAACCATTCGGTAATCCTTTATTATCGATCAACAAACAATTTGTGGGAAAGCTGATCGAGAAAAGGTTGCGGAAAAATACAATTATCACCAAAAATGTCAACTGATATGCAGGGCCTTTTTTAAGAAATCGTCAGTGGGGGGGCATCATCGAAAGGAGACGTAACAAGTAGGTGATGTATTACAGGTGTAGGAAGGCGAAGGGGGTCCTCCCCCAAAAAAATTTTGTATTCTTGAGTCTCTGTGGCTTGATTTCCTGCATTTTCAGAGACAATTTTTGATATATCCCATCTAAACGGAGCCAGGTTTTGTTGTGAGAATACAATAACTTTCCTCTAAACTTTCCCCTTTTTGGCTCAACATCAGCATCAATAAATCCAGAACCTTTTCTTCGAAGTGAACTCAGTAGAGACCTTACGAATTTAAGACGGCAACGTGACGACGACGGCTATAAATACAATGAAATTTATAGTATTTTAGAATAGAAATGAATAATTAAAATCCCACGGGAATTTTAGACGTCATCCTCGCTCTGTTTACAACGGTAAACAACAGATTTTTACGTATTGTGTTCAACGTCTGCATTTCAAGCCGCGAGAAGTGGTACTCAGCAAATTGACTCAGCACTGAAGTAGAAATCTTGTAAACCAAAAGGCCGTTATCTCAACTTCCTCCAACTGAAGTGAATTCATACGATTGATAATACACGACAACTTTTATTTAATTGATTTATTTGAAGGAGTTTGTTTTGGCCGTCGGCGTTCGCGTTGCCGTCCTACATCGTAAGGTCTCTAGTAATGAGTAAAGGCGTACTGGGTAAATGCGTCTTCCCTTGATGCCCCGCGCGTTTTCACAACTACTGTAACCCGCACGTCTAACATTTTGAAGGTTTATATAAGCCCCGGCTGCGGAGGAGAGCGTGCGGACTTGTCTGGAACATAATGTAACATAAAATATATAAACTCAACCCAATCGTTTAATTATTCATATAAAAATTATAGTAGAGTAGTTCTTCACATGTGTGGGTTCCCCATTGTTACTACTTAATGTTTTGAGTACTAGATTTTTATTATAAAAATAAACATGCAAAGAATACCTGTAGTTTTCCAGCTCTTGTCAGTAAAACCACCAAAGACATTGGTTCCGCATTTGACCAAGGTCAATGTAGGTCCTACATCGTCACACTTTCTATGAAAATCTTTTCCTCTCCAACCATCATCAGAAGCTCGATAACAAAGTTGCCAACCAAACTTCTTATCTTCCATCCAATGCGCAAGTTGTTGTGCAAGGTCAACGTTCCCATTCAATATGCGCGATGTTTTCACCAATGATTGTACAACAACAGGATCAACTGAAAATAAAAATCAACTGTTCAAAGATATCTATCTGTTTCATTTTTATCATACCATTTACTTTTTCAATAGTATTGTAAATTATCCTTTTTATCACTTGTACTTTTCTATCAGCCATATTACCTCGAATCTCAATTGCAAAATATAGAACATGGGCTTCGGTGGCGCAGTCGTCAGGGCAAGCGCCTTTCACCTCTGAGTCTTGAGTTCGATTCTCGCTGAGGACTATACTCATCACACTCATGTGAAAGAGTAACTCAACGCTCTGCCGAAAGTCGTGGGTTTTCTCCGGGCACTCGGTTTCTCCCACAGGAAAGTTGACTGGGTCCAGGTTAGGATATACAGATTAAGAAAGTAATATCACAATTGTTGTAAAAATAGATAATGTAGGCTACGTACATAATATAGGTAAGATACAGTGTACTTGATGTAATCGGTCACTGAAAACCCCAACGGGGAGTGAGCTGAATAATGTATGAGTATGAGTAAGACAAGGAAACGTAATAAAATAATGAAGTCATAATGAGTTGAGTATGTTATATGTTAAAAAGATTCAGTACTCTCACGTAGGTCGTAGTTGGTAAAGAACATTTTATATATTTTGCTAAATAATTGAACGTAAATAAATTTTACCTGGTTTTCTAAATGGTGCACAAGTAAACTTTGAATGTGGAGGAAGCGGGAGCCGGAAATATAGGCGTACTGGCGCAGGTTCGTTTGGGGGGGCAACAAAATTTTGCCTGAATTTTAAAGCTTACCCAAAATGCCCGAATTTGGATAACATATTGATAAATAATAATAACCATTAATTGTATTTTACAAATAAATATGCTGAATTTTCACTTGCATTGCTTCTGCATGAACTCAAAATGAACGTTTAAAAAGCTGCGAGTAGGTTACATGCATACTTAGAAAAATACCTATATCGTCCATGTCGTTGACCAAAAGTGTCAATTATTTTCAGGTTAATCATGTCGTCAGGGCCGTAGCCACGATGTTAACATTGGCGCAACTAATTTTTTCGAGGCCAAAAGTCCGAGAATCTGTAGGGGGGTCCGGGGGCATGCTCCTCCGGAAAATTTTGAAAATATGAGGGTTCTAAAGGGTATTTCGTGCATTCTGAGACAACTCTAATACCCAGATAATATACCGCATTCAAAATCGCGTACACTCATTGCCATGGTTCAATAATAATACTAATGGTTCAGAATATGAGGGCCTGTTTATATGATCCCGGCTAGGCGGACGGGACAGTTGCATGCCGAGATCCCGCTTGTTATAATATAAACTCTATTGAGTGTTTATATGATCCTGCTTCTATCCCGCCTAGATGGGATCCCGGCGTCTGTTGCCGGGATCTCGCCTAGCCGGGACGAAAATTTCATATAACACCTCTATCCCGGCCAGGCGGGATGAGCTTTCTTCTGAGCATGCGTAAATCCCTTTCTGCAAGAAAATATGACTGGCTTCATCCCGGCAATGTATTTTGTCCATATAAACACGCTATCCCGCCTTAGGCGAGTTTCCCGGCTAGACAGGATGAAAACGTCCCGTCCTGCCTAGACGGGATCATATGCGATAGAATTGAAGCGTTCTTGGTCTATTGATGTGCGAAGATAGGTTTTCATGCGCAGTTCTCGTTATAGCCGTTACAACTAGAGCCAATTCTTCTTCGGTCAGGCAAAGGCATGCAACTGAATTACAGAAATGTTCAAATTATACTATTGTTTTCCAACAACACGCAAACCAGATAAATATACAGTACTTTAAATTATAAAATTCTGTTTTTGTTTAAGTTCTGACTACATAATTCTATTTTGCCCGAATATTCGTGAACCATTTGCCCGAATGACGTAAATCTCCAAATTTTTGGGAGGCAGGTGCCCCCTCCTGCTCCCACGGTCCGTACGCCTATGGCCGGAAAGCCAACAGTGTAAGACTGCATGTAAGTGTTACCCGCACAAAGTATTGTTCAGGTTGCTACATTTCTACTGTTTTTTAGCCGTTGTATAAAAGTATTAACTTACCAATTTTTCCAAGGTTATCTAGTTTTATAATGTCAACTACTTCTCGGAAGGATTTCGCCTGGTATTCAATTTCGCCATAATGAACTGGCAGCATCATTTCTGGCTGTCCCGTCTTGATATTGCTTGCGTTTGTCTGATTTCTTTTCCAAGCGAAAGGATTTCTTCCTGCTTCTTTTTCGATGATATTCTTTGCAAACTCCAGTGAGCCATTCACCTTCTCTACGTAGGCTTTCATGTCGTCAGGTTGTGTCACAAGTTTTCGATTGACCTCTTCGTGCTTTTGGTCAACTTGGTCAAGCAAGATTGTCGTGTTCTGTTTTAGTCTCTTGGCAAATTCTTCCAAGATTTCTTTTTCCTGTTGCTGGATGACATCTTTTGCCCTTTTAGTGTTGGCTTGTAGATTTCGAGTAGAATATTCTATTTTCTGTAAGGCAGTCTGACCTTCGTTAGATTTCTTCTGCAAGATGGCGGAAGTTGTCTTCAAGGCTTCCTTGTGCTGCTCTGCTACTACATCAGTAGGTTGACAGGCATGGTCAGGTTTTGGATGATCTGAGACAAGGCAATGAATGCAAGCCAGTTCCTGACATGTGTTGCAATAAAATGCATGGGGTTTCTTCTCATGACCATATGTCTGCAGCGTGATTTTCCTTTCGCTTTAGCTTGGTTCACAGGTTTCGCCAATTCCTCCAAAGTCAACACAACATGGTCTTTGAAATCTGGCCAGTTGTTGTGTGTTGTCAAGCAGTTCTTGCACAGATAGCGTTCACATTCAATACATCTGCAAGCGGCAGGTAGTTGCGCTTTGCAAGATTCACAAGGTAGCTTCTGTGCTTGTTGTTGTATTTTCCAAATGTCGAGTATATTGTTGACAAAATAATTGCATCGAAGTCGTCCCAAGCTTTCGTCTAATTCTCTCACTTCAAACTGGGTTCTGCACATTGGACAGTTAAACAGATGCTTGGCTTTACGTTTCTCTTCGGTTTCCTCACGTTGACTTTCAACATACTTCGTAAGGCAATCTTTACAGTAGAGATGAAAACAAGGGAGAGTTCTTGGTTCTTTCAAAGTCCCTTTACAACTACAGCATTTCAGAAGTTTTTCCATTCGTTGAGTGGGAGCAGGATCTGGCGCTGTAGCCATAGCTGGTTATATGGCCTGCCAGATTGATAGTGGCTTGTGATGTATTGACTCGCCAGCACTACTAAAGTCTGTATTCAAAATGAAAGCTCGTTCGGAATTGTATTGTTAAATACCAAGAAATATTTTTCTCAGTATCGACTCAGAATTCCGTTAAAATTAACATTTCAAAGATCTCCTGCCAGTATGGACAAAGACAAGTGTTTCAATCTTATCAGTTTGGTATGCGGTTCATGTCTCTGTTTTAAATCTTCAAGAGAAATAGGAATTTTTATTATTTGCAGTATAAATTCTTCAGTACATAATGTGTTGAAAACAAGAGGTTTCTACAAAAGAATAAAGTTCTATTTGCTGAACATTAAACAACATACTTTCAGCAGACAGACACTTAGGTATTAACACAGCTTGACGGAAAAATTCCATAAAGGCGCCGGGCATAAACATATAATTTAATGAACAATCAAGTCAAATCACTAAAGCGGCAATTCTCTCATACCATAAATAAACAGTCTTAAGTTAATAGCCTTTTATATAACAGGTTTTTAATGTTTCAAGCCACGTTGTTCGAAGTCATGCTGGACGATGTGAAATAGTCTGTACCTTCCTTGTGTTTTGTGTGGTGTATGTTGATCAGTCTTTCCTGAATGTATAGATATATTGAGACTCAATTACATCGGCTATCTTGATATGGTCGTGATTGTCACGAGAATGTATACGCTATGGGTTACAAGCTATGTTTCAAAATCATGTTGTCGACCTTTTCAAGGGCAGCCCATAATGTTAAACCAAACCGGTTAAACTAGAACGCAATCTATAAATCATAGCATGTATTATTCTGTACTGTAATACTGAAAGTTTTGAATGTTAACATTTATATATAGTAATTGTTTGCATTTATATTGCCACGTTAGAATATACTATATTTTATCTGGCATTATTCATCTGACGATAACTATAGTATCGAAAGGAAAGTGCTGCTTCATGCATCAGGATGGTGGGATCATATTTCTCTGTACACATGCACAGAATATGTATTAAATACTAACGTGAGCTTCTGCAAATTTCCGTCGGTAGGTTAGCAAAATTTGATCGCGAATTTTAGGCTCCAGCCTCATGTTATTACTTAATAAAAATCTATGCTGAGGGCTGTCAGTTTTTTTTTTTTTTCATGTTAAATTAGTTTAAAGCCAAAATATCGGTAGCCTCTCCTCGGCAGACAGCGTTTCAGTGTAAATTTCTCCACTGGGGCTACATACCCGAATGTTGTAAGGCATGCGGGTAATTTGCTGCATTCACCATGATTACCTGCATGCCTTACGCTTTCCGGGTTAAAATCCTCTGCTAATAATGCAACAAAGCCAAAGTTTATTAATTACAGGCAAGTATTACAAATTTATCGATAGAGTGAATATAACTTTTATACATAACTTTATTGTTTTAACTTTTCTTGGTCTGCCCCACTTATGCTTGTTATTTAGGAGCCTGATCAATAGATAACTAGGCATATTAATTATCGAATAGTTGTTATAGGGTACTCGATAGCGGAATTTGTCTACGTTACAAAACTATCCGGCGTTAAACAAAACCAAAACTTTAGAACTAAACCATCACTTGTTTCTTTTAATTGACATTACTTGCAGATGGACGTTGACAACAAAACAAAAATTTAAATGTTTTTCTATAGTTTCGTCAGACGACAGTAGTAAAAACAAACGAATTTTAGTGATCAAAAGTTAGAATAAACAAAAATAGAAATACATGTGTGCAAATGTTTTTGATAGTGTTGTCGTATGGAATATGATCTGTGTTGACCAAATCAAATATCAAGAGCGGTGAAAGTGTCAAGGCACAAAAAAGACAAGCTGATGTACATATTGTGTAAGAAATGCTTTTGTCTGAAATGGGTTCGCTTGTCTTTGCGTTGATGTTTCAGCTGTTGACGTGTTTCCACTTCTGAGACTCCAAATATTTCGCCTCCTTTTTCAAATGATGGATCGTTTTAATATACAACAAACACGAACAACAAAATATCATAAAAATTCCACTTATAAGTCGGTGAAAACTTCGGTGACAGCTTGAGATCGTTTTTCAAAGCTATATTCAAGAATGCAAACAGCCATTGAAAATTATAACTTCACGCCATTGGCATAGCCTCTCTTTCCCATTCATATAAACACTGTATTTAAAAAGTGATGACAAAATAATAAAACAAACGGATCCAGTGCAGAATGGAAAATATTGAGAGTGTTGAAATAAATAGAGCCGCAAACAAACAGAGATACACCAGCCCATCAATACATTTAGAACGCCAATAGTACTCTCACGAATTTGCATACAAACATACCAAAGGGTCTGAGAACGTATTATCTATTATGAGATACGTGATGAACAATTTCGAAACATCTTAGAGGATCTTTACCAGCAGTGGCTGGTGCAGGGGGGCCGAAATAAGTGGCCCCCAGCGCAAAGATTTTTTTAGGGGCGCCAAACATAAATGGGGCGCCGAAATTACACAAATCACACAAAAGCGCTTAGTCCGGAATTCGGAACTTTTGTCAGATCCGATGGAGCCAACGAAGAGAAAGAAAAAAAGAGTTTGAGATCGTTATGCACTGTTCAGCGCTAGTACGCGCGCTTAATTTGAGTTCCCGTTAAATTTGAATACGACTTATACGAGGATTAAAAATCTCACCAGTCACCTGCACAACCGTGCGCATTAATGTCCAGTCCAGAACATCTCAAAAGGATATAAAATTGTTAATTGTGAAATGTGAAGTGATTTGGCATTATGATCACTGGTAAGTTCACCGTCCACTTCATGAATGTTCGCCGCTCACTTTTTCTTTTGTTTAAGAAACAAAACTAAGTCCTGGCTATGAGTTATGACATTTGTTATTCAAACTCCTGAATGTGTTAAGCTTTCTTTGCGCATTTTTAATTTAGAGTACGATGTTTCTGGTAATTCTCAGAATTTCCACAAATCGCCACCCAAAACGCAAGAAATAGCATTGATGGACTCTAATTAAAATTTTCCCGGGGTCGCATGCCCCTGGACCTTCTCTTATAGGTCTCTCATGTCTACGACGCCTCAACCATACGTTACATATTACAAAGGGCAAAATTTCCAGGCCATTCCCTCAAGGAAACACAAGCCAGCACGCTACCGTTTACCAGTCCACAGAGCAACATCGAGTTACATAAAATCCCAGCAAAAGCGAAAGTTGACAGCAAATAGCATAAGCTTTCCGTTATCAGAATGTGGATTTATACAACTTGTTGTTGTATATTCCAATTTTTATGGGACTAAAAAGCGTGTACTTCAACAAAATCTTGTCCAAAATGAGAAGTAAACATGCAAGCGAATCTCATCGATTTATTAAGATCTAATATAGCTACATATAGTACCCCATGACTCAAGTTATCTTAATTGGTGATGTTTAATAGAAAAGACAGGAATGGATTAATTCTGAACTATACATATTTGGTAGAATCATACTAGTATACTGCTGCAATGCTGTACTTGATTGGTTACTTACCGCTATCTAATTGTCGATAGATAGCGAGTAGCGAAACAGCTTTCATCTCCAGCTCGGCGCGATTTTTAACGTAATTTATTTCAATAAATTATGAAGAACGTTTTGAAATACTCTCGTTTTCTTGTTGGTTTCATTAAATAATAGATTATTCGCCTCGATTTACGAGATGATAGTTCATTCGGGCTTCGCCTCATCAACTATCATCTCATGAAATCTTGGAGTCTACAATCTAATTGTTAACAGTCACCGTTCCTATAATATTGGCCATATAGTTATTCTAAGATATTTTCTTTAATCATTTTATACAACTGCATTGTATGGTGTAGTGTTATCCAGCAAATATTATCTCCATATTCATTCAGAAGGGATAGTCTGTCATCAGATGAACTTGGGCAAAGAGATATAGTATTAGTCTGTCTGATACCCATCTGTGTATGAACGCAAGTAAAAGTCGGATCATCCGTGAAGACGAACTATATCTATATAGTTTATCTACTTTGGGACAAACTTGCGTGGGTAGTTCGGCATAAGAAAACAATCAGAAAATATCAGTCATGATTTAATATTTGATCATAAAACTGCTGCCGGACTAAAACTTCATAACGGCTTATAGATACATCGGCCTGATGTCTAATGGGTATATATAGATGAATAAGATGACATCATATAATTAGTAATCTCTAGGAACCAGCGACTACTATTATACCATATTCATGCATGGCCAATGGTAGTCATAAAGTGATGCCGATAATGAAAACGATAG